>JAPFFF010000060.1:600000-856434 GCA_039105265.1 Tritrichomonas musculus | reverse complement strand
ATGGAAACAAATAAGAAGAATTCAAAAAAATGCACCTAATTACACAAATGAGGATGCAATTATAATTTATGATGAATCCAAATTATCGATGGATGATCAAGAAGAATTGGAACGATTACGAAGAGAAAGAGACCGACTCCGATATCAAATGAAAGAAATTCAAGAACTTTTAAGAGAAATTAAATAAAAAAGCAGTTTTGACACTTCACTTTTATTTTTTGTATTTATGTCTGAACGTACTTATTGGGAAGAACAATTAGAGCTCGTGAGAAAACAATATCAAGATGTACATGAAAAATGGTTCAAGCTAATGTCTTCTAACATGACTGAAGAAGCAGATCAACTCAAAGACGAAGAAAAAATTCTCTTTGATGAAATAATTCAAATAAGAAAAAATATTGCTGCAGTCAAAGTTCAAGAAATGTCGGAAAGTTCCTCTTTGGAAGAACAATTAGTAGCAGTGAGAAAACAATATCAAGAACAAAAACAACTCAAAGACTATGAAGATCAACTCTTAACGGAAATGGATTTTATCAGGCAACTAATTGCTGCAGCAAGAGTTCGAGAAATGTCTGATAGTTTCTCTTTGGAAGAACAATTAGTGGCAGTGAGACAACAAAAAAAAGAAATTGACAAATGTATTAAAGCCACTGGTTACAAGGAAATTTGGGATTTGCCAAAAAAATTTGGTGATGAAGGCTATCAGGAAGAATTAATACGTAACGAAGAAATAAAGAAGAAAAATCTTCACCTCTGGGATGAAGCCTGTATTCTATCAATTCAAAAGGAAATTATCCTAACAAAAATTGCTGAAGCAAGAATTCAAGAAATTGAAGAAAAAAGACCAAAAAGCTAAACTTTAAATAAAAAAGCAGTTTTGACACTTCACTTTTATTTTTGTATTTATGGCTGCGATTGAAATACCTATCAGAAAATTGGAAGAAAAATTGGAGAGTCTTCGAAAAGAAAAATTGGAAACATGCAAGCAAATATTGAAAATAGAAAGGAAGGCTCCATCTTCCATTGATGAGGATGGATTAATTATTTATGATGAATCCAAATTGTTTCAGGAAGACATAGAAGAATTGGAACGATTACGAAGAGAAAAAGAAAAACTCTGGAATCAAATAGAAGCAATGAATAGTTTCATTTCCGATATCAAAAGAAGCGAACAAATGCGAGTTAATTGTCAAAAAGCCTTCGAAATTGGGAAAAGAATAGGCATAATTGAATCTAAATATCCAGGAGATCTCTCAGCTTTGACTCCCGAAGAACGACAAGAATATGACCAATTACTAAATGAATTTCAAGAACTTTTAAAATCTTAAATAAAAAAGCAGTTTTGACACTTCACTTTTATTTTTGTTTTCATGTCTAAATTGCAAGAAGCTTACGAGA
Source organism: Tritrichomonas musculus (assembly GCA_039105265.1). Lineage (NCBI taxonomy): Eukaryota > Parabasalia > Tritrichomonadida > Tritrichomonadidae > Tritrichomonas > Tritrichomonas musculus. The sequence goes on along the minus strand of JAPFFF010000060.1, from coordinate 855,036 downwards.
AATGGGATATCTTAGATGAGCAAATAAATGACATCGAAAAAAAGGCAGGGATTATTGGTAATCAAAGGGTTTATGATGATAAAGATTTTAGAAAATTAATGGATTTACGAAGAGAAAGAGACAAAGTAGAAAAAGAAATTGAACTTTTAAGAAAAGAATTAAATAAATAAAAAGTTACCTTAATCTATATTTCTTATCATTATTATTGAATGAGCAGTATTGTAAAATTGTTTGATTAAAATCTTGATGAGTTTTGGGTCTAAAATTTTTTACTTTTGCCCATTTTTTAAATTCAGTCCAGGCTTCAAAAGCTACATAACCATTTCTGAATTTTTGAAAGTTTTCCTCAATAAATAATTTTTCAGGAGATTTTGAAAAGTTCATTAAATTCATTCTTGCCTCAGTTGTAGGAAATTGTGCTGGATAGAAATTTGATAAATCAACAGTCAAGAAAAAAGTAATTAAATTGTTTTTGAAATCTTGTGTCTTAATAAGATTACGTAAAGGTTGAAAATAGTCTTGACCTTTCATTGGATAACAATTTGTAACAACAAATCTTCTATCGTCTTCATCAATTCGAATAGGAGCAGGATTGTTTGTTAAGAAGATGAAATTGGCAACATTTTCTTTAGATTCAGTATTTCTATGTTTTCCTTCAATAGTAGCGAATCTTTCTGTGATTAACGTTTTTAATCTTTCATGTTGTTTAAGATATTTTCGATCGTTTTTATTATGATTTTCCTTTTCTGAACATACCAATAATTTTTTGTTTAAGATTTGGAAATTAAAATTGCTTGTAATATTATCAAAGTTTGCATTTGGATCAGAATATTCACCTAAAAGTTGACAAAGAACATTAGTAAATGTATTTTTCCCACAACCCGGTATACCAATAAGAACTAATGCAGTACCTGTTTTACCATCTGGATGTTGAAAAATAAATGAAATCCATTTAATGATATAATCATATAATTCTTGGTCAGAATTTGCAATAACTCTAAAAATATGATCCAAATATGGTTGAATCACATTTTGTGTACAAAGAATTAATCTTGAATAAGGATACCAATGAAAATATGAAAAAATGTTTGGATCTTCGGAATAGAATTTCATTGATTCATAAGTAATGAAATCCAAATTCTTCCCAAAGGAAACAACATCAAATGCAGTAATTGCTTTCTTTGTATTTTTCCCAACTTTTGAACACCCTAATTTAATATTTTTCAATATTGGTGCAAATTGAGTAGGATTTAACATTTCTAACGTATTTGATTGTTTAATTATGAAGATATTGTCTAGTTGAATATAACAACAAACTTTTTTGAAATCAGTAAAGAAATCTCCAACACGAATTCCAGTAGAAGAGTATTTTCTTTCATAATTCTTATCTTTAAATGAGATTATTGAACAATTTTCACCAAAATCAATTTGAACAAATTGGTTAATTGTATTATTGAAATATTTCTCCCAAATAACATTTCTTTGAGATTCTGAGAGTGCATTCAAAATTGGGAAGATCCAATGATTTGAAACTTCTGGATGATTTTCTTGACTACCAATTGCTTGAAGATCTTGTTCAGAATTTTCTTGATTAGATAAGTACCAATTTTTCACAATATTGTACAAATGGTTTGGATTAAATGGAGAACGAAATATATATTTGATAGAAGTTGTTAAATTTTCAAGTGTTGGTTCAAATAAATTTAACAATCCAACAACATCATCAGGAAACAATTGAATGAGATTTGTATTTATTTCAAGATCACGATCATGAAACTCTTGACCTTGATATTGAGGAAAGACATTCTCATTTATATTTTCCATTTGTCTAGCTTCTGGAATTAAGAAATCATCAGAGAGGAGGGTTGGTTGATTCATCGATACAAAAATAAAAGTGACTGTCAAAACCGTTATTCATTTTTTAATTAATGTCAAGTGATAATGAATTACCTCTACACTATTCAACTGGGGGTTCACCTCAATATCAATTATCACCAAACATGCAAAATTTAAATAATAGTTTTCAAAACTTTGTTGTCAATAATGAAATTGATGATTGGGAAATAGACCGTAATTTTAATGAACCTCAACCAATAAATACATCAACGTCTCCAAATGAAGAAGAATTTTATGCAGGAATCAATCAAATAGTAGAAGAACATCCAGCAAATCCAAACCGTGATTTTAATGAACCTCAATCAACGTCTCCAAATGAAGAAGAATTTTATGCAGGAATCAATCAAATTGTAGAAAAACAATTAGAAGAACATCCAGCAAATCCAAACCGTCATGGAAATCCAAGACCTCCAAACCCACAAGATGTATTTGGAAAAAGTTATCATGATAAGATTGACCCGATAAATAATTTTAAAGATTTTCTTAAAATAATTGAACCAGATAGAATTTATCCGTCAGATGAAATCACTTATCTTTATAATTCATATTTTCATACTCATCATTCAACAAATGGTTTTGGAAAATTATTAAAAGTCAAGAAATATTTCAAATCAAAACAAAGAAAGATTCTTGGAATAAAAAAAATATATTATAAAATGAAAAAGACAAAATTTCCACCTCAATCCCACCTCGATCCCACCTCGATCCCACCTCAATCCCACCTCAATCCCACCTCAATCCCACCTCAATCCCACCTCACTAAAAATTTTCACTCACAAAAAGTTTAATAAAAATTTAATTCAAAAAGTTCATTTTTATAAATGTTTCTTTTATTAATGTTAATGTATGGTGAATATGTTTCTGTTTACAATTGTCCATGTTCTTCAGAATTGGAAAAAATAGAATCTCATCTCAAAAAGATTAACAAAAATCTCAATAGAATATTTCATGGGATGATAGACGAATTTAACAAAACCGAATATGAAGAATTAAAGAAAAGAAGAGATTTGACTTGGAAACAATGGAAGAAAAATTCTGATGAATATGATCAATTACTCAAAGGAGAAAGTACGCCTGAGACAAACAAAAAACTCGATGAACTTAGAAAAATAAAAGAATTATATTGGGGACATGTCTGGAACTTGAATAATCAAATTGAAAATTTTGAATAAAAAGTCAATTCATTCAAAAAGTTTATTTTTTTAAATGCAGGGCCAACAAAGTTTACCTAGTGAAAAACAAAAAGAATTAATAAATTTGTTAAAATTCACTAGAGGTGAAATTGAAAAAACTTGTGATCAAATGATCAAAATGACTGAGGAATTCTTTGATCAAGAAATTGATTTAAAAAATGATTCTCGTCCAGAGAGACAAGAACAATTACATTCTTTACTAATAACAGTTGGGATTTTAGCAACTTCCAACAGAGAGAATTTCCGAAAATTGGAAGAAACGTTAAAGAATAAATAAACATAACCGTTTTTTAACCGCTTTCATTTTTATTTATGACTGTTACTGAACAAGACCTTGAATTAGAATTTAGAAAATTGTTCAAAAATGATATCGTGTCTGATTTCCGACATTTAAAGTTATTTTTCATGTTCAAATTAAATGTTATGATCAATGATCTTGAAAATAACAATCTTGATCGATTTAAGAAAGAAGTTCATAACACACCATTTGTTTTCACAACAATGATTGAACATGATTTCTTTGATAAAATTCAAATCTACAATTCAAGAGAGAAAATTTTAACTACTCCTTAATAAATAAAAAAGATTAAATTTGTTTATTTAATTTTTTTTTAAAGTCCAACTGAGTCAGAGTCAGAATTAAAATTTTCAGTTTGAAATTTGGTTTGATTTTTGTAAAAGATAATTCCAAGAGCAAGAATCATGAGAATTAGTAATGGAATAGATACAGATAAACCTATTATTTTTGATACATTCTTTTGTTCAATATCTGATGGAGAGAATTGATATGAGAAATTGAAAAAATAGGATTCAGAGAATTGATCTGATATAGTGAATTGAAAAGATGGCGAACGTGATGGAGATAAAGATGGACTAAATGTTGGAGATAAAGATGGACTAAATGTTGGAGATAAAGATGGTGAACGTGATGGTGAAATTGATGGGCGGAATGTTGGTGAACGTGATGGTGAAATTGATGGGCTAAATGTTGGTGAACGTGATGGTGAACGTGATGGTGAACGTGATGGTGAACGTGATGGTGTTTGAATTGGAGGATCTTTGAGATAGAATAACCCACGTAATCCGATTTCATTATGTTGAATAGTAATTAATAATGTTGTATCAATTGGTGAGAATGTTGGTGATTCATAAGCAATCAAAAAAGGTTTATTATTTGGTAACATTTTTTCAGGAAAGAGATAATGTTCAGAATTCCATAAAAGATCACCTTGGTAAAAAGAATTTGAATTCATAACAATTATCCAAAATTTAGAACCATAAAATGTTATCTTTTTGACTCCTTCTGAAGAACCAGAAACAAAACATCTATGATATGGATTGTTCACATTTGATGGATCATCATCTTTATCTAGCCAATTTCCACTTACAATTTCCCAGTCATTACATGGAATATATTCAGCATTATCAGGTATTCCTTCAATTGATGGAGATAAAGATTCATGTCTTAAATATGCAATACCTCGAAATAGGGTGCTTCTATGTTGTTGAACATTAATAATAATATTTGTTAGCATTAGGGGAAATTCTTTTGATTCAAAAACAATTATCCAATCTTTTTCATCGTTGGAATATTCATTGATGAGATATTTTTGAGAATTCCATAAAAGTTCGGCCTCATCATGACGGGTAGAAATTTTTCCTATGATCCAAAATTTCCTGGCAGTAAATGATTGTTTAAGTGTTAAATTGTTTGTTGTTGCATAATTTGTCCAACATGATAAGTCATCATTTGGTATAACTGATTTCCATTCTCCATTAACAATTTCCCAATCAAAACAAGAAATCCATTCAGCATCATCAGGTATTCCTTCAATTGATGGGCGATTAATGAGTATCAAAAAGATAACGAACATTTAATAAAAATGAAAGCGGTTAAAACGGTTATGTCAGACCATTTTTTATTAATGCAAACAAGTGATAGTGACGACGGCTGGGATACAATGCATGAATCCATAGAAGAATCAAAAAGTCAAAATGAAATATTTAAAATGAACATTGGCAGCTTGGAAGAAACAAGGGAGAAAATAAAAGAAACGATGGATGGCCTACAGGAGATTCTGGTTTCACAAATCAACCTCCAATATCAATTCCAAAAATATCAGAAAGCTCTCAATAAGAAAATGAATGAGGTTATTGATAGTTTCGATAACAAAGAAGAATTAGAACAAAAATTGGAAGAACTCCAAGAAATAATTAACAAAGGTTAAATAAATAAAAAAATAATTTTTTACTCTTTCAATATTACTGATAATTTTATTTTTTTCGGTGTGGTTGATTTTTTTTGTTCGATGAAGTTGATTAAGGTTTGAGTGTTTTGAATTACTTCAGCTTTTTTGGATTCATATTTTTGTTTCTCTTTCTCTAATTCCTCTAGGAAACTTTCATAATCAGGATCATTCTTTAATGACAGAATCTCTATTTCAAATTCTTCAACACTATGTATTTGTCTAATTAATTCATCAATTGAACTATTCAAATTTTCTTTGAGTAGATTCAAACTATGAGTAGGCAACATTTAAAAAAATGAATAACGGTTTTGACACTTCACTTTTTATGAAGAGAGTTCCTCAAGTAGTATTTCAAAATTTAATAGAGGACAAGAAAGATAAACTCAAAAAATCAATGAGTGAATTCTATGATGCTATGAATCGTTTGGCTGAAGCAAAAGTAAAAGAGAAAGATATTTCTTTTTGTCAACGGTATAATGGTGAAGATTTACACAACTTATATAAACTCAAAAGAGATTTCGAAGATATACAAATTGATTCAATTATTGAAGATCATGAAAAAATAAAAACTGAACTTGAGACAGAAGAGAAATCAGCATGGAAAGAATATCAAGATAGTTTTGATCAATACAAAGTTCAAAAAAGAGCTTTAATAGCTGAAATAAGTTCTTTTCAAAAATTTCTAATGGATGATGATGATTAATAAATTTAATTTATCTTTTTATTTTTTTATCCTCTTACAAAAACAAAAATGATAGTAGAGCCAATAAATGAAAATTATGAATGGTTACAATATAATGAACATTTACGGATTATACGTTCAAAGAAAGATAATATGTTTCAAGCAAATAGTATAATTAGTGCTTGTCAATCAACAAAGAAAATTAAGCATTGGAATGAAAATAAACAAACAAAGGAGTTATTTCAATTTATTTCTGAGTCAGTCGGAATTCCGCCCGACCAAAAGTTATTAGAAAATCGACCAAATTTACCGAATAATTTGAAAGGAATTTATATTCATAAATTATTAATAAATCATATAGCAATTTGGGCTTCACCTACTTATTCCTTCTTTGTTCTAAAATTATTAGATGAGTATTTTGAAAAACAAAGACAAGAACAAAAACCAAGATTAGTACCTAAAAATAGAGAATATGATTATAAATTCTTAATTTGGTTAGAAGAATTAAAAGATAATCCAGAAAAAGTTAAATTACATTTAGTCAAACGTCATAAAGATTATTATCGTGATATCAAACCAAAAGAAAAAAATCAATGGTACTTCAAAGATAATATGCCAATAGCTATGACACCGAATAGAGATATAAAAGATATTATTCGTAAGAATTTTGGTACAAATGATGTTTCAATTTATAGTTCTATCATTACTGCTTCAAAAACATGTTTAGATAAATTAAAGAGGTTAATAGATGAATATATTAGTCATTATCAGGAATGAAATATAAAAACGGTTTTGACACTTCATTATTTTTAAATGAGTGAACCTGACTTTTTCGAAGAGAAGAAAAAGATTGATGATCAAACAAGAGATTTTCTATCGAATGTTCGAAATGATTTGAATATAACGAAAGTTCTCATGCAAAAAATAAATTCTCAACTTGATGAATTAACTTCAAGATTGGAACGTTTAGAAAGTTCTGTCCAAAGAATTGATCGAAAAGTTGCTGAACGTGGTGTTCAAATCGAACAATTAATAAAAGACGTTTTCGTTCTTCAATTAACTCGACCTCAATAAACATTTTCTTTTTAATTAACGGTTTTGACAGACCATTATTTTTATTGTAAAAGAAAGTTAACATGACAACAACTATTAGAGCGAATCCTAACAGATTAATGGAGATTTATAATCTCTTAACGAATGGTAAAGAAACGTTTAAAGAATTCTCTAAAAAGAATGGGGATCGGAGTAAAGAAATATTAAATGAGTATATTATACAAAAAGTGAAAGAAAATGGTTATGATGGGAAATTGAATGGGGATTCAATATTTTGGTTCGTTAAAGGTTTAACTCATTCAAATCTCCCTCAATATTTAAATCAACCTCCTCCAGAAAAAGAATTTACTGAACCCCCACCATCGACACCAATTGAGCCAGAAAAATCAAATTTACGTGAAATAATTGCAAATGCACCACCAAATGTACCTTTGAGAAAATTAATGCCCGTTAGTGAACAAAATGTACCTTTGAGAAAATTAGTTCCACCTCCTGAGCCAAAATCAAATGAATATGAACCAAAAAGACCAACTGATCCTTATTTCTTAAATATTCAGAATTCAATTAGACCTCATTCAAAAGATGATTCATTTATTCAATTCATGAAAATTAATAATGAAAATGATCAAGATAGAATTGTTGATGGTTATATAAAAATGTTAAATGATTCACCAACTGATTGGAGAATTAATTTTGAACAATTAAATGATTATGGTCGAAAGAAATTATTTCCATTCTTACGAAAGAAATTTGAAAATGAAATAGGTGAATTAGCTGCAACAGAAAAATATAAATTATCTTATTCAGTTGGAGGTCAATGGCATTCTGTACCTTTAAATGGAAAAACTTATGAAGAATTATTAAAGAATTTAACAGAAGAGAATTTCATTTATCAAATTGAAAAGAATCCAGGTTGGGAATATGATTTAGAAGGTCAAAGATTACCTGAATTTTCATTATTTTCTCAAATCAAATTTAGTATATTAAAACATCCAAAACATAAAAATACAGTCGATGGAGGATTCTTTAAATATTTATTAAAACCTGGTTGTCCAAAAGTATTAATTGATTACCTGTTCGATTACAAATATTTGATAGTTTAATTAATGAAAAGACAAAGAAAATAAAAGAAGAATTAAATGATTGTTGTTTCATTTATGCTTTACAACAAACTGGAAATTATTCAGAATCATTATTAAATCAAATTAGATTAAGGATTCAAAATAGATATTTATCACAAAGTAGTATTAATCATTTATGTGAAGAATTTAATATTCATCTTAATTTAACTTATATTGATGATAATTCTGTTGCTCAAAAACAATCTGTACGTTCAATGGATAAAGGTAAAAGAAAAACATATATGGGTATACAAAAAGCTGAACCAGAACGAACTCATAAATTCAATGTATATCAAAAACATTATTTCATCGAAGAAAAGACTCCATTTACATATTATTATATCAAAAATATTGAAAAGTTAGATGAAGACAAATATAATAAAGATTGGATTACAGATCATTGGACAAAAGGTAGATCATTTATAACTTCTTCAAACTTGATTAGAGAATTATTTAAGAAAAATTATTTCATTCCAATTAATTATTCACAAGAACATTTATTACATTCAATATTTTATAATGAAATTGATCAAGATATTTCAAATACTACATTAGAATATAAAGATGAATATTGTTGTAAATTAATTGAACCAAAAACAAAAATAATCAAACAAGTAGAAACTTCTTATTGGTTTTGTGATTTTGAATCTGATACAAGTTCAAAAATTCATATTCCATTCTTATGTTGTTTACATTCATTAGATGGGAAAATTAAGAAAGAATTCTTAGGTGAAAAATGTAATATAAATCTATTGAAATATTTACCTACTGATTCAATTTGTTATTTTCATAATTTGGCTTATGATATTAGAATGATTTTACAAAACAATAATCAAAATATAAAAATATTATCATCAATTATTAAAGGAAATCAATGTTTTAATATGACTTTGAAATTTGAGAACAAAAAGATAACATTTAAAGATAGTTATCCAATTTTCTCTTGCAAGCTATCTAATCTACCATTAATGTTTAATATTCCTTGTGAAAAAGAAATTTTCCCATACAAATATTATACATTTGAAAGATTAAGAACAAATAAAGGTCAAATTAATGAAGCAGGTAAAGAAGAAGATAAAACATGGACTGAACAAGATTATCAATTATTTCGTTCAAATATTAACAAAATTAAGGGATGCCGTTTAAATAATAATGAATTTGATATGTGGAAATATGCATTATTTTATTGTCATCAAGATGTTCGAATATTAAGAGAAAGTTTTGTTAAATTTAGACAAGGTTTCATTCAAGATTTCAAAATCGATCCATTCAAATATATTTCAATTTCTTCTTTAGCTAATGATGTATTTAATCATAAAGTTTATTATGGTCATGATTTATATTCAGTAGGTGGAATTGTTAGGAAATTTTGTTCATATGCTGTTTATGGAGGTAGATGTATGACTGCTTATAACAAAAAGTGGCATATCACTGAAAAATTAGCAGATTTTGACGCAGTTAGTTTATATCCTTCAGCAATTCATAGATTATATACCGTTCAAGGAAAACCAGTAGTAATATCCAAAACTGAATTAAATTATGAATTTTTATCAAAACAAGGTGCATATATAGTAGAAATTTTAGTTACTGGAATTCATAAACATTATCCATTTCCATTAATCGTTAAGAAAACAAAAGATGGTAACCTTAATGATGATAAATTCGATAAACCTTTCAAAATGATTGTCGATAATATTTATTTAGAAGATCTCATTGAATTTCAAAAAATAGATTTCGAATTAATAAGAGGTTATTATTGGCCTGGAAAAAGAGAATATCATATCCAAAAAGAAATTCAAAAAATATTTGAGAAAAGATTAGAATATAAAAGTCAAGACAATCCTTTACAAAATTTATATAAATTAATTATGAATAGTTGTTATGGTAAAACCATTGAAAGACCTATTGAAAAAGATTTTAAATACATTAATGATCAAGATACTTTAGATAATTATTGGATCAAAAATTATAACAAAATTGTTGAAGATATTGAATTACAAAATAATATGCATGCTGTTAGAATATTGAGACCAATTGATAAACATTTTAATTTTTCATTATTAGGTATTCATGTATTAAGTATGTCAAAAAGAATCATGAATGAAGTGATGTGTCTTGCATTTGATATTGGTTGCCATATTTATTATCAGGATACTGATTCAATGCATATTGAAATAAATGATTTACCAAAATTACAAAAAGCTTATAAAGAAAAATATAATCGAGAACTCATAGGTAAATATTTAGGTCAATTCCATTCAGATTTTCCAACTATAAATGGTCACAAAGAAATGCCAGAATCAATTGAATCATACTTTTTGATGAAAAAGATGTATATTGATAAGTTACAAGATTCTACAGGTGAAATTGATTATATGACTCGTGGGAAAGGATTAACTGAACAATCTATTAAATATGCTTATAAGAATGAATTTGATAATGATCCAATGAAATTATATAAATATTTATACGAAGGGAATCAACAAACATTTGATCTTACAAAAGGTCAACCATGTTTCCAAATGAATAAAAATATGACTGTATCAACCTTAAATGAATTCAAAAGAAGAATATCAACACCATATAAAGAAGGAAAGAGAGAAAAATATTTTGAATATTAATGATTGTTTACTAACCCAATATATTTAACCAAAAGTAGAGAAGGTTCAAGCAAATGTTAATAATTACGATCATAACAACAATCCATAAACACCAATTCGGAGGTGGAGAATCACAACAATAATCATCGTTGTGGTCAATTCTTTCACTTTGAGATTGATCAATTAAAGGTTCAGACATTTAAAAAAATGGTCTGTCAAAACCGATCTAACCGTTTTCATTTTTTATTTATGTTATTTGTATTAATATTGTTACCAATAATTGATGCTTTGTCAAATCTCCATCCTTCGAAGGAAGATTTTTTCAAATATCTACATGATTTAAATGATATGAATAGGGAAGCCAGAGAACTTCGAGAAGCGATTCGAGGTAGCGAGCATTTCATTTTTAAGAAAAAGGAAAGTCTTCAAAGTGTGGAAGAGAGAATCAAGAAAATGAAAGAAAGAATCCAAGAGTACATCAAAAATAACCCCCATGACTTTGATCTTTGAGAATAAACAATAAGCTTTTTTAATTTTTTTAATTTTTTATTTTGTCTCAAAAATATATGACAAAGACTAGGATCCGTTGGAATACTCAAAAAGTGAGAGAAGAAATGGCTAAAGAAAATTGTATATTATTAGATGATTACAAAAGAGGAGATATTCGTATTCATTATTTATATGAAGGTAATGAATTTTCAGTAAGGTGGTCAGATTGGATGAAAAAAGATAGGCCATCAAGACCACATTTGAAAGGAGGAAATAGAAAAATAACAAAATCAAAGAGTGTTGATAACTTAAATAAAACTTTTGAAGATCCTGAAAATGGAGAAGAGGAAAATGAAAATGAAGAAGATTTTAATGAGATAGAAAATGAATTACATCAAGAATGAACTCATTAATATGTTAGAGCAATTTATATTAGAGAAGTTAGAGTTGGAAATAGGTTTGATGTGAACTTTTTCTAGAATTTTGCAAAATCAAAAATGCCACCAAAAAGAACGAAAATGTCAAAAATCCCGCCAGAATTATTGTATTTAATCGAAAAACAAATAAGAAAAAGAAGCAAACCAACACGAAAAACAACAACAACACCAAGAAAAGCGAGATCAAATAAAGGAATCAAAAGATCAGGAGTAAAAAGAACAAGAAAAAGATAAAAAAAGAAAAAATATTTTTATTTTTTGATAATTTAATGAAAAATCAAAAATAAACAATGTCAGAAAATGCAGTAAAGAAAGTTGTCGAGGCAGTTGGAGCAGCAGCAGAAGCAGGTGCAGCAGCAAAAGGACCACCACTACCTAAATTTAAACCTATAAATAAGAAAGCAGGAACAGTAAAGAAAAAACAAGGGCCACCACTACCTAAATTTAAACCTATAAATAAGAAAGCAGGGACAGTTAAGAAAAAAACCACAGCTGCACCAAAAAGACGTCAAGCAGCAGCAGCAATGGATTTATCTCATAGATCAAAAGAAGAATTGCAAGCTTTCTGTTTGGCCCAAAAAATTCGTATTGAACCAACTTATACCAAGGAAAAATTAGAAAATCTTATTCAACGTTGGGCTAAAACAGGATATACAAATCCAAAAAGAGCAAGTGCAAAACCACCAAAGGCACCAAAGGCACCAAAAATGACGAAAAGTGGAAAACCAAGAAAAACAAGATCAGATAAAGGAAAAACACATAAGACAAGACCAAATAGAGTTGCAAGACTTTATTATGGCCCAAAAGAAAAATAAATAAATCATAATTATTTTTACAAGTATAAATGTCAAAAAAAGTAAATACAAAACGATCAAATACAACACCAGAAGCGAAAAAATTAATGAAACAAATATCAAATGCCAAAATGAGAACAGATGTTGGAAAAGGAGATAGTTATTCTTTTACTGACGATAGATATTATAGAATCAAAACAGTTGATAATTTGGTTCATGTAATCAAAGGAGTTCATGAATATGTTTTTACTCCAAGAGAATGGGCAAAAAGGAAAAAAGGAACAAAAATTGTAGCTCAAGAAGTCAAAAAAGCTCATTCTGATGACCTGAATGCAGCATTAGCTTGGAAACGAAAAAAGAAAGCAGGAGAGAAAAAACAAGAGAAGATGGAATGGGTACTCAAAGGAGGAATTCCACCACAGTTACAGTCGAAAGAAAATGAGCCAAAGCCAAAAAAGGCGAAAGAAAATGAGCCAAAGCCAAAAAAGGCGAAAGAAAATGAGCCAAAGCCAAAAAAGGCGAAAGAAAATGAGCCAAAGCCAAAAAAGGCGAAAGAAAATGAGCCAAAGCCAAAAAAGGCGAAAGAAAATGAGCCAAAGCCAAAAAGAACAAGAGCAAATGTTCCTAGAGCAAAAGATTTTGTTGATGCGAAAGAGAAGAAAAGATTAGATAAAATAAATAAAATGATAGCTAAATATGGTGAAATACCAAAAGCTAAAAGAATTGAAAAATTACAAAAATTAGGATATAATGTAGATAACAATACAGATGACGAAAAATTAAATATCTGGTTACATGAAGCAGATTGTATTCAAAAAGGTAAATATCGATATTTATCTTATGGAACTTTATTTAATACAATTCAATCAAAAAAATTTCAAAAAATTCAACTTAATCCAATTCCACCAGATGCAACAAGAATGGATTTAGTTCAAACAATGTATGATATAGCAAAAGGGAAATTTGGTAAAGAAGTAAAAAAGACGAAGACAAGAGCAAATGTTCCTAGAGCAAAAGATTTTGTTGAAGCGAAAGAGAAGAAACAAACAAAAAAGAATTCTCAAAAATGGGACTCATTGAGTAAAAATGATTTGTTTGATTTATTGAATCAAAATGGATATTTTGTCAATTTTAATTTATCGAAACAAGAATTAATTAAGCAATGTAAAGATAATGGAATAACCATGCCAAAACAAAAACAACAGAGAAAACCAAAACCGAAAAAGGCGAAAGAAAATGAGCCAAAACCGAGAAAACCGCTATCTGAAGCAAAACAAAGAAATCAAGAATTGAGAGAAAAATATAAAGGAATTAAAATTGATAGTCTTCGAAGATTGTTAAGAAGAAATGGTATTGATTTTAATGAAACAATGAAAAGAAAAGATATTATTGAATTAATTGAATCAAATAATCTAGTATATAAAAAGAGAGAAAGAAAACAAAAACCAATAACCGAAACAAATGAGGCAGTAGGAACACCCATTCCTCCACCTCCACCACCAGTGAGCGTTAGCGAACCCAATCCACCAATAACAGAAACAAATGATGCAGTTGGTACTCAAACTCAAAGACCTCCGTTATCTAATCGATCACAATATGCTCAAACAATAATGAAAAGATTAAATGGGGAAAAAAAAATTCCAGGAACAGAATAATCACAAAGAAATATGAACCGAAAAAAATAAATTTACCTAACGTAGTTCATGTAAATCTTCCAATACAAAAACCAGAACCAAAACAAAAACAAAAACAAGTTATTACAACTCTTCCAAATAGTGAGAAATTCAAACAAAATATTATTCAAGATTCAATAAAACCAACAAAAACGGTTCAAAAAGAGTCACCGTTAAGAACTCAATATGATGATAATCCTGAATTTTATGATAATTATTTCGATAATCCACAATCTGATTTTGAAGATAATTATTTTGATAATCCACCATCTGAATTACCAAAACAAGAACCAATAGTCGAAATTGATTATAATTATGTTCCAATTGAAGATGATCTGAGAATAACCAATTCAACTGATCCACCAAAACAAAAACAAAAACCAAAACAAAAAGGAAAATGGAGGTCCAAAGATGAGATATATAATGAGATGGTCAAGAAATTAGAAAGGAAAGGAATTCCAATTCCTGAAGGTGCAACTATCAAACAATTAAAAGATTTAGATAAAACGGTTAAAGGGCAATCTGGTCGACCAAAAAAATAAATGAAAGGTCAACGATATGTACACAAGTCAAAGTGGAAAATAATTTGGGTTATTGACGATGATGGTTCTAGAAAACCGTTTCTTCTTGATGAAAAAGGTTCATTGGCATTGATGTATTTTCCAAAGAATGAAAATAGAAATCTTCGAAAAGAAATACAAAAAATATATCCCAAAAAAACACTTCATCCAATAGGACCAATTCGATTTCATGATTTTAGAAATCAAGATAAAGGTTGAAATATTGGCTTATTAATAATATTTGGATCTTTTCTTGGATTTAATAAGACTGCTGGTTTAGCACTAATTTTTTTATTAAAACTTCCAAATGCCATTCTTTTTATTTATTTTTAAAAAAATGACTTTATCATTACCAAAAGCTTTAAAGGACGATAGACAAGAATTAAGACATTTATTTAGTGAAATCAAAAGTGAATTATTTGATACATTTATGAAAACAGATAGTTTTACTGAATCTTGTGAATGTATGAATATTTCAAAGAATATAAGTGTTATAGAAAAAGAAATAGAAACAGATTTTAATGAACTTGAAGATATTATATTTAGGATGAAACAAACATTAGATCGCACATTAGTCATCAAAAAGTATTTTCAAATTTCATAAATTTTTTCAGAAACTCAAAAATGATTAAGAAAAGAGCAGCGAATGCAGGAGTAAATGCTAATATTTCGTTAGAGCCTTCAGCAGCTAGTCAAAGTACAAACAACTTAACAAATAATATAATAATTAATAAAAGAGATGATGGGAAAGAAGATATTGTTATAACTCGTGAAATTGAATTACCTGATATCAAAAATAATGAAATTGAAAAAGATGTTAAATATTTAATTTTAGAAACATATGCAAAAATTTTATTAGATCAAGATAAAGCTTTAATTTCGAATTTAATATCTAAAAATTGTATTATTATACCAATTACAAGTTTACAAGAAATAATCAAAACTATATTAGGTAAAAATTGTTCATCTGTAGAAATTTATATTGATGAAGATATTAAATGTTGTGCATCTAAAGCATCACCTATTCGAAAAATTGAAGCAATAAAAATAATTAATGAAGATGGTGAAATGGTAACAGATTTCAAACAAGTTTATAACAAAGAATTTAATGATTTAGTTAATGTTTATCATCTTTGTTTGAAATATGTTGTTGTATAAGAGAGAACTTTTACTCTTTGAATACACAAACAATATTATCATTTATTTTTGCAGTTATGATTCCAATTGTTAAACGTCTTATTTTTGATGTTATTGGAGTATTTTCATCAAGAACTTTGATTTGATTATCTTCATCAATATAAATTTCATCACCAATTTCAAACCTTGATGAATCATCAACTTTGACCAAATAATCACCATGACTTGCAAAAGTAATTGAATTATTTTCTTCGTCAATTCGAACACAAATTCCAATAAATTCTTTCCAAGTACCTGTAGTTTTCACTGAACAAATACAATCTATTGAATCTTTTTCGGTTGATTCAATCCATTGATTATCAACATTCTTATAAACTTTTCCTGTAATAAATACTGGTTTTCCTATTTCAAAATCATCAATAATATCTTCAATTGGAGCATAATGTGTGATTGTATTTGAACCCCTACTGTTGACAGTTCCTTTGACATCTAAATTTCCAAAAATCTCGAATAGTCTTCCTGATGGAGAAACTTCATAAGAAAATGCTATTGAATCATTCAAAATTACTTTCCAGCGGGCAGTATTGTATTGATTATAATATATTATTTTAGAACATTTTGTTGAATCCAAACCAAGAACTATATTTGATTCATATAAATTTGGATTTCCTTGATATACCTTTAAACAATCTGCATCTACACCATCTATTTCTAAATCACCATATGTTATAAAAACGTTATTATGAAAAATGGTATGATTTGCGTCCCAACCAATAATATTTGCACAACCTGTAACACCTAAAACACCTAAACCAGTCATAAAACCGAAAGTAGCAGCTTCATTTTCATTTGTACCTATGCCTGCTATTAACGAGATTTTTAAATCTGATTCTGTATTATTTGTATCTAATATTGTTATTTTCCCATTTATCGTTGAATCACCCTCTTTGGAGACATAATTGGTCAAATCAACAGGTTCAGGAATTTCACTTTTCAATGCATAATTTGACAAATCCATAGGTTCAGGAATCTCACTTTTCAATGCATAATTGGCCAAATCAACAGGTTCAGGAATTTCACTTTTTAATGCTATTTTATCTTGCTTCAATATTTTTTCCGCTAATATTAATTTGGTATCAAAAGAGTCTTCCCCATTATCGATGTAAAAGCATTGACCAAATCTATCGCTTTTATAATAGGTCAAGTTATAGGTTGTTCCATCAATTTCAACATCGACATTAACTCCATCTTCAGTAATAACACCATCATAGTCAAACAAATAATCAAACTCTTTTACAAAGCCATCGTTATTTGATATTGTTCCAACAAGGTGAATTCCACTAGTCAATTTTATTTTGACTTCCCACGATCCTGAACTATCTTGTACGTTTTCAAAAGGCACATCGACTGCATCTTTATATATCAAATCATTTTTGCTTCGATATTTTGCATCTGCTTCTTCTTTCGTATATAATTCTTCAATATTTGGTTTCTTAGCTAATTCTTGTTGAATAGTTTCTAAAGCAGTATTTACTTCGTCAGTTGTTGGATATTCAAGACTAAACATTGCAACATCATTTTGATGACTATTTACTGCTAATGCATTTATTTTTTCATCTAAAGCTTCAATATCAGATAAATAAGCAATATCAGCTGGAGTTTTCTCAACTAAAAGTCTCATAAATGTATTGTTTTCAATGATACATCCAGCAATCTTATAGTCAGTATTTTCTCCTGTTATAATTATATTTTTATCAATTTTACTAATATTGGATAAATATTTTGTACGATATTCTTCCGATTTTGGAAGACCTTCAATTGTGATGCTATCTATTGTTGTTGTTGTATCAACTCCTTTATAATCAGTTATTGTACCTTGTTCAATTTTGATATATAATCGTTTTTGACCTTCAGATGTGAATAATTTAAATACACAAATACCATTTTTTAATTCATCTTCTGCTTGAAATAAAACTGCAGCTTGTTCATCTTGATAATAAGTAACAATATCAATTGTATCCATTCTTGTTAGTTCACTTCTGGAAATATAATCACTTTCAATTTCTTCAATTTTATCTACAATTTTCAATAATGGTTTCTTCATTGAATCTCTAAATGAATAAGTTAATAATTTTGCACCCCCAACAGTCATAATCATTTCTTCTTCTTTTTCATCAAATACTGGAATTTCTGTTGGACCTGATTCACACCAATTTCGAACACTATTTAATGATACTCCAATACTTCTTGATAAATCAGGTAATTCCATTTCTTGACGAGATTGAACAAATTGTTTCCATAAACCAGATACACAACTAGTAATTTTTTCTGCACCAAATATTAGACCATTTGCACTAAAAGCTAACATTCCTGCAACCATTTGAATTTTTTGTTTTAATCTAATTTTGTCAATATCAGCTTCTAATTTTTCAGTAATTTGTTCAGTTAATGCCATTCTTGATTTCAAACCTTCAACTGATTTATCTAAATTATCAACATCAACAGAAACAACATCAACTGTGTTCGAAACTAAATTCAAATCTGATCTCATTGTTGTAATATTGTCTGCTGTAATAATTTTTGATGAAGTTATGTTGTAATCAGTATATAAAGTAGTTGCTGCATTTGGATTTGGACTCACTTCATAATATTGTTGATTAATTATATATTCAAATGGATTAGTATTTTTATCCCAATTAATTTCTTCAATTGGATCTACTAAATCTTTAAATAAATAAATTGCAATATCTTGATTGTTAACTCCAAATTGACCAAATTCATGACAATTTAATTTCTCAATTGTATCCAAATCACCTCTGAGACTAAAATAATTTTTATCATAATCACCATGTCCAGTATACAAATTTGATGGGTAAAAACTTAATCTATTCCATTCTTTGGTAAATGAGAGTTTCAAATCTAAATATACTCGATCCCAATTATCAAATTGTAAATTGTCTTTTACTTCGGTATATTTATTAATATAAGCTCGAATTACACAACAATCATATCTTAGATTTCCTTCTGTCCATCCAACTGGAAGATATTCTCTCACAAAGGTCAAACCTTTTTCACCTCCATCAATTTCAGTACCATCTTTTAATAATATTTTTGTTTGAACATCAGAATCTTGAAAAAGTTTTTCAATTGGATTTTCAGATTCACCCCAAGTATAATCCCATCTTTTATGAACTGCATAAGTATTCCATTTTGATCTTCTCATCATTATTTCTGCTCCATCTCTTTCTTGATATTTTGTTTCACCTTTCCCTGGAACTTGTAAATTACGTTTATTAATAATTTTTCCTGTGATATGACCTTGAACATTCAAACCACTCCATTTTTCACCATCATAGGTTAAACTCCATTGATTTCCAAAACAATAATCTTTGAATTCAAATTTTAAACCAGTTGGAATTTGATAATCAGTTGGAATTTTGAAAACCATTTTATAACAATCTTTGAAATTTGATTTTTCATCGGTTACTGAATTTCTATCAAAAATTTGTTCTTCAGTGATTATACTTGGTTTGTATAAATATAAGTTATCAGATTCATGTAATTTCAAACTATTTCTAGAATCTATGATATCACATTTGATGGAAGGTAATGTTGATTTCAAATGATTTAAAGGTAATTGATAAATAATACTAATTTCACCATTAATGTACAAAGATTTCAAATCAAGACTTAAATTCTTATCAACTTTTATGTATGGAGTTGTTGATGTTTCTTCAGTAATTGTCACTTTTTTATCTTCAGCAGCTGTTACACATGGACATACGAAATTTTTATTCAAAACATAAATTGATAATTGATAAATATATTTTCCTTCACTATCTAAGAAAACATTCTTTCTCAAATTGATTTTAAATACTTCTGTCTTATCATCGATTTGTAATAGTTTTGTTATATCATCATCATTCATTTGTATATTTAATTTTTCATCTTCAACCGTTAATGCATCTCTAGTAACATGATAATCAGAAAAACCTTCAACAGTTTCAAACTCATTCGATTTTGATGTTAACAATTGAGAACCTAAATATGTTTTACCATCTACTTTAAATTGAATATCGCCTTTAAATTTAGTCAGCATTTTTTTACATTTGCAACAAAAATAAGATTTACTCAATTGTGGAACATTTTTCTTCTAATAACTGAATTCTACTATCATAAAATTTATCACATTCAATATTTTTAGTTTTATCTTCTAAGATCATAATTCGATTCTCGGTTGTCAAATTTTCAAAAGTTAGATCAGTTTCAATATTTTGACATTTACGTTCCAAAGCAGTTAATATTTCATCAACATTCTCATTCTCATTATTATTATTACCTCCACATTGACATTGATTCTCTTCTAATCGAGATAAATCTTCTGAAATACCAGCACAAAATGACCAAATCTCTTTGATTCCTTGATTTAACCATTTTAATTGATCTAGTTCTTCGTCTTGCCATTTCTTTAATTTTTCTTCAAATGTTAATACAACTGGTTTTTCCTCATTTAATGCCAATGTTTGAGCTTTATTATTTATGACAAAACCTTCTTTATTTCGATATTCTTGACTCTCAGTAGTATCAGCAGAAAATACATTTCCAATTTGATCAACATTTGATTCTAAGGTTGATACCCTTTCAGTATAATTTTTCATTGTATTTTCTAAATTTGTTATTCTAGTTAATGTATCAAAATCTATAGAACCTGATGATGACCCAAGAGTGGTTAAATAATTTTTGAAATTCTCATTCAAAGGAGCAAGGTAATAACCAACAATTCGATTTTCTAAATTTCTTTCCTCACCAGAATTTGTTTCATATTGGTGTTCTTCACAATATTTTTTATCGGCTTCTGTTTCTTCTAATTTTAATTCAAATATACCATTTAAGGTTATTTTTAGGTTATGATTTTCAATTACAAATGATGAACTTTCTATATTATTTTGATTTGATTTAACAGTTAATTCATTATTTGTTATTTTACATTCGATAACATAATCAATGAATTTAATTTGATAATTTATTTTTGAACGTTTTCGATCAAAGATATGGAAAATAAAATGTGAACTCTCATAATCATAAATGGTAATTATTAATGATGAATTATTGTATTCGACTGATATAAAAGAAGTTAACATAACACCATCAGCAGCTTCAAGATTACTCATATCAAAAGTTATAAACCCATACCCTGCTAATGTTTGAGGTCGTAATGGTTGTAATGGAATATTATTTAAATTATTTTCGACAAATATTGAATTTCTCCAAAATTTACCAAATTCTTTGTTATCAATTAAGTATTCGAGTTGATCTTCAAAACTTTGATTCAACTGAGAAAATATATAATCAATATACAATTTCCAATCATCTTCATTTTTTTGTAGCATCTTCTCATAGGACTCAATTGTGATTGTTTGTGGATCTTCTGTTAATAATTGAGGTGCAGCTCGAAAAGTCTTTGGAGCTCCTATTTTTGCCATTGCATATTGATTTTGATGAATTTCACTTTTCATCTTCCAAAAGATTGCTTTTGCGAGAAATTGAAGATCCAATATATAATTTTTTTCATCGATCGGTTTTTTTGGATTCGGCATTATTACTGGAAATCGTAAAACTTCGGAAAGATATAGTGGTTCTGAAAAAGTTACATGATTTCCTAAATCTTGAATATCATCTGGATCATCATCTGATGGGTAAGATAAATTTATTTTTTTCCAGAGATTGAAAAATTTCACAAGGGCATTTGTTGATATTTGAATTTTATTGTCCGAAGAATTTAACATAAAATTTCCAGTTGCTCCTTTCAATGCTGTACTTAAATTTTCCGTTTTATTCACAACTGAAGTAAGATCTCTCCCTAATTTATCAGAAGTGAGTTCACTATTATATCCAGTTAATCCCTCTATTACATTAAATTTGATTTTTAAATTTTGAACTGTACCACCATCTTTCAAAACAAATTTAGTTTTTGAGTTATCTTGATTATCGAGTACATAATCAACAATTTCATCTGTCGTGATTGTTGCTGTTCTTTCTCCTTTCTTTTTCTCTTCCTCATCTTTTGGGTATTTTATTGTTAAATTTGACGCCTCACCATTTTCTTTCAACACAAATAAACTCGAATCAGTCACACCACTTGCAGTCATTAATTTGAAATCTGTATCGGTCCAAACACCTGTCATTAAATTTTTATTTTCGCACCAAAAATAAAATTGATTCAATATTCTAATTTCAAGAACAAAATGAAATAATCAGGAACTATTATTTTTCTTGTTTCTGTATCTTTAAACCAAACCATAAAACCTTGTTTGACATTCGAATCAATTAAATATTTTCTATTATCATCAGGAACTTGTAAATTTGCAACATAAACTAAACTATCACAATAATTATTTCGAGGAACAAAACTTGCATGAACAGTATAATTTGATGCAGTATGCTTATTAACAACACAATAACAATATTGAAATATAATATATCGATCTTGACCTTGAGTTGGAGTATGAAACTCTGATGGATATTTAAAAGCAAATCTATCATTTTCAAAATAAAAGTGATCAACCGTTAAACATTCTGATAAATTTTGTTCTTTTTGTTCCTTTGTTGTTAATTTCCAACCTTGTACAGGATAATAAGTTTTATGAATTTTTAATGGTTGAATATTTAAATTTGGATCAATGTTATATGAAATTAATGTCGACATATTTTTCTATTCAAATAAAAATCTTTATTTATAGCCACTTGGTACTCCTTCATCATGATATTGAACTCCATCTTGAATTGACCAAGTCCAATAAGTATCAGAACAAATCCACATTTCTGGTTTACATAAATTTCTTACATTAACATCATGGGTAGGGAAAAGATAACTATTTTCTTGTTGATGACCCCAATTAAAGATAGAATCAGCATGAAATTTTATTAAAGCTTCATGATTATCAGTATCTATACCATCGAAAACATAACCCGAATTTCCACGTTCTAATTGGAAATTAATTCCGAAATTTGTATCATCATAATAACTATTTTTGAAATTTATATCTCCTCTAATTTGAGAGTTTTCAATTATTATGTTATTCAGAGGTTGACAAATAGATTCTAAATATTCTGGAGTTGCTTCAATTCCATCTAATTCATTTGCCATTAATTGATATTGAACAAATCTTCCATTCCAAGTATTAGCAAATTCAACTTGAGGATACAATTTCTTATCTATTATTAATCGAACATTTGCATACATAATATTTCTATATACAGTAATATCATTTGCATATCTTGGAAACATAAATGTTAAATTTGTTGCATTTTTCAAAGGCATAGATTTAATTAAATTTATTTCATCATCTCCGACAGTTGTATCAAAAATTACTCTTGTTAATTCTTGAGATGGAATTATTAATGGTTCTTGTAAAGTTGACATCAATCCTTCAACAACAGATGGTTTTATTCCAAATCCAAACAAATTTGATCGTCCAACTGTGATTTTTATTGATTTTGGATTAACAATTAAACGATTTTCCATAACTCCACAAAAAACTTGATTCATTGTTGTATTTGATTCAGCCGTCGTACTGCTCTCATTGTAATTATTTAATTTCCAAAGTGTTGATGATGTTCCAGCAAAAACTTTGGAGACATCAACGCTATTTTTAACAATATTGACTTCAAAAGATGAAACAATCTTTCCTAATTGACCAATTTGTAAAAAACGATTTATTATTGGAACTTCAGGAGAATGATATTCAATCATTTGATAATACAATTTCTTTTTCTGACGGTCTCCAACTTTTTGAGGAGGAACTTGACACCAAACTAAACCATCCAAAGAAAATCTTACTTCTTCTTCTATTTCACCTAATATTTGATTTGGATACAATCTCCAAGCTTGTAAAGCTAACTGATCTGTGAATGGAATGATTAACTCTAATCGAATTGGAACCCATTTTATCGTATGGTCATTTTCCCAACATAAATCAGATATTGGAATGTAGCATCCACAAACATTAGGAGATAAATTACAAACATTTTCCCATAACGTATGAGAATGAGGTGAATTTTGTTTTGATTCCTTTGAACGAATTGAATTATATGCATAAGATTCACGAATCATTTCTGTTTGATGATAATTTTGAACCAATTTCCCATCAACATAAAATCTAGCTTCATCAATAATTTCAACAGCATCTTTAAAACCAACAAATATTTGATTTATTTGTGCTCTATCTCGATTTGAATAAGTGGCATTTGGAGGTGATCCTTTTTCTGTAAAATAATTTAATTTCGGTAAATGCTCTGATAATCCAACTTCAAATTCAACTGTCATTTCAATAAAACTTTTTTCTATTTGAGATATTGTATGATTTGGGTGAGTTAGTTTTATTCGAGTTCTTTCGGAAAATTTTTCAATTGGAATATCATGATCATGGAAATCTTCACAATACATAGCAAAAGTATTATCACCTCCATTTTTTGCTACCAAATTTCTTAAATGTTCATTGAAAAAGTTTAATATGTCACCTTCATCGTTTCCAAAGTTTCTAAATTGAGCGTTTTGATAAGTCATTTGTTCTTGCAAAAAAAATTTAGATCTTATCTTAGTCATAACCAGTTGGCCTTCCACGTGGGTAATATTGAACTCCATCTTGAATTGACCAAGTCCAATAAGTATCCGAACAAATCCACATTTCTGGAATTGGTTCTTGTTTATCACTTTGGACTGCAATTAGCCTTCCAGTCTGAGAGACATCGGGATAAAGATATGCATTATTTGTATCACTGTTTAAGAGATTTCCTTTAAATTCAATTGATACTGCTTGATTTCCAGAATCAACACCATCGAAAACATAACCAGAATTTCCACGTTCTAATTGGAAATTGATTCCAAAACTTGTATTATCAAAAGGACATAATAAAAATCTCTCTTTTTCGACTGGCTCTCCGGTTATCCACATATGTTTTGGATAAACATTATTGATTGGTTTTGAGATTGATTCAACAAATTCATCTGTTGGTTCAATATTTCCATCTAATTCATTAGCCATTAATTGATATTGAACAAATCTTCCATCCCAAGTATTATCAAAATAAGTTTCTGGATATTTCTTTTTATTGACTGATAACCAACACTGCTCTAACATAACATTTTGATAAACTGTTGTATGAGTAGTTTTTGCTGGAAACATCATTGTAATATTTGTTGCATTCTTTAATGGAACAGATTTTGAAATATCAATCCGTCCTCCCGTTACCCTCATATCAAATTGATATTTGGTTAATTCTTGCGAAGGAATGATGATTGGTTCTTGTAATGTTGTCATTAATGATTCAATTACATCAGGTTTGACTCCAAATCCACTACAATTCGATCGACATTTGACAATGCGAACGTCATCATTCGCGATCTCAAGGGAATTTTTGGATATTTTCCAAACAATTGAATCAAATGCATTATTCTTTTTGTAGAGATCACAGATTCCTAAATAATAATCACCGTTTCCAGTGAGATAACCATCACCCAGTGAAGTATTATCTTCTTTCTTACATTCTCCAACGGTTATTATCTCATCCCTATATTGAGAAAATCGATTCAATAAAGGTAAATTCGGAGCAGAATATTGTTTTTGTCCATTAAGCGGTAAGTCCCAAAATCTTTTGATTTCACCAACATTTTTAGGTTGAATTTGACACCAAACAAGAGCATCAAGAGAAAATTTGACTTCTATTTCAACTTCACCTAAAATTCGATTTGGATACAATCTCCAAGCTTGTAAAGCTAACAAATCGGTGAATGGTATATTCAATTCCATATGAACAGGAACAGTAACATTATTTTGAAAAGCAATGAGAGGAACATAAACACCTGCAACATTTGGACTCATGCAACATACGCTTTCCCATAATGAATGAGCATGAGCTGCGTTATTTTTGGAATCTTTTGGTCTAATTGAATTATATGCAAAAGTTTCTTTAATCATTTCACTTTGATGATAACCACTAATTAATTTTCCATCAACCCAAAATTGTAATTCAGATATTATTTCAGCTGCATTTTTGAAGCCAATAAAGATATAATTTAGATGTGCACAAGGATCTAATGTAGTTCCAGCAGCATAAGGTGTTTTCAATTTTAGTTTCATGTCTAAATCTAATTTGATAAAACCTTTTTCTATTTGGGAGATTGTATGACCAGAATGAGTTAATCTTATTTTTGTTTTTGTACCAATTGGAATAGGTTCATCTTTGTCATGACATAATTCCTCAACAATTGAAAAAGTATTATCTCCTCCATTCTTTTGTACTAATGTCCTCAAATGATTATTGAAAAAGTTTAATATGTCACCTTCATCATTTCCTGAATTCTTAAATTGTGCGTTTTGATATGTCATCTGTTTTTATGAAGAATTTAAAAAATTCGAAAAGCCAATTTTTTTCAAAGATGAAAAATAGACGAAATTAAAAAAGATGGCTTTTGGAACATGGATTAAAAGAATCGGAACCAATATTGCAAACTTTGCAAAGAAAAATGGACCTAAAATTTTACAATTTGCATCAGATTACGTTGCACCAGCCATAGAAAAATTAGGAGGAACTGTTGGAGGAACTGCTGGAACTATTTTGGGTGGTGTTGGCAAAGGAATTCGAGCAGTGAATGATCGTGTTCAATCTTGGAATGCAACAGGAAAAGATAAATTCTTACAACCTGCGTATGATAAAGAACCTGGTGACTAAGAATACATTCGCCTTCTTACTTCTTCATCTATTGGTGGATCATCAGGAGGGAAAAGTTTTATCACTCTTAATAATGTGTTCACTAATTCAATTAAAACAAGCGTTCCTAAGAGAATTTCAATCAGCATATTGTTTTAAATAGTTTCAAAAATGTTTAAATAAATTTTATTTTTTTTTAAAATGGAATTGAAAATTATTGAACCAATTCAAAATTATTTAAAAGAGTTTAACACAACGGATGAGTTTAATTTATTCTATTCTAAGAACAAAGAACAACTAGATTCAGAAACAACACATAAACTAAACAAAAAGTATCATATTCAAGGTTATCGTATTACTAAAATCAAAGGTGAATTAATGTTAAAGAAGGTCAATGAAGAAGAAGAAAAAGACGATTCAGAAATTTTGAAGATAAAAGATGATATTGCAAAAATTAAAATTACTTTGAATGATGTTATAAATTTTATTAACTCTAAGACCTAATATATGTATCACCACCTGAAGAACATTGAATAACAATCATTGGATGTTCATCAGGATGTTCATGTTTCATTTCATTTAATTGTTGAAATGCATCAAAAAAGTCTTCAAAATCTAAATTACTAGCAGCTTGAGAATAAATGTAACGTAATTGTTGTTTATTAAAACCAGGTAATAAATATAATGTACTTATTTCATTTTTAATATGTGGTTTTAACCCTTTCCAACCTTGAACTAATAAGAAATAAGACATATTTGTATGACGACATCTACGTAATAATTGACTAAAAAATGATTCTTCAGATGAGAATAATTTTGAATTAGAAATATCATCAAATAATACAATTGAATGTAAATATTCTCTATCAAAATCTTCAACAAATAAAACATTAAATAAATCATCGAGTTGTTCTTGTTTAATTTTATTTTTTGTTCTTTCTCTTCGAATTTTGTAATATAAACTTTTTGCTGCTAATAATTCATCGATACATTTTTCAGCATCTTTTTCACTAACCACTACTGTCGGCATTTGTAATAATGGTTTCAATGATAACCAACTTTTATCGTTCTCTTCACCATCTTTTGTAACATAAACTAATAAATGATGAGTATTAAGTATTGAAATTTTAATTATTTCTTCTAATGCTGTAACTGTTTTTCCCATACTTTGTTTACCTACAATAACATTAACAGAATTATATTTAGCAACAATATCTTCATGAATTGGAGCAATTAAAGAATCATTTTTTGGACTCAAATTTGATTTTAACCTTGCTTTTATTTTTGATCTAATGTTTTCTTTTGCAAAATTAACTTCTTCTTCTTCGCTATCACTGAAATAATCACTGTCACTCATATTTTTTAAATTCCGACTAAATTATGTAAAAAAAAGTAATAAAAATTTACTCTTCAGTAATTTCTTCTTCTCCATCATCATCATCATCAAATTCACTTGATGCTTGTTGAATTGCAGCTACTAATAATTGTTCAATATCTTCTTCAAAATGTTGTCTATCGTCTTTTGGTCCAGTTTTCAATTTTTCAATTAAACCGTCAACAATTTTATGATAATCTTCTTGAGTTGTTTTATTTCCACGATATCTTCTTTGTTCTTCTTCTGTTGTTAAACCATATTCTTGATAAAGTGGTTGTAAAACTAATTGATTCCAAACAATTGGATAAGCTTTACATAATAATCTCATTTTGTCAACTGGAATTAAATCAACATAATTTGTTTCTGCTAAAGCTTTTTCAGTAACTCTTCCCATAACATATTTCTTAAATTTATTTAATGCTGATAATTTTCTTGGTTTCTTTTCTGGTTTCTTGAATTCCTGTAACAACTTTCTTAATTCTGTTATCTCTGCGTTACTCATGATTTTTGAATAAAAATAAAAATCAAAGAAGATAAATTTAAAGCTTTGAATTCAGAAACTTCATTAATTGAGGATTATTTGAAATAACACTTGGAGTTTCAGATGTGATAATAGGTTTTACAGGATCAATAATAGGTTTTACAGGATCAATAATAGGTTTTACAGGTGTTGTTTTTGATAGATCGAGTTTGTCGATTGTACTTTTTTCATCAATTATTTTTGGTTTTGTTTTCGCTTCAATATCAATATCAAATTTATTTTTTGGTTCTTTCTTCTTCTTTTTCAAAAGTTTACTTCTTTCTGATTTTTGTTTCTTCAAATTCTTATTTCCTTTAGCTTTTGTATTAATTGTTGGTTTCTTTGGTTTAACTTCCTCAACATCATCATCATCATCATTATCAATCTTTTCCTCAATTTTTGTTTCAATTGGTTTCTGTTTTTGAGCCAATACTTTGAATCGTAATGGTGCATTTTTCCGACCTCTTCTTGGTAAAATTTGAGTCATTGATTTTGTTTGAATTACTTCTGGTTCGTCAACTTTTGTAGGTAATAAGTTAATTTTCTTACCAGGTTCTATTTTTGTCATTGTCATTGGTTTTTCAGATATTGGACTTACTAATGGTTTCTTTTCTATTGGTGTTTCTTTCTCTTCTGTCATTGTTGTTTTAGATGAAAATAAATTATTTATATTTGAATTTGTTTGATATGGAACAACAGGTTTAGGAGGAAGATTTTCATTGAATTGAGACATTATTGATGGTCTCCCACTTAATTTATTTTTCTTTTGTTGTTCTAACAATAATTGGCGTATTGATACATTACCTTTCGAACTTTGTTGAATTAAACTTGTAATTCCACCTTCATAACGTTTAGCCCAAACATTCTCTTCTTTCTTTTCTGAATCATCATTAATTGTTAAATCTGTATTTGTGGTTGTTGGTGTTGTTGTTGTGGTTGTTGGTGTTGTATTTGTTGTTGGTGTTGTTGCGGGCTTATTGAATGGATTTGTATACCCAGTATTTCTTAATGCACCACCAATTGTATTACCATTATTTTGATTTTGTTGTCTTTCTTTTTCTTGAGCTTCATTTATCATATTTTGAATTTCATGTAATGCAGTTTCAGTATCTTGATTCTTAAATCTTTCAAATCCAATTTCAGTCATATTTATTTTTCGACGATACGAATTCAAATCTTTTAATTTCTCTTCGACTTTCTTTTTATGTTCTTTCTCTTTATCATCTTTTGCTTTCTCATCATCCCATTGTTTCTTTGCTTCATTCTCTTTTTGTTGCAAAAGAATGATACTTGGTTCCAAATTATTCAATGGTTTATCTTTATAATCATCATATTTTAAGAGAGTATTTTCTTTCTTATAATTTGTTTTCAGATCTCGATAATATTTATTCGTCTTTGCAATATAGCGATTTAATTTCAAATATCTTTCTAAATCATCCAATGACGGATATAATTCAGCTAACTTTTCATATGTTTCAGAACTATCGTCGATATGTTTATGATATTCTTCTAATAGATTCTTGAAATATTCTTTCTTTTCCTTTTTAACTTGTTCTTTATATTTTACATATGCATTTCGAATATCATCTACTTTCACTTTTTTCTCTGGTCTTTTTGCTATTTCTGGTTCAATATAAGTTTTATGAACATATGTCACATCTTCCGTTTTCATCGTTCCTAATTTCTTTTGAAGTGTATTATGGTCATCTAATAATGGAATAAATGCAATACTTTCTAATACATACATCCAATCAATATTTTTCGTATCTGGTGCAAATTTATTAACAATATCCTTCACATTAATTTTTGTTTTTCCAAAATGATTTTCATATAACGGTTTGAAGTCTAAAATTGCATTCACATAATCCAAATCTTTTGCTGAATAAGTTAATCCTTTCAATTCTTCTTTTGTCACTTTTGAACCTTCTTCCAAATTTTTATTTATTGCGTCTATATTTTCGTTGATTTTCTTTTCGGTAGCAATTTTTTCTTGTTCATAATTCTTTATTGCTGTTTTATATAAACTTATCAATTCATCTTCTGTCACTTTTGAGTAAGTTTTAGATTCTTCATCATATCGTAATTTATCTAAGAATTTTTCAAATGAAACTTGTTCATTTTTAGCAATTCCTTGAAATTCTTGAGATTCTTTATGAGATATTCTTGCAAGATTTGCATGATAAGCAGTATCGATATCAAATTGTAAATCTTTTTCATTTTGTATTTTCCATTGAACTTTGTCACGAATTTGATATGGATAATACATCATTTGATCCAAAGATATTTTTCTTCCAAAAGCACTTTCATATCTTTTCTGTAATGGAGTTAATTTACAATATTTCACAATTTCATAAGCATTTGATAATTCATCTTTTTCTTGATTCAAATCTACTTCTTTTGTTGTGTCATTAATTTCTGCATTAAAGTCACTAATTATTTTTTCCAAATTTTCATCATAATTATATTTCAAAGCAGCTTTAATATAATTATTAAGTAGTGATAGTTCTTTTCCTTTCTTTTCAAATTTTTTCCTAATATCATCAAACTTGAATTCATGATCGTTCTTTTTATTATACTCTTCAATTTCTGTCTTCATTGCCATTCGAACATGACCATAGGATGTATTTTTGTATTCAGCAACTAATTCATCTTTCTCTGAATTTGTTAATTTCTTCCATACTGCATTTCCTCCAAATTTCTTGATTGCTTCACGAATGTTTTCAATTTCAAGTTTCAAATCATCACAAGCTCGTTTATAACTTTCTGGTTCTTTTGTTGTATCTTTTGCTTTATTTGGATTCAATTTATTATGAACTGTAATCAAGATATGATAATAAGTTTTGTATGCATTATGACCATTCGTTTCTTCAGAAAACAAATCTTTCAAACTTTTTCCTTCTCCAAGATCATCATTATAATAATCTAAATATTCTTTTATTTTGGGCATTGCTTCTAATTTTGAATATTCATTTTGAATTCTTTTGTATTCTTTGTCAAGATAATTATAACGACTTTCTGGGGTAGACCCAAATTCTTCTACTTGATTTAAAGTATAAATGATTTTGTAATCAGTCTCAAAGTCTTTGATCTTATTCTTTATCTTTAATTTGAATTTTGTTGTCTTCGGATCAAATTTATTCTTTTCCAACAACTCTCTTAATGTTTCCTGATTATCATCATATTTACTTTCCATTTCTCGAAAAGCATCCATTAATTCTGTATCTGTTTTGGATTCCTCTTGTCGTTTGCTATATGTTGCGATTTCAGTCTCTAATGCATCAATATCTTCTGGAGTTGGATAATCATTTTTTATTGCATAATCTTTTTTGTAAACACTCTTATATTTACTTTTCAATATTCCATATTTTAAGAAATTATTTGCTGTGACGACATCAGATTTGTATGTGTCAATAATCTTATCCATTGTTAATTTCTCTGTTGGATATCTCGAAGTGTATTCTTTCCAGTTAGAAATGAAATTTGAATAATTCTGATAAAAACGAGAATAGATTTTCCAATAATCTTGAATTTTTTTCAGAACATCATTTGCTGACATCTTGTCTGGTGGAATAAACGGTTCTTGAAATTCTTTTTGCCAATTATGTTTATCTTTTTCTAGTTTCAATTCGACTGTTGCTTGTTGTAGTTGTCCATTCCAATACTTATAGACAGCTTGCCAATCTTTTAAGAATTTTTTATCGTCTCCGGTATGAATTTTATTCCATTCTAATCGAAGAGGATCAAGTTTTTTCCAATCAATTTGGTCCTTATTATGTTGTTCTTGTTTCTTTCTGAAATATTCTGCCAATTCTTTCTGATCAGTTATGGTCAAATACTTATCGTCTTTTTCATTTGTTTCTTTTAAATATTTTTCATATACAACTTTATTCATTTCATTTAAGACATAACATCTCGCATCAATTCTGACTTCTTCTGGATTTGTATTTGATTTGTATCTTTTCAATAATCCAGTAATAGTAACTTTATTTTGCGGCATATTAAGATATTCTTGAATTAATGGATCTTTGTCGAAGATATCTTTTTTCTTGAGCCAAGAATCGATTAAAATATAATAATTTTGATTTTTCTCTTTTATTGAATTTCCATTGATTATTCCTTCATCTGCAGATAATGCGTTCCAAGCTTTTGAATAGACTTCATTAAAAGCAAGATCGAGATCATATTTTTTAGCTACCAATAGATTTCTTTTATCTCTATATTCAGCATCTTCTGCAAGTCGATAAATATCCCAAAATTTTACAACCCCAGGATCACTTTCAAATTCCTCAATTTTTTTCTTTAAATCCATTTCAATTTTCTGTAAATGATCTAATCTTAATCCAGCATCTGATTCTTTGACATTTTTCAAATTTTCCTTAGTGTATTTATAATTCGTAACTAATATTTTTTCTAAAATGTCACATTTCATTAAATTTACACATTTAATATAATCTTTTGTTGAAAATTTTCTTTGAATGTCATCAACGGAATTATGTTCATTTCTATATTCGTTATATTTACTTAATAATTGATGAAACTCAGTTGATTGAAAAGCAGCTGCATCTTTTGTAGCATCTCTATATAATGTTTGTAATTCTTGTTTTCCAGTAATTGAATTTGTTATTGCACGAACTTTTTCTGCGGTGTCTGGTTGTAAGGCAATAATATCATTCTTTAATTTTTCACATTCTAACCAAATAATTGCATTTGAATAATCCTTTCCAAAATTTTTGACAATATCTACTACCTCAAGTTGATGTTCTGCAGACGAATTATATTTTTGTAAGACTAAGAGAAAATTCAGATTATTATATTGATCCACACTTTGAATTTTCTTTTTGATATCTTCTATGATCACTTCTTTTTCTTCATTTTTTTCTGGTGCTATCGATGGTTTATATTCTTCATTGAATTTTTCTTTGTAAAGTGCTAAATGATAACGATAATTCAGATCAGTTTTTCCTGTCAAATAATCAAAACCATATTTTGATGCAGTCTTTTCTATTGTTGAATAATCTGGATCATCTGAATATTTTTCTCGGAAATTATTATATATTGTTAGCATTGTTCCAGATTTCCATGATTCATTAAATTTTTCTGTTAAATTTGTATAATATCTTCTTAACCAATCTAATCTTTTTTGACTTCCAATTTCTGTTTCATGATAACCTTTAAAACGTGTTTGACCAGGTAAATCTTCATCAGTAATGTCTAATTTTTCTTTTATTAATTTTCTATATTTATCAATATCGATTGCAATTTGGGCTTTTTCAGGTGTTTGATATTTATCTTTGAATTGTTCCCAAGTTAATTTTGATTCAATTTGTTGAGAATTTTGATATGAAATATAAGTTGCTTCAATATTTGACTTATCCCAAGTATCTAAATCTTTTTGTTTTTTGTCACATTTTTCAACAATAGCATTGAAACAAACCTTATCTTTGGCATAATTGGATATATCAAAATCTTGACCTTTATGTAATTGTTTGTAATATAATTGAGCAATTGGAATTAAATATTTTGAATACATTTCATCTTCATTCCATGACATATCGACTTGAGTAATCGTTGAAATAAATTCTGGCTTTAATTTTGGAAGAATATCTTGACTTTTGATATAATCTTTATTTGTTCTCCATGATTCTCTTGTTTTCTTATAATTTTTGTAATCTGTTTTGAATTGATTCAGAAATGTATATTTATTTTCTTTTGTATTTTTACTCATATATTCATTGAAGAAATGTCCGATGTCATTGAATTTTTTATTTCCTTTCTTTGAAAAACTCTGATTGATTTTCAAATTTTTCTCATATCCTTCAAAGAATTTCAAACAATCTTCTAAATTTCCATCAAATTTACCAAATAAAAATCCTGCGGCTTCTGCAATTGATCTCCCAAAACCTTGATAATATTGTTGAACATATTTTTTCAATAAATTGTTTCCGTCCCATGTGTTATATTTATATTTGTTTTCATCATAATATTTTTGCAATTTTTCTTGAGCTGTATTGATTGAATCCTGTGCGTTTTCATGAATATATTTCCATAAATTTACTCCTTCATATGGATGAGTTCTATACCAAAATTCATAAATATGACTTAATTTGTTAATAGCATTGATTGCAGCTCCATTTGATCCGAATTCTGTTCTCCAATCTGTTGAACTTTTTAAATCTTCAGGGAATAAAGCCCTCCAACGAATGATTGCTTCATCTAAATTTTCATTTGTATTTCGATAAGATTCTTGTTCATTGATTAAATTTTGAAGTTTTGAATCTATTTCTGGAATTGTTTCATTTCTATATGCGACTGCAACTGTTTGAACTGAATATTGATTTTCTTTTGGTAACAATTCATTGAGTTCATTAATTTTATTTAAAACTGATATTGAGGTTTGAATTCTTTTTTCTGCATCTGTTAATTCATTAACTTCTTTTGTTATATATGTACCTAAAGTTGTAAAATCTCCACCATTATGAATTGAGAAATCTAGAAAAGTGTCATAATTTTGTCTCTTTTGAAAAAATCGAAGATACTCTTGATATTTTTGTTCATATTGAAGATATAATAAATAAGCTTTTCCATTATTTTTAAACCATGACTCTTTTGTTGAATTGAATACTTTATGTGAAAATTTCTTTGGATAAGTATTCATTAATTGACCTTCTAAAGCAGTTATTTGAGGAACATTTTCAATCGGAACATTGCCTACCATTGATTCTATTTTTAAAACCATATCTGGTTCTTTTGAAAAATTTCTATAATAGTCTTCAAATTTCAAACGATCTGCATAATTATCCATATTTTTTCCTAGTGCAATATAAGAACCTCTTGCTTTCATGTATGATGATATCTCCTCTTTTGATTCACAATGACCAATTATTTCCATTTCGAAATCTTCTCTTTCTTCTTTAGTTTTACCTTGACTATATTTCTCTATTTCACTCATGAATGATGATGTTTGGTTTTTTTGTCTTTTGATTGTTTCCCAACTTTCAACATATTCTCTAACTTTTTCTTCTCTCCTTTGATGATGTTTGAGTTGTTCTAATGTTGCAACAGAATAATTAAAAAGTTTCAAAATATCAGCATAAGATTCAGTTAAAATCCATAATTGATCAAATTTCCCACCTACTTCGGAGAATTTTCTACTGTCAGCAACTTCTTCCCAAATTTGATATTTATTCCATTTCTTAAAAATTGTCCCAGTCCATTTGAAGTTCTTTCGATGTTGATTTAAATAAATAACTAATTTTGATATAGTGTTACATTCTGGATTAGCTATCATTATCGATTCAATAGCATTTGGAGTAAATTTTGTATACCCTGATGCATAATCACTGAAAGCATCACTGAAACATTCGGTCAATAAATTTGTTAAATTTTTCTCATCTTCTCCTTTCTGATGATTTTTGTCAGTTATCATTTGTTTTATTTTTTCATTGATATTCGGAGTTGTTTGATCTAGTAATATTGTATTCCATAGATTTTCATTAAATTCTTTTCCATATGCATCTTTCAATTGAATTTTCAAAGTCTCTAATTCAATATTTTTTCTTGTATCTTCTACCATTTTTTGTTCTTTTTCTAATCGTTTTGTTAAATCATTTAAAACTTCATTTTGCTTTTTATTGTTATAAATATGTGACAAGTAGATCTCATTATTCACTTCATTATCATTAAATCTTTCACCTGTAATTTTCATTCGTTCTTCAATTGTTTTCCTGATTTCTATCGTTCTTTTATCGATTATTTTTTGTGCACTATCCCAATCGATTATCCATTGATTGTATGCATTTTCTTTTGCATCTATTGAATCCTGGCTCGTAAATAAACCAAGCACATTTTTAACATCCTTATCATCGAATTTCCTTTGTGCTTCTCTATATTTTTGGTTTATTGTTTGAATTATTCTTGCATTTTCTTTTTCTATTGCTTCTTCTTCTCTTGTATGCCATTTTTTCGCTTCATTATTAATAAATTCTATTGCTTCCTTTTCATTTGAAAAATGTGTTTGATAATATTTTTGAATTTCACCATTTTTATCATATGAATTAACACCTGATACATATTTAGCGATTGCGTTTATAACATCAATATCTGGAGCAATTTTTGTACGAATAATTTCTTCAAATGCCAAACCAATTGAATTTTTTGATGATGCTAATCGAATATTTAATTTATTCAAATCATGATCAAAATTATTTGCTGTAAAAATTGCATTTGCTTCACTTTTGATTGTATCTTTATCTACTGAAAATCCATGACTATCATAAATTTCTTTCACCTTCTTTTGTATATTTTTTCTGACAGCATTGTCAAGACTTGTTTGTGAACTTTCCATTATTTGATTTAAGTCTTCAGTCAAACTATCTTGTATAATTCGATCACCATTGATATATAATTGTTGGAATTTATCACGGTCACTTTTTTCATTATAATTTGTTATATTTAATGCTTCATTTTCTTTTTTCTTTCGCTCAATTATTGTCTCAATCATTCCATTTCTTATTTGTTTTACTCGTTCTAATTCTTCTCTTTTGGCTAATAAATTATTATGAGCAGTTGTCTCTTTTGGCTGCCAATTCGTTGTCTTATCATCAGGGAAAAATTGAAGAACATATCCGGTTATTATTTTATCACTTAAATTGAAATCTTTAAAAATTTGTTTTGCACTTGATATTAGTCGACTCTGAATTCTTTGAAAATCATTCAAATAAATTTGATTTGCATATCTTTCTTTCCATTCCTCTAAAATTTGATCCTTAAATTTTATTTGTTGTCTTGTCGTCCAAAGGTTTTCCATTTCATCAAAAACTTGATCAATAAATTCGTCTTCACCGATCTTCAATCCCGCTGATTCATATAATTTCTGATAAATTCCGCTTATCTCTTGACGAAATTGATCAATTGATCTCTTATACAATTTACATAAATGAACAAAATCGGTCCATGTCCATCCATTCGAACATCCAACCATTGATAATTTTGTGATAATATTTTCACCATTTTCATTTCTGTCAAATTTGAGATATTGGCCTCCAATCCATCCAATCAATGTTTTTGTATTTGCAATTCGTCTATTTTCCATATCCTGAGACAATTCATTCGATGATGCATAATTTTTTGTTCTCATTTCTTCCATATCTCCTTGAATATCGATCCATTCTTTCAAACGAATACATGGTAACCCTTCAATTTGTTGTAATATTTTTGCCAACCAATTATTTCCATAGTTTGCAATATTCGGTTCCCTCACTTCATTTAACATTTCTTTATCTGATAATCCTCTTTTTGTTGGATCAGGACTTAATTGATTTATATAATTATCTAATACTTGGTCATCTGTCAATCCTGGAACTTCAAATGGTTGATCCATGTTTTCATCCTCTTCATTCGCTTGTTCTGCTTCTTTTGCAGCAAGTAATTTTTCTTGAATCTTCTTATCATAATAAATACGATAAACTTGACCCTCTCGTTCTGGATTTTGTTTCAAGAATGCATCTAAATCTTTCTTATATTGTTCATATTGTTCTTTTAGTAATTGATGAGTCATCTCTTCTTTTGCTTTTATTCTTACTGAATCATCTGCTTTTTGATATTGTTGATCGATACTTTTTTGATATTCTCTAACTTTGTTTTGGAATGATTTGGCCAATGGATACCAATAATTGAAAAATTCCTCTGAATTCCACTCCTGTGCATTCATCAAAAATTGCAGATTTGTGTATATCATTGCATTGAATGCTGTCCAATATTTTTCCATCTGATCAAAATTATTTGGATCAACCATATCATTCAAAAATTGTTTCGCGTCTCCTGGATTCATTGGGTATTCCTTTGCAATTGTATTTGCAAATTGATTTGCTCCTACCAATGTTAATGGTATTTCATTTTTATCCTTATCTACTGCACCATCATCTGATGCAAAATAAACAGGAAGAGAGTATCTCCAAATTTCATCTTTCCAATATGACTCATCATATTCAGCCTGTTCCTTTAATTCATTCGCTTTGTCTTTGTTGATAGCCAACAATTCTTTATCTTTTTCCATTAATATATTATTATAAATATCCACTGGATCTAACAATGGTTGTGCTTTTGAGATTTCTGAATAACGTTGTTCAATTTTCAACCCACATGCTGCAATACTCACAGGATGTGTCGTATCTGCTTCATCGATAAATGATTGGTATCTAGTGCATAATTCTTTCTTAGCTTTAGCGGCTTTTAATTTTCGAATATATTCATCTCTGGTTTTTTGTTCAATTATCCAACTAGATAAACTTTTCGTCTTATCTTGAGCAAACTTTACCAAATTTTTACTGACATCCTCAATATTTCTAATATTATCCATATCTTGAATTTTATTCTCTTCGCACCATTTAATAAAATTTAATAGATCGGGTTTTGCTTTTTGGAAATCCAACCATTTTATTCCATTCAGAGCAAGTCGAATACAAACAATTGTGAAAAATGTTGGAATATTTTGATAATTCTCTTTTCCCAATCGTTCGAAACAATCGATTAATTCATCTAATTCTATAATAACACTTTCTATTCCACCAGAAACAAAATCGTTATAATAATCTTCAACCCTTATATCAAAATCATCAGGTGTTAATAATTCATCATTGGTTCCTGGAATTGTTCTCAATAAATATTGTTTTATTTTTTCTACGTCCTGATATAATTTAAAATTGGGATTGCGTAATTGTTGCAAAACCGTCCAATTTATTTGATGCATATCAACATAGATGTCAGAATTTAGGAAAAAACGATAATTTCCCATTTTGACCTCATCGTTATCAAAAACTTTCTCATCCAATGATTTATCATAGAATTTTTGTCTGATTTCAATAAAAGTTTGCTGATAATATTCGTTATTATGATAAATTCTTTGCAATAATTTCCACCAAAATGCAGCCTCAAATTCTGTAATTCCAACGAAATCATAGTTTAATTGATATATGCTATAATATTTCCAATCTATCTCTTTCCAATAATTTTGAAGTGCAGTCACTCTTCCTCTTGCAAAATCACTTTTACAAATCATTAAATTCGGTCCATTATTATTTTTGAAATCAATGAATTGATTATGTATTTTTTGAATATCGTATCCTGGAAAATAATTATCTCTAACTGTTTGAGCAAATAAAACGTCTACAACGAATCTTAAATAATGAATCACGTCTAATCCTATAAACTGCATTTGTTCAGGAAAATTCATGTAATAATCAAACAATAAAGATAAATCAGGTATTGCATTGCCATTTTCCACACCAAAATTTAATAATTCAATACAATTTGAATAAAAGAATTCAGCCATTTCTACATATGCAGCATTCGGAAATGCTATAGTATTTCTCCAAAGATGCCAACCCTTTTCACGTAAATTCGCTAATGCTAAATCTATTTTTTGATCTTGCGTTAATGGTTGTTGATTTTCAGTCATTTTTCAATAAAAATAAACATAAAACAACAAATAGTTAAAATTAAGTGGTTTATTCATCTGAATATTCTGGTTCCCCCAAATTTAGTGGGTCAACGAAGCAATCTCGTAACTCATCGACAAATTGATTCAATACTTGTGCTTTTGTTTCCAATTGGACTTTCTTTTTTTCTTCTTCTTTTTTCAAATCGTCCAATTTATCTTGATTTTTATCAATTTTAAGCTCATTTTCAACAATCATTTCCCATCTTGGATCGGACATTGAATTTTTCCCAATTTCAGAATTTATATAGCCGTTTTGTTCGGTGAGCCTTCGATTTTCTGATTCCAGTTTTTCGATTGTTTTCATGTCGTCGTTTAATGAATCAGCTAATTCCAATAACCTTGTTGTATCATAAATAAAGCTGCGTACTGTCTTTCTGAACACCTTAAGACTTTGCTTATCTTGCTTCCTGCTGTACATGAAAAAAAGTGATGTGATGACCTCTCGCGAAAAAATTAGATTTTTGGTAAACGGTCTCCACCCCAAAACTTAGAGGGCACCCCTGCAACAAAACGGTCTCCATCCCTGCAACACCTAGGGCACCCCATGAGGGACCCAAATAAAAAAATATGATTTTTCGTGCTCACCTCATCACATCATTTTTACTTATGTTCGCCATCTCCGAGTGCAACGTAGAGCCTACAGAGAACTATCCAATAGAGAACCTATCAGATCTTATCGATAAACACCCAGAAGATTTAGATTTAAATGAAGATGACTATATGTACCAGAGTTTATGTAAAATTGTTACTGCACAAGATTCACCATTCAATAT
Source organism: Tritrichomonas musculus (assembly GCA_039105265.1). Lineage (NCBI taxonomy): Eukaryota > Parabasalia > Tritrichomonadida > Tritrichomonadidae > Tritrichomonas > Tritrichomonas musculus. The sequence continues at coordinate 814,277 of JAPFFF010000060.1, read as the reverse complement.
TGGCCCAAAGCAAGCATTTGTCAGAAATTATTATCGTGAACTTCACAAATGCATAGAAATTCGACAAAAATTGTTTGAAACAACCCTTGATATAGTCAAATGTAAATTCAATTTCGATGAAAATCTTTTTACGAGCATTTCTACCAGATTCTTTCAATTTTTCCCAAATGCCACAATTGATTGGACCCTAATGGATCCTCAAAGAGGAATGAACCAATTTTTAGATTCATATGCAGAGCATTTATTTATTAGAATAGGATTTTACACAAGATGGATATACTATCCAATTGAATGCCATGCAAACGATTGGAAAGAATGCCTTTAAGTAAACCACACAATTAACAACTTTTTCTATAGCTTTTTTGATATTAACGATACGGGACCTCCTTCCTAGCAGAGCGTTGAGAGGAATCCTGAGAACAAGCCCAGTGGAAGATCATTAATGGGAGTGGGGGATCATACCTGGCATAGCGGGGCTGGGGTCGCGGATGGGAAATATTTGACGCGGTTTTTGAACGAAGTGCAAAAATCGTGGCAAATATATAACTACTACAACTATTTTTATAGATTATGTTATGTTCACCATAGTTAATAAGATTTTAAGTAAATAATTACAAATAAATTTCTAAGCATCGGTAAAATCTATTAAACATATAAACAGTGAAATGAACCACTGAAAATATACTAGTTTTAGAATAATTCATTATATCTTGCTAAGAATTTTATTAAAAATCATTTAAAAGATTTAATAAATATCTAATATTAAAAATATATTTATTTACATTATATATTACAAATTAATGATTATTTCATTTATATTTGGAATATAACATTTAATTCTTTCGATTATTTTTGATTTTAACTTTTGGAATTGGATTAAGTGTTAAATATATAAATTAATCAAGCAAATATTTTTAACAAGTTTTAATTACTTCAAAAGTATTTAAAAATGATGATCATAAAATTTCAGTTTAACGAAAATTTAAACGAAAATGCATCTAGCCTATAGTTATACAATGGATTTACTAATGTTTAACCAGAAGACATTGTAATTCTATTTCTGACATATAATATTGCAAATATTAAGATTTTAATTTCAAAATATCTGATTGAAATTATCCTATAAATATTAATATGATGTGAATAAGCATGATATATATTTTAAATTAAGTAAATATATTATTTTGTTGAGATAAAAATATTTTACAGGTATCGATGAAAAATTGTAAACGGTAATGTTAGGGGTTTTTTTGATTTTAAAAAAAAAATAATTTGGGTAAAAAATGGTCATTTTGAATTTTTTGTTTTTATAAATGGGGGAACCTTATTTTAAATAATATTCCCTATTCATATAATATATTTTAAAATAAAAATATTGAGTTTGATCGTTTAAAATTAAATCATTCCGTTTATTAATTCAACTTTTTGAATTCATTTTTCAAACTAAACTTTATCTTTGAAGTTATGTTCAAACAAAATATATCATTTTATTGAGCATTAAAAGAAGAAATCGAATATTACAAAATAAAAAGTTTGAAAGGATCATGTATCGAAAAAACTTAAAAATAATTATTATATTAACTTTTCTGGACTAACTACAAAGTAATTATAAATATTCATGTTTTATAATAGATAATGTGCATGTATAAAATCAAATGGTATTAGTAGTTTTGAAGGATATCTCTTACGAAGAGAGATCTATTTGTTTGTGAAGTCAAAAAAAACTCGATGAATATTAAGTTTTTGGTTTTGCTTCATTGACCATTTTAAAGATTATCAAATGGATAAGAAAATTTATTAAAATCACCAAATAAAAGCTAAAATTCGAAGAGATATTGAAACTTTTTGAGGTCAAAAAAAGAGTGTCCCACCCTTATTTAATGTTTTAACTAAAAATATATATTCTCTATTTATAAATAAGCATTTACAAATAATTAAATTAAGAAAAAATATTCCTATTTCCCCATTTGGGGAAATGGGGAGAATTTCCCCAAATGAAATTTGGGGAGAAATTTGAATAGAATTTGAATGGTTTATTTTTTGAGGAAAATAGTCGCTATAAAAAAATTCTTTATCTGATTTATTATCTGATCAAATAGCAAAAATAATAAATAAAAGAATTTTTTTAAAGTAGAAATGTATAAAGAAACTTATGATGGATATGATTTGGTAGGTGTTGAGTGCAGATTGTTTAATTATGAAGCGAATGCTGTTATGTTTCATGAGCTCATTCCAAAAATATCTCGAATTTATTTTGATATCTATTTACCACATTCATCTATACCTACTCGGTTAATATTTTCAATAAAACCAGAAATCCTCCATGTTTATGGTCAGCGCAATGCAAATGTTGATTTAATTGGAGACCTCGATACAATCGAAAGACTTAGCTTACTTTGGAGAGATACACATATAAACACCGAATCGAAAAATATTGAGCTCTATCTACGAAAAACAATGACTGAGCCAATTGAAGAAATAAAATGGTATTGGAAGGTTAACCCTTTTATGTTTATCATTGAGCCGAAGTATTATGATAACCAACCAAATCCTCAAGCTGCATCCACTCTTTATACTGACTATAACATAACATCCTCGAAAATAATCACTGCAGAGAATATCACCACTATGCGTGGAGACTTGAATGTAGTCACGAATAATGTTGATGTAATAACCTATGATGTAGCTAAACTTGAACAAGTGGTAGATGAATTAGATGAAAGAATGACTATCCAAGAAATCAAAACACAGTACCTCGAGCATGAAGTAAAAACCATCAAAATTATGCAAGGAGTCTCCATAGCATTTCAAACTGCTGCTAATTTGGGAGGATTGGTTTTAGGATGGAAAGGAATACATTTTTGGGACAATGAATAGAAACGGTATTATACAGCTTGGAGGTGCATTAAATAGATTACTTGGGCATCAAATGCATAGGGAAGAATTTTGGGATTATTTTGTGAAAAATAATGGTTTGGTGATATGATGTCCTCTAACATGGATGTCGCAATGAAATATATTGGTAACACCATTTGGAATATGAGTACCCCAACAGCTGGAAGCTATTTAGATTATACTCCTAATTTGTTTCTTGAGACTCCGAAAACGTTTTCTGTAGATTCAGTTGCCTCTAGCGAAACTGATGACATGTTAACAAGGATAAGAGAATGGTGTTCGATGACATTTCAACCATTAGAAATGAAAAAAGGAGATGATTATGATGAATGGTATGACCCAGAGACAGCAGGAATGAGTGTCGCTGGTGTTGATGATTTTTGTTTGGAGTTTCGAGAAGGTTTAAAGCCAATTTTCATTGTGCTGGCTAAGAACATCGAACTATTACGCCAAGAAGTTTGTAACCTGAAAACAGCTCAATCAACAAAACATCCCTTAGAAGATATAGATATGACTGCTTATATTACTAAAGGAGAAGTGAAGGAAATGATAGACCAGAAGGATGCATATATTGATACTCTTGAGAAAAGACTTGCTGCACTTGAAGCTAAATGCGCTAACATCGAATGAGAAGTTTTATTTAACTAAAATGAGTGATACTACTACAAGATTTAAAGGAGATATACAGTTTAAGATAGGGGATGCTACTCGAAAAGGTAGCCAGTTATTAACCTTGGGTGACTTAGATAACTATGTACAGACAGGTCATTTATTTAATGAGGTCGAAGGTTTACCAGAAGTTGATATTAAAAATAAAAATATACAGTATGTATCATTTGAGTCTTCAACAACAACTTACAATATCCTTAAGTTTGTTAATTTGCATGAAGACTCCATGAATAAGCTCAATGAAATAAAAACCTAGACTAATATATTTAAGATAATCCTGAGGAAGAATATAGTATATGATACAAGTGGTAAATTAGTCAAGGAGTTCTGTATATATGTTAAGGATGGTCAAGTATACTCTCCTTTGATAACTAAAAGTAGTAATGGATGCAGTATAAATAATAGTACCATTATGGGATATATGAATATAGCTTTTGATAGTAAACTAGACTTCAACCCATATACCTTGTGGCTGAATGGGGAGTTGAGCATAATGAATGAATATTTAACTGATTCTTTACAGACAGAAAAGGCAATAAAGTGTTCTATAATAAAAGCTGATAATGCATTAAGTTTACGTAAAAGTGATGTACTATACTTATATAAGCCTACATCAACTAGTCAGGTTGTGATAGATAACAAGAAGTATTGGTTACTTCAATGGAACATAGATACTGGATATACTATACCTAATGACTTAGAGTTTAGGTTTAATGAGTATTGTTTTGGTAATAAGTGGTAATCATGGGATGGTACAAAATGGGTAGGTGATAACATAAAAGGTCATATCAATGGTAGATTAGTTAATGAATTAAATAAGGAGAATGAGTATGGTGAAGATGGTACCTACATACAAGTCAAGAGGAGTGAGAGGAACATGAAACTGATTAATAAGCCTAATGACTACTCTCCTGATAACCTACTACATTACATGATTCATGGAGGTAAGTGTAAAATAGACTGTTTTGTAAAATTAAAGACAGGAGAGGTAGAACCTTTTTCGAAATATAGTTTAGGCTTCAAAACAAGTCAAGGAGGTACGAAAGATGGATATGATATAGAAGCAATTAGGTGCTATAAGATGAATAATGCTACTAAAAAATTAGAAACTAGTGCTATTGATGAACTCTACCTTGATATTACCTTTGAAGGTTCTAAAAATGCAAATAGATTCTCAGTTCGATCTACAGGAAAAGAAGGCAATGGAGGAGACAAGGTATGGTTGTTCTTACATGGTGTACTTGATTCATGTGAACAGCTTGAATATACATATGCAGCTTCGACTACTAATAACTCAAGGGATATTAAGATATATTTAGCTGATGAATATGTTGACCCAATAGATGAGGTTCTTTGGGATGCAACTACTAACCCATTCGAGTATATCATTAAGCAGCAATTTTATGAAGTATCCCCAAATCCTAATGGGGCAGCAACCTTATATACTGCTGATAATATTACCTCCTCTAAGATAATTACTGCTGATAATATTACTACTATGAAGAGTGATTTAAATTTGGTTACCAACAATGTAGATGTTATTAGCTATGATGTTAATGAAATGAACACTGTTATGGAAAGTCTAAAAGGTAGAGTATCAAGGACTGAACAAGTTACTCAACATTTGGAGGATGATGTAGATAATTTGCGTATAGTCTCATGGACTGCATTAGCTTTAGGAGTTGTAGGTACTGCTGGATCAATAGGTTCTATTGGTATGCAGCTATTTCCAGATGGTATAAACTTTCCTACAATAAAAGGTGGAGGATTCCTTAAAAGGTTATTCTCGCATAAGTCAACCAAAGGGATGAATGATTTGGTTAGAAATAGCATTAACTTCATGTCAGGTACTACAGCAAGAAGCATAACCAAAGATATAACACCTATAATTACCTGGTGTGAGGAAGAGTATAAGCAACTAGATGAACTACATTTTACTGATGAGAATGACAACCCTGATACAGGAACCTTGACATTAAGTGGTGCTATGGATATCAGCAATATGTTTAGGGACTCACTCAAGCCTTGTTTAAAGTTGTTAGCTGAGAAGGTCAATGAGCTAGAGGCAGAGTTTGATAACTACCCTACTGTGGATGCAGCTAATGAAGGTCTTGATGTACTTAACGGTAGGAAGGAGACATTAGAAAGTGAAAATATCGAATTAAAAGATATGATTGCCGCGTTAGAATCAAGAATTTATGCACTTGAACCACATGGACCACCAACACCAACTTTGCCAGATTTCTATCAAGGGTTGAATCCCTTATGTTTATATTTTTTCTAAGAATTTCAAAATGTAATAACTCAATTTCAAAGAAAAACAATTTTGTTTTCTATGCACCATTTATTAAATAACATGAATATTTAAAATAATCCGGTTCCAAACTCATAATATATTAAAGAAAAAGATGAAATTTTTGTAGATAAAATAAAAAAATGATTAAATTTGATAAATAACAAGTATTATTATTACTTTTCAAACCGGATATCAATAATTTATTCTATTTGATTTGTATTAATACAAAAACAAGTTTCTTTTTTCCTTTCTAACTTGAGTTATTAAATTTTTTAATTTTCAATGATTTACGATGAAAATGAATACAAAAATTAATCGTTATAAAATAAATTATAAACGGTGAAAGGTCGTCCTTAAAGATTTTTTTACAAAAAAGAGAAAAATTTAGATTAATAATTACTAAATAATATTATTAAAATAATATTATTAAAATAATATTATTAAAATAATATTATTAAAAAAATATTATTAAAAAAATATTATTAAAATAATATTATTAAAATAATATTATTAAAATAATATTATTAAAATAATATTATTAAAAAAATATTATTAAAATAATATTATTAAAAAAATATTATTAAAATAATATTATTAAAATAATATATTAAAATAATATTATTAAAATAATATTATTAAAAAAATATTATTAAAATAATCTTTTTAAATAATATTTTTAAATAATATTTTTAAATAATATTTTTTAATAATATTTTTTAATAATATATATTTAAATTATATATTTAAATTATATATTTTAATTATATATTTAAATTATATATTTAAATTATATATTTAAATTATATATTTAAATTATATATATAAATAATATTTTTAAATAATATTTTTAATAAATAATTTTAAATAATATTTTTAAATAATATTTTTTAATAATATTTTTTAATAATATTTTTTAATAATATTTTTTAATAATATTTTTTAATAATATTTTTAAATAATATTTTTTAATAATATATATTTAAATTATATATTTAAATTATATATTTAAATTATATATTTAAATTATATATTTAAATCATATATTTAAATTATATATTTAAATTATATATTTAAATTATATATTTAAATTACATATTTAAATTATATATTTAAATTATATATTTAAATTATATATTTAAATTATATATTTAAATTATATATTTAAATAATATTTTTAAATAATATTTTTAAATAATATTTTTAAATAATATTTTTAAATAATATTTTTAAATAATATTTTTAAATAATATTTTTTAATAATATATTTAAATTATATATTTGAATTATATATTTAAATTATATATTTAAATAATATTTTTAAATAATATTATTAAATAATATTTTTAAATAATATTTTTTAATAATATATTTAAATTATAAACTGCTTTCCAAATTTCCGTCCATATCAAATTTCTGAGTATTTATTCAAAAAGTCAAAAATAAAAAAATAAAAATATTTTATCTTATCAATTAAAAATAAAACATTCAAAATGTTTGAGATTTTTATTTTGAAAAATATTATATATATATATATTTCAAAAATAAATATTACTCTTTTGTTTTTTATAAATTAATTTAATAACATATATTTATTATTTTATAAATAATTATAATTAATACTTATCTATTTTTTAATAATATATTTAAATTTATTTTTAAAAAATTTCAAAAGGAAATTTTGGTCATCCTATTGATTACAAAATTTAAATTGTTTTACCAGAACAGTAATGTTTCTCTAAAAATAAGAACTTCATTCTCAGCTTTGCTAAGGCTTGGATCTAATTTTTGGTTTGTAAGCTCATCATTTTCTTTGAATTTAGGATCATTCATTTGTTCAACACACTCATCAATCCTTTGCTTCAAGAGTTGAATGACTGTCTTGCTCTTTGAGCGTGGTTGAATTGTTGTTCCTTTGAAGATTCCGCCACCAGATTGTAATTTATCTTAATCCGTTCATTCCTTGAATAACAGCATTTTGTGATTGTGTCGATGTGTCAGTTCTTTCTTTAATTGTACGAAGGACTGAATCTTGATATTTATATTTCTTGATTTCATGTTTGATACAATGAAAAGCTGCTTCCATCTCTTTGTTCTTCATGAATTCTTTCTCTTAATTAAACCAAAAAGGCTGCTTCCATGCAGCATCACTGTTAGCAAATGATTTCTAGACCCGATTTTTTTAAATGAAGTGATGAGGCGCTTTTTTTGATAAAACTAAAAAGGCGCCTTTTAATTTGCAGCAAAAAAGGCGCCTTTTTAGTTTTATCAAAAAAAGCGCCTTTTTTTATTTTTAACAAAAAAGGCGCCATTTTAAGCAGTTATAATCAAAATTAATAATATTTCTTAAAATGAATACAAATACCATTTAAATAATAATAAAAATATCATTTAAAAATGAAAAATAATAAGAAATTAATTAAAATGATAATAAACCTTTTAAGATTTGCCAAAAATTTTAAATTCATGAAGAGAAACTAGAAAAGAAGTCCGAAATCATTTTCACCGAAAGAAACCCAAATGGTCATATGTGGTTACCCTTTTTTTAGATTTTTTTTTAGCGACTTTGGAATAGATCAGTATTTCAAATGATCATATCTATAATTGTCAATATGAAAATCAACATTAATTAATTAAAGTTTGCGCCACCAATGTATAAGATGTTTCTCTGGTTCTTTATATAAGATGTTTCTCTGTTTCTTTATATAAGATGATTCATTCATTTATTCGACCAAATAATAATACAAATTTACTAATTTTATTTTAAAAAAAATTTTATTTTGACTTTTTGATTAATAAAATGTTTTATTTTTTTATATATTCAAAATTCAAAAAAAAAAAGTGTTTTTTTTCCCGTCATCATTGAATTTGATAAAAACCACTTTTTTATACTCTCAATATCCCACAATTTTTTTGATAGGGACGGAAATTTGGAAAGCAGTTTATATTTGAATTATATATTTAAATTATATATTTAAATTATATATTTAAATTATATATTTAAATTATATATTTAAATTATATATTTAAATTATATATTTAAATTATATATTTAAATTATATATTTAAATTATATATTTAAATAATATTTTTAAATAATATTTTTAAATAATATTTTTAAATAATATTTTTAAATAATATTTTTTAATAATATATTTAAATTATATATTTGAATTATATATTTAAATTATATATTTAAATTATATATTTAAATTATATATTTAAATTATATATTTAAATTATATATTTAAATTATATATTTAAATTATATATTTAAATTATATATTTAAATAATATTATTAAATAATATTTTTAAATAATATTTTTTAATAATATATTTAAATTATATATTTGAATTATATATTTAAATTATATATTTAAATTATATATTTAAATTATATATTTAAATTATATATTTAAATTATATATTTAAATTATATATTTAAATAATATTTTTAAATAATATTTTTAAATAATATTTTTAAATAATATTTTTAAATAATATTTTTTAATAATATATTTAAATTATATATTTGAATTATATATTTAAATTATATATTTAAATAATATTTTTAAATAATATTATTAAATAATATTTTTAAATAATATTATTAAATAATACTTTTAAATAATATTATTAAATAATATTTTTAAATAATATTTTTTAATAATATATTTAAATTATATATTTGAATTATATATTTAAATTATATATTTGAATTATATATTTAAATTATATATTTAAATTATATATTTAAATAATATTTTTAAATAATATTTTTAAATAATATTTTTAAATAATATTTTTAAATAATATTTTTTAATAATATATTTAAATTATATATTTGAATTATATATTTAAATTATATATTTAAATTATATATTTAAATTATATATTTAAATTATATATTTAAATAATATTTTTAAATAATATTTTTTAATAATATTTTTTAATAATATTTTTTAATAATATATTTAAATTATATATTTAAATTATATATTTAAATTATATATTTAAATTATATATTTAAATTATATATTTAAATTATATATTTAAATTATATATATAAATAATATTTTTAAATAATATTTTTAATAAATAATTTTAAATAATATTTTTAAATAATATTTTTAAATAATATTTTTAATTAATATTATTAAATAATATTTTTAATTAATATTTTTAAATTATCTTAATAAAATAGACTACTTAGTTAACTAAAGAGGACGTTAATTAATTCGTCTGAAAGTTCTTTACTTTATCTTTAACTTCTTTTTTTCCTTTCAAACTTTCATTTAATCATATCTTTTTGGTATACATGCTATTCTGATATCGATTTTCATGTTTTGCACTTTTTTTAACTCAGATAATCGATATTAAAATGTTATCGATTGGAAATTTAAATTGATGAATTCGATTATCAAGTAAACTTTGTTTTTTAATTTTCGCGTGTAAACTTACGGTTTCTAAGAATTTATTTCAAATATTGAATGATTTATTTTTTACACGCGAAAATTAAAAAACAAAGTTTATGAAATGTGATACAAAAAAAATATTCTTTTGATATCGAATCTTGATTAATTGAAATAAATACCTGCAAAAATCATTAAAAATAGCATTTTAATGACATAAAATAAATATATTCTAACTTATTATGTAAAAGAATCAGCTTATATTAAATTTTATAACGGATATGTGAAGAAATCCGTTTAAAAAATTTAAAATTTTGATACGATAAAAGAATTTCAATATTGATCATCGATCTTTTATTCATTATACATATTTGATATCAGAGATAATTTTTTTGATTTGATATTGATATCAGAAAAATGGTTCAATTATCGATATCTAAAATCGAGACTTAATAAGCCTACTTTTTGGGAAATAATAATTTCAATAACTTAGTCTCGTTAAAATGTAAATTATACAGAGAGAATCTCTATGAAAAGATGAATAAAAATAATTAATAAAATTAAGAGTTTACTAAAGAGATGTTTTTATATTTGCTATTATTATGTTTGATAAAAAGCGGTGAAATCTAACTTAACATCATTTCAGAAGAGCAATCATTCTTTTCTAATATATTCCTAACGATGGGATAGTTTATTTGCATTATTTGGTCAACATCATCATGATATATAATTTTCTTGTTATAAAAAAGAGGAGATTTCTAAGTCACATAAGAACTTTTAGCTTACACAAATTGACTTATTGAGTCCCAACAGTTTCCAGTGAATTTTGACGTGAATTATAATTAAAAGCATGAGGCATGGCATGAAAAGGTTTTGCAATTTCAAGATTTGAATGACTGCTTACTATTAACTCAAAGATATCCATTTGGATCTTTGTAAATCGAAGCTTGGATTTCTCTCTTTGTCCATTACCTTTCTCCTCTACAAGTTGGAATACGTTATATTTTTTTTCGTACGTTAAATATACGTTTATTCTTTCACCTCAATTTCTTCTCAATTTTGATAGAGGCTTAACGGTAATAAAGTAACATTCAAATATTTCAAAAAATCAATTATTAATTCTATATTTAAAGAATGTTATTATTTATAACGTACTAGATTTGTACCTCAAAAATAAAAAAAAATTTGCGGATGGACAAAATCGCTATATAAATCCCCACACTTTTTTTTGACCTTTCGACCGTTTATTTCAAAAGGGCCATAAAAATTTATGATAACAATCTGAACTTGTATGACCAAAACACATCCATACGCTTACAAATGATTTCGATGGATTATAAAATGTTTCAGAAATACAAATTTAACGCGATAAACAATTTTTTACGGAAATGATTTAGCAATAATTTTACATCTGGAGGCTGGGGGAGTTAAAGAGGATGGGTCAAGGGGAGGAGAAAAGAGGGGGTGCAGCCGACGCGTCCACGAAGTGAGCCCGGTGTACGACGATCGCCGGGTTCGAATGTCTAGGGCGGCCTTGAGCGCCTAAATACAAGCAATCCGACTTATTGCTTTAGCCACTACGAGCGAAGCGAAGTAGTGGCTTTTGCCCAACATCAATATCAAATTCACAAATTATCTTAACCAAGCAACTTTTATTTTACTAAATCGTAATTATTTTATTAATAAATAACATTTTATTCCAAATTTATCTCTCTTTTTGGTTTTATTATTCATTTTTTTTTACAAATTTTATTCTAATTTCACAAATTAAATCCTTTTTTTATATTAAACCATAATTATTTTATTATTTAAATCAATCTTATATTCTATATTTCAATTTTTATTTTTCTTATCATAATTCTTCACTATTTCCCTTGCATTTTTTATAAATTGACCTTGTTTCTTTATTTTTCACCTTTAATTTAACCAGAAAAAAGAAAAATTTTATTTAAAATTTTTGCATAAAATAAACGGTCGAAAGGTCAAAAAAAAGTGTGGGGATTTATATAGCGATTTTTTACAACCAAAATTTGCACTAGACACTTTTTGAACTGCGTTCAAAAAGTGGCGTCACTTGTTTTGAATTATAAAAAATCAGACTTTTATGATGAAAGGATATCTTTTTGAATGATAAAAAAAAAAAAAAAAAAAAATTGAGTTGTTTTGATCACTTAAACGAAAAACCTTCCGACGATAAAGCGTTTAAGCGATCAATTTTTACTTTTGAAAGGTGTTTTAAACCGTTTTTCTTTAAGAAAATCAATATTTAACCATAAAAGATTAAAGGAAAAAATGGATGATAAGGAAGACACAAGTGAAAAGCAACCATTTTAGCCTAGAGAATCAAAAAATTGAGTGCAATTAGGCTGGACACCAACAGATATTAGAGGTAAAAATGAATGGATGTGTAAAGAGGTGCAATCTATATTTTAATTAAACGAGTATAGAAGATGCTCAAACACATGTGAGAAAAAAATATTTTCAGACATAAAAAGCCTGTTTATTAATTTTCTCAGAAAGATGACAAAGATTTTCTAAAAAAATCTTGAAAAAAAATACAAAATATCAAGAATTTGACAAAAGATATTTTTAAATAATAATTTTTTTAAATATTATTATTTTTAAATATTATTATTTTTAAATATTATTATTTTTAAATATTATTATTTTTAAATATTATTATTTTTAAATATTATTATTTTTAAATATTATTATTTTTAAATATTATTTTTAAATATTATTTTTAAATATTATTTTTAAATATTATTTTTAATAATAATATTTTTAAATATTTTTTAAATAATTTTGTTTAAATATTATTTTTAAATAAAATTTAAAAATATAAATAATTAATAAAATATTTATTTATATTTTTTAATTTCACATTTTATTTAACGAAATGATTATGATTTTGTTTATTTCATTATTATCAATTTTATTAACAGAAGGAGAAGTAGATTATAAATGCAAAGAAAGCGAAGAAACAGAAACTTGCTGCACAGCAGTTGCAAACTGTGGCAAATGTGACTCAGGTAAAACTAAGTGCACTGGTTGCGCAGATGGATTCACTGCAACATTCGATGGTACTGATGCAACTAAAGTAACAACATGCACAGCAACACAAACAGATTATACATGCAAAGAAAGCGAAGAAACAGAAACTTGCTGCACAGCAGTTGCAAACTGTGGCAAATGTGACTCAGGTAAAACTAAGTGCACTGGTTGCGCAGATGGATTCACTGCAACATTCGATGGTACTGATGCAACTAAAGTAACAACATGCACAGCAACACAAACAGATTATACATGCAAAGAAAGCGAAGAAACAGAAACTTGCTGCACAGCAGTTGCAAACTGTGGCAAATGTGACTCAGGTAAAACTAAGTGCACTGGTTGCGCAGATGGATTCACTGCAACATTCGATAGTACTGATGCAACTAAAGTTACAACATGCACAGCAACACAAACAGATTATACATGCAAAGAAAGCGAAGAAACAGAAACTTGCTGCACAGCAGTTGCAAACTGTGGCAAATGTGACTCAGGTAAAACTAAGTGCACTGGTTGCGCAGATGGATTCACTGCAACATTCGATGGTACTGATGCAACTAAAGTAACAACATGCACAGCAACACAAACAGATTATACATGCAAAGAAAGCGAAGAAACAGAAACTTGCTGCACAGCAGTTGCAAACTGTGGCAAATGTGACTCAGGTAAAACTAAGTGCACTGGTTGCGCAGATGGATTCACTGCAACATTCGATGGTACTGATGCAACTAAAGTTACAACATGCACAGCAACACAAACAGATTATACATGCAAAGAAAGCGAAGAAACAGAAACTTGCTGCACAGCAGTTGCAAACTGTGGCAAATGTGACTCAGGTAAAACTAAGTGCACTGGTTGCGCAGATGGATTCACTGCAACATTCGATGGTACTGATGCAACTAAAGTAACAACATGCACAGCAACACAAACAGATTATACATGCAAAGAAAGCGAAGAAACAGAAACTTGCTGCACAGCAGTTGCAAACTGTGGCAAATGTGACTCAGGTAAAACTAAGTGCACTGGTTGCGCAGATGGATTCACTGCAACATTCGATGGTACTGATGCAACTAAAGTTACAACATGCACAGCAACACAAACAGATTATACATGCAAAGAAAGCGAAGAAACAGAAACTTGCTGCACAGCAGTTGCAAACTGTGGCAAATGTGACTCAGGTAAAACTAAGTGCACTGGTTGCGCAGATGGATTCACTGCAACATTCGATGGTACTGATGCAACTAAAGTAACAACATGCACAGCAACACAAACAGATTATACATGCAAAGAAAGCGAAGAAACAGAAACTTGCTGCACAGCAGTTGCAAACTGTGGCAAATGTGACTCAGGTAAAACTAAGTGCACTGGTTGCGCAGATGGATTCACTGCAACATTCGATGGTACTGATGCAACTAAAGTTACAACATGCACAGCAACACAAACAGATTATACATGCAAAGAAAGCGAAGAAACAGAAACTTGCTGCACAGCAGTTGCATACTGTGGCAAATGTGACTCAGGTAAAACTAAGTGCACTGGTTGCGCAGATGGATTCACTGCAACATTCGATGGTACTGATGCAACTAAAGTAACAACATGCACAGCAACACAAACAGATTATACATGCAAAGAAAGCGAAGAAACAGAAACTTGCTGCACAGCAGTTGCAAACTGTGGCAAATGTGACTCAGGTAAAACTAAGTGCACTGGTTGCGCAGATGGATTCACTGCAACATTCGATGGTACTGATGCAACTAAAGTTACAACATGCACAGCAACACAAACAGATTATACATGCAAAGAAAGCGAAGAAACAGAAACTTGCTGCACAGCAGTTGCAAACTGTGGCAAATGTGACTCAGGTAAAACTAAGTGCACTGGTTGCGCAGATGGATTCACTGCAACATTCGATGGTACTGATGCAACTAAAGTAACAACATGCACAGCAACACAAACAGATTATACATGCAAAGAAAGCGAAGAAACAGAAACTTGCTGCACAGCAGTTGCAAACTGTGGCAAATGTGACTCAGGTAAAACTAAGTGCACTGGTTGCGCAGATGGATTCACTGCAACATTCGATGGTACTGATGCAACTAAAGTTACAACATGCACAGCAACACAAACAGATTATACATGCAAAGAAAGCGAAGAAACAGAAACTTGCTGCACAGCAGTTGCAAACTGTGGCAAATGTGACTCAGGTAAAACTAAGTGCACTGGTTGCGCAGATGGATTCACTGCAACATTCGATGGTACTGATGCAACTAAAGTTACAACATGCACAGCAACACAAACAGATTATACATGCAAAGAAAGCGAAGAAACAGAAACTTGCTGCACAGCAGTTGCAAACTGTGGCAAATGTGACTCAGGTAAAACTAAGTGCACTGGTTGCGCAGATGGATTCACTGCAACATTCGATAGTACTGATGCAACTAAAGTTACAACATGCACAGCAACACAAACAGATTATACATGCAAAGAAAGCGAAGAAACAGAAACTTGCTGCACAGCAGTTGCATACTGTGGCAAATGTGACTCAGGTAAAACTAAGTGCACTGGTTGCGCAGATGGATTCACTGCAACATTCGATGGTACTGATGCAACTAAAGTTACAACATGCACAGCAACACAAACAGATTATACATGCAAAGAAAGCGAAGAAACAGAAACTTGCTGCACAGCAGTTGCAAACTGTGGCAAATGTGACTCAGGTAAAACTAAGTGCACTGGTTGCGCAGATGGATTCACTGCAACATTCGATGGTACTGATGCAACTAAAGTTACAACATGCACAGCAACACAAACAGATTATACATGCAAAGAAAGCGAAGAAACAGAAACTTGCTGCACAGCAGTTGCAAACTGTGGCAAATGTGACTCAGGTAAAACTAAGTGCACTGGTTGCGCAGATGGATTCACTGCAACATTCGATAGTACTGATGCAACTAAAGTTACAACATGCACAGCAACACAAACAGATTATACATGCAAAGAAAGCGAAGAAACAGAAACTTGCTGCACAGCAGTTGCATACTGTGGCAAATGTGACTCAGGTAAAACTAAGTGCACTGGTTGCGCAGATGGATTCACTGCAACATTCGATGGTACTGATGCAACTAAAGTAACAACATGCACAGCAACACAAACAGATTATACATGCAAAGAAAGCGAAGAAACAGAAACTTGCTGCACAGCAGTTGCAAACTGTGGCAAATGTGACTCAGGTAAAACTAAGTGCACTGGTTGCGCAGATGGATTCACTGCAACATTCGATGGTACTGATGCAACTAAAGTTACAACATGCACAGCAACACAAACAGATTATACATGCAAAGAAAGCGAAGAAACAGAAACTTGCTGCACAGCAGTTGCATACTGTGGCAAATGTGACTCAGGTAAAACTAAGTGCACTGGTTGCGCAGATGGATTCACTGCAACATTCGATGGTACTGATGCAACTAAAGTAACAACATGCACAGCAACACAAACAGATTATACATGCAAAGAAAGCGAAGAAACAGAAACTTGCTGCACAGCAGTTGCAAACTGTGGCAAATGTGACTCAGGTAAAACTAAGTGCACTGGTTGCGCAGATGGATTCACTGCAACATTCGATGGTACTGATGCAACTAAAGTTACAACATGCACAGCAACACAAACAGATTATACATGCAAAGAAAGCGAAGAAACAGAAACTTGCTGCACAGCAGTTGCAAACTGTGGCAAATGTGACTCAGGTAAAACTAAGTGCACTGGTTGCGCAGATGGATTCACTGCAACATTCGATGGTACTGATGCAACTAAAGTTACAACATGCACAGCAACACAAACAGATTATACATGCAAAGAAAGCGAAGAAACAGAAACTTGCTGCACAGCAGTTGCAAACTGTGGCAAATGTGACTCAGGTAAAACTAAGTGCACTGGTTGCGCAGATGGATTCACTGCAACATTCGATGGTACTGATGCAACTAAAGTTACAACATGCACAGCAACACAAACAGATTATACATGCAAAGAAAGCGAAGAAACAGAAACTTGCTGCACAGCAGTTGCAAACTGTGGCAAATGTGACTCAGGTAAAACTAAGTGCACTGGTTGCGCAGATGGATTCACTGCAACATTCGATGGTACTGATGCAACTAAAGTAACAACATGCACAGCAACACAAACAGATTATACATGCAAAGAAAGCGAAGAAACAGAAACTTGCTGCACAGCAGTTGCATACTGTGGCAAATGTGACTCAGGTAAAACTAAGTGCACTGGTTGCGCAGATGGATTCACTGCAACATTCGATGGTACTGATGCAACTAAAGTAACAACATGCACAGCAACACAAACAGATTATACATGCAAAGAAAGCGAAGAAACAGAAACTTGCTGCACAGCAGTTGCAAACTGTGGCAAATGTGACTCAGGTAAAACTAAGTGCACTGGTTGCGCAGATGGATTCACTGCAACATTCGATGGTACTGATGCAACTAAAGTTACAACATGCACAGCAACACAAACAGATTATACATGCAAAGAAAGCGAAGAAACAGAAACTTGCTGCACAGCAGTTGCAAACTGTGGCAAATGTGACTCAGGTAAAACTAAGTGCACTGGTTGCGCAGATGGATTCACTGCAACATTCGATGGTACTGATGCAACTAAAGTTACAACATGCACAGCAACACAAACAGATTATACATGCAAAGAAAGCGAAGAAACAGAAACTTGCTGCACAGCAGTTGCAAACTGTGGCAAATGTGACTCAGGTAAAACTAAGTGCACTGGTTGCGCAGATGGATTCACTGCAACATTCGATAGTACTGATGCAACTAAAGTTACAACATGCACAGCAACACAAACAGATTATACATGCAAAGAAAGCGAAGAAACAGAAACTTGCTGCACAGCAGTTGCAAACTGTGGCAAATGTGACTCAGGTAAAACTAAGTGCACTGGTTGCGCAGATGGATTCACTGCAACATTCGATGGTACTGATGCAACTAAAGTAACAAAATGTACAGCTCCAATAACTTGTAGTGTTCAACATTGTAAAAAGTGTGTAGCTGGTAATCCAAATTCATGTGAAACATGTGAAAGTGGTTATACCAAGAGTTCTGATGGTAAGACATGCAATCCAATTCCTATTACATCTCAATGTGATGATATTAATTGTGAAAATTGTGACACTGATATTTCCAAATGTACACTTTGTAAAGATAATTATGGTCTTAGAAATGGCCAATGTACACTATGCGCAGATGGATATTGGGAGAATGGATATACAATGTGCAAAAATAAATGCACAATTGAAAATTGTAAATCATGCAATTTTGAAAATGGTGTTGAATATTGTACATATTGCGAAGATTTTTATGAAGTTAATGATGATCATAAGTCTTGCAGATTACGAACATGTAGCGAAAGTTTCGATGGATGCGCAGAATGCAATTCTACAGAGCCACCATTTGTTTGTACTAAATGTGATACAAGTAAAAATTGGAACGAAAAGCCAAGTCCAAGCGGCTTTTGCACATGTATTGAAAATTACGTAGATGCTGATCTAATCTGCATTTCACAAGAAGAAGTTTGCCCTGATAGTGATTCGTTTGGATGTATACGCTGTGATAAATCAGGTAAATGCATAGAATGTTATCCTGGGTTAAACCTTAAAGATGGTGTTTGTGGATATAATGAAGTAAAATGCCCAATGTCACATTGTGCAAAATGTGCTTCCTACCAAGGATTTGTTGGATGCTTGGATTGTGAAGAAGGCTATACCTCTACTGATGATGGTCAATATTGCTATAAAGACAATGCAGTTGAATGCACTACAACAATACCAGGATGTCTAAAATGCTATGAAGGATTAACCGATAAGTGCAAGGTTTGTGATACTGAAAATCATTTTGTAAATTCAAAACTAGATATCAATTTTGGTACATGCGTATGCGATCCTGAATATGATTTCGTTGATGGAAAGTGCATTCCACCAATTGGTCCTGTTGAGCCTCCAGAATTAAATTTAACTGATATTACTGACTATTTAGTTCAAAAAGATGGAGGATATACAATTGATACCTCCAACACTAATTTCCCTAAGCCTGATGGATATGATGGATTTGAAGCAAAAGTTGGTGATTCTATTTCAGGTGTATTAAATATTCCATCTGGCTTATCAAATGTTGTTCTTGATTTAAGTGATAGAACTCAGCCTTTGCAATTAAAGCCTGATTCTAAAGTGAATGTTGTATTCACTAAACCTACTACAATTACAATTCCTGCAAACACTAATAATGTTGACTTAACAGGTTCAGGAAAAATCACAATTAATCCTGACAATGATAAAGCAACAGATATCACATTAGATAAAATTACTCCACAAGGAGCCTCTGGTATAGAAATTGAAAATTCAAATCAAAATATTGATATTACTCAAGTTCAAGTGTTCAAGAAAACTAAATTAATAGGACAAACAAATGAGAAGACAACAACCACATGTGAAAAAATCCTTCTTGAAGGTGGATCAGAATTGGATGTAGAACATGTTACAGTCAAAGAAGTTTTCATTGGTATCAAATCTGTATTTAATGTTGCAACTAAAGATGTCACATTTAAAGATTCCAATTTCCATCTATATTATAACAGATCACTTGGCTCAGGTGCTCAACAATTCCCAATTGTCATTAAGAATGATGTCCTTCCAGAATTTGGAAGCGCAAAAATTAATGTTATTCGTTCAAATGAAGGTGATCTAATTACACTAGATGCTGTTGAAGAATTACCAATAATTAAATTAGAAAGTGATAACGAGAAATACTGTAATGAAAAATTAAAGCCAATGTTCACAGATAGTGCAGATTTCGCTAATGCTGAATGCCAAAAATCAACATCTGATGGTAAGACATCTTACAATTTAATTGCTAAAAAGCAGCAACAAAAAGAACCCAAAGATGACGATGGTGGATTAAGTGCTGGTGCCATAGCAGGTATTGTTATTGCATGTATAGTCGTTGTTGCAGCTATTATTGCCCTTCTTGTTTACTTCCTTGTTATTAAGAAGAAGAACAGATCAACAACATCAACACAAGGTGATTCTTCAATTGCAATATAAAATTATTAAAAAAATACGTGAATTTTTATTTTTTTTAACAAAAATAAATAAAAATACACGTTAACAATCATTGAGAAAAAAACCATTTTGTCAATTATTGGATAATAAAGAAAATGATAATTATAATAATTCTTTTTTTTTTTTTTTTTTTTTTTGATATTTTTTTATTTTTTCACCATCCTGAATTAAAGGCTTGTGCATTGCCTTGATGTGTTCTGCATAATTTTTTCTTTAATTTTTATATAAAAAAGAGTTGTACTAAATGAAGCAATTTTTTTTTTTTTTTTTTTTTTTTTTTTGATATATCTCAAATGCTATTAGTTTTAATCATAATTAATTTCAAACTTTGATACTTTTTTGGACTTAAGCTAATTTGGCGCAATCTCATGAAATGCTTGATTATTTCTGGTATTGATGAAGCATATACCAATAAATTTAAAAAAAATGCTTAGGTATGTCCCAAAGATAATCTAAAGAATCAACGCCAGCCAACAACCTTTCCTTAAAGCATAAGATATATCAATTTCTTTAAAAATGTTAAAGCGATTCATTTCACCTTCTTGGTCAATTTCAATTCTGAGGAAAAAATGAATGACTGCTGCTGGGCTTTTCTTGGATTTTAAGAACAGAGAAGAACTTTTTCTTCACTTTTTTTAACTTTTTCACTGTAACTGGCAAGAATTGAATAAAATATTTCTTCGCTAAGGTGTTTTGCGCGACCACTTTCTAGAAGTTCTAATAAATGATCTCTTAGGTAGTCCAATGCAAATGGATGCAACTCAGTGTTCAGTTGAGAGATGGATCCTTGCTGATTTAGGATTTCATAAAAATCAGTTGACACTTCTTCACCAAGCAAAATTAGTATATCTGAAATATGTTTTTGCTTTTTTTTCGGAATGATAAATTGTTCGCGCGCAGGGATCGTATGGTTAAATTAAAAAGATCTTGAATTTCTTTTTTTTTCTTGATTTTGTCGATTAATTGATGTTGAAATATCATATTAATCAATAGTTGGATCAATTAAGCATGTATCATAAATCTTTTTTGAGATAAGACCAGATTCATTTCGTGAAAGTTCTTGATAATGTTTTTCTTGCGAAGGTAAACTTAAATTAATCTTGAATTAATCACATATACCTTGCTCTATTAATCTTCGAAAGTTAGCAATTGGCGCTTCGAATGTAGAATTATGAATTATTATTTGGTCTATAGTCACCGTAGAAACCAGGGAATTTTTGTTGAAATCCCAGACCACTTTTAATTCAAATTTTCTATGGTTTACATCGACATGTTATATGAAAATAATAACATTATAAAACAATATAATATTGAATGAGTTTTTATTACAGTTCTTAATTAAATATATATGGTTCGAGATTAGTGCATAAAGATAAAAAAACCATGAAGTAAGGAAGAATATTCAAAAAGTACCTTTTTTTCACCGGATCATAATAAGGTCAAACTTTCCCTTATAACTAAAATTTAGACATCTACTAAAACCCAATTATAACACCTATCATTGAATATAGCATAATTGGCTTTATATCAAAATTTATGTTCATGAAGATATTTCATTCCATTAATATTTTTTTTAAGAATATTAGTTTTTTTTTTTTTTAATTAAAAGTATAATTGTATTTTTTCTTTGTTATATATATTTAAAGATATATTTCCAATTACATTTTTACCGTTTTTACTTTTCATAGATCTAATTTCACAAATTGTGAGATATCAAAAGCAACAATTCATATCATTGCTGAAATTGGCACAGGAACAAGAGTAAAGAATTGCCAATTTTATAATTGTAAAAGTCATGTAGCAACAATTCAGATCACTCAAGGTTCTTCTTATGTTGAATCCACCAAAATCTATGATAGTACATCTAGTGCTTCAGCAGGCTTAAATATTTATGGCATTACATGCTATATAGATGATGTACAGTTTATTAATACAATTGCAAATGATGAAAATGGAGCTCTTAGAATAAATCAAGTTATTCAAAATTCAGGCTGTATATCTATTATTGGCTGCACTTTTGATAACTTTCAAGGTCCAAATAGAAGTTGCATTAATATTGATTGTACATCATCATCATTGACATTAAGAAACAATACTCTTAAGAATATGAAGCCAACAAGTAATGGCAATCATTTAATAACTTGTTTTTTGATAACTCTTGCGATGGCCAATATGGCGGTGGAATTGGTCTTTGGAGTATCAGTTCTCCTTTGATTCAATTCAATGATTGCACTTTTATCGAAAATATGGGTTTTTCTCCAAATACACATCGTTTTAATCAGAAACCTGTTGAAGGAGATTATTATCCTGGCGATGGAGGTGCTTTGCAATTTTGCTTTTCGAATACAATTCATAATGTTGATATGACTTTTCTTAGATGTTATTTCTTACAAAATAAGGCTGTATGAAATGGTGGCGCTCTGGCTCTTCAAACGATAAAAAGAGTTGACATTATAAATTGCACATTTGATGAAAATTTGGCCGATTATAAAGTCGACCAATCTACTGAACTCTTGTATGATAACTATTACTTTTTGAAGAATAATGGAAGAGGAGGCGCAATATATGCTAATCCTACTTACTCTCATGCTGCGTTCACAAGTAATGATTGCATGGATGACCTTTTAATCGATGGCTGCACATTTAATAGAAATAAGGCATTTGATGGTTATGCTGTTTATATTGAATGAGTTGAAAATGCTAGAACAAACTTTGTAATTAAAAATAACATATTCACAGACAAAAATGACGAGGGAAATCTTTCACCAAACAAGTCTGTTATTGCATCTGAAATATTTAATTTGCATGACGGAATAGTAGTTGAGTCTAATACTTTTACCTACACAAGCACCGGAATGAGCGTTGTTCTGCTGATCTATGTCGATCATCATTGAAATCCAATATTGCAGACACTTACCCAATCGGCTACGCAGTCTGCTACTGAATCACCTTCTCAATCAGCAACTCAATCTGCTACACAGTCAGCAATTCAATCTGCTACACAATCAGCAACTCAATCTGCTACACAATCAGCAACTCAATCTGCTACACAATCAGCAACTCAATCTGCTACACAATCAGCAACTCAATCTGCTACACAATCAGCAACTCAATCTGCTACACAATCAGCAACTCAATCTGCTACACAATCAGCAACTCAATCTGCTACACAGTCAGCAACTCAATCTGCTACACAATCAGCAACTCAATCTGCTACACAGTCAGCAACTCAATCAGCAACTCAAACTCCAACTGAACCACCAACAGAGACACCAACTCAGCCTCCTATCATTCCTTCATCTCAACCATCAATACAGCCACATACCGAAGATCCAGATGTCAAGTACATTTACATAGATGAATCAGAATCGAATGGTCGTTTTAACTTCAGTAATACAGATTCTTTTCCAACAACTGTTATCGTTTTAATCTCCCAATTCATCAACATCAGCAGCACTAAAAATGGCGGCGGCATTTACATTCAAAACGCTGCTCTTCTATGCAACGACACCATCTTCAGGAACTGTTCATCAGGAGGATTTGGCGGTGCCATTTATGCTCACAATTTCTTCTTGCAGATGTGCCAAGTTGAACTTCTATGTATCGATGTCAGTTTATGCACAGCACAGATTGGCGGCGGCCTCTACATCTACTCCAGCTCTCCCAAAAACAGGGACTGCATCACAGAGAGCATCTTCACAGGAAACACGGCTCTAGCTGAAGTTGAAGAATCACAAGGAAGAATCGGAGGCAGTGCCATCTTTTTGACAGCACGTAAAGGCAGAGTGAAATTGTGCCAATTCAATGATAATGAAGGACTGTTCAGTTCAGCTAATATCTTTAACAAATATGAAGAAAATGATCCAAACAACCTTCTGATTTTGGGCACTCAAACCCGAATTGAATGCAAATTTATCATCTCATGTTGTCTCTTTGAAATAAGTGAAATTCAAAGATGTGCAATTTTCTGTCATAAAGGAAAGCACGGCTCTTTGGTGGAACTCTCTGATTTAACATTCAAAGGCAATTTGGCACCTAGATCTCACTTTATTGATGGTGAGAATTATTCTTAAAAAATGCAGTATTTTCAAGCACAGTTACAAAAGCTCTTAATTTGGAAGCTACAAACAATTACTTGGCAATGGACTTGAAAGACTAATTCTTTAGCTTCGATGAGCTAAAAGAAGGTAAATTGGCTAAAAATTGGAGAATTACTCTTATCATCGACGATAAACTCTCATTGATTAGAATGTCATAATAATATTATTATTAATTAGCTCATCGAAGCTAAAGAATTAGTCCCAGTGATGTTTTCATAATAATTGGAGAATTAATTAATAATGTTCCCAGTGATGTTTTCATAATAATAATATTATTAATTATTTTCGTTGCTAAAAGAAAGAATCCAAACGTTCTTGATGAAAATAAAATGAACGCAGGAACACATGCCATTCTAATCAATGAGAGTTTACTTGATTCCAATTTTGATAATCAAAAATACTTAGTGAAAGTAAAAAAAAAAAAAAAAAAAAAAAAAAAAAAAAAAATACTTTTTTTTAAATGTGTAATTCGTTTTTAATTGTAACTTTTGAGAATAAAAGGTATTGCTAAAATACTTTTTTCATAAAGTCATTTTAATATATCAGGTTTATTATTTGTATATATATCCATGCGGAAACTGGTAAAATTATGTCTTTTGTTATTTTAATTTATGAATTAACTTTTGCAAAAAATCCATCTCAAGTTAATGATTTTTGTAGTGTAAAAAAATTAAAAAAGTTAGGGGCGATTCGGGAATCGAACCCGAGACCTCTCGCACCCAAAGCGAGAATCATGCCACTAGACCAATCACCCTCAAAGGAATAAAAAACTGTTGTCTTATTAACTTTTAAATTTCCCGGATTATTCATTTGTTTAAATAAATTCTAAATTGATATTTAAAATAAAAAATAAATGGAGAAGAAAAACACAGAAGATAGTACAATTTAATAACAAATGAGTCTAAACTAATCAAATATCTGTATTTGAATTAGCTTAATAACAAATATGTGAATCAACTATCTTTTAAACTTGGAAAACTGTTTAAGTTTCTTATTTTCCCTTTGGTTTCTGCCTCTGCGAATTTAGATTGGCTGAAAATATTCATTGAAACAGAATGATGAATTACCGGTTTTTGGATCAGCTGATCTTTTTTATCTACAACCGAAACAAAAAACGGTTTAGAAGCACGATGAGGTGTAAATGATATTTGAGCATTAATTTGCTTAGATTTGACCAATCTTAATGTCGAGTTTGAGACCAACTGTTGGTGATGTAAAGAGAGACGCTTATTTGCATGGAAAGCCTGAACTTTGTAGTAGACGGCTTCACTTTTTACCAGTCTTTGAATTGGAGGAAAAGTTACAAATTCAATTGAATCGTCCTTCTCAAAAAGTTTCAAAATTCCGCTTGAATTGTTTGTCTCTTTACTGTAGGACGATGCTGAAAACACAGTTATACAACTATTGTGGAAATTGCTATGTGTACCATGCTTGACGCATTCATGAGCTCTAATCATTCTACATAACGAGTTTTCATTCAAAAAGTTGGTAACTGCATCTCTTGTAAAAAGACAGCCCCGTCCTCGAGGATTTTCGGAGAAAAAGTAGGCTGCTGCAGTTGTTGGATCACTCCATACAAGATCAGAAAAAAGTGTGTTTTCTTCAAATTCGTTAATTGGTCGGGTAATTTGATTGATTTGATTGATATTATCTAAACGCGGACTCAAGCCTCCATGAATACAAAATGTTTTACTATTTACTATTGCTGCTATCGGTAAATATGAAAATGCTTTGATAAAAGCTTTGTAAAGTTTAGGAGAATATTTGTAGCAATCCATCTCTTTGTGGAGAGAAGAATATTCTTCGTATTCATTCATTAATATATCTAAAGAATCAGTATTTTTGGTCGATTCGTCGGCAAAAATAAAGCCTAGAGATTTTGCTTTATGAAGCTTTTGATTCGACGCTAAAGAAGTGGGCTCTTTGACTTTTTTAGGGTTATGGTAATTAATAATTTCTTCATAAAATCCATATTGCTTGCATACTGAATCAAATTCATGATTTCCTCTAATTAGATAAAACGAATCTGGATACATGACTTTTAATGCAAATAATATTGTAATGCATTCCAATGAAAAGTTTCCACGGTCAACATAATCTCCTAGAAAAAGAACTTTTGAGGGATTTTTTTGGAGAAAATTTATAATGCGCAATAAATCATGAAAACTTCCATGAATATCACCGACAATTATTATATCTCCATTTATTATATGAATATTGGGCTCTTTTTCAAAAATATGGCGAACATCATCGCATAACTCAATTAAAAGATTTTCATCAAATGATGGTATGGGATTTCCGTCTTTTGATTGATATCCAACATCAAGAATTTTTTCATCTGAATGTTCGCCAATAAAAGAATATGAAGATAATATATATTCGGCTGATTGAGTCATCACTTTTTTTGAATATTAAATTCTATATAAAAATGACCAATTTTTGTCTTTATAAAATTTTCAATTATTTGAACCGATATTTGCAAAGTGTTCTGAAAAACCTCGTTTTATTTTTTTTATTTAGTTTTTAATTCAAAAGCTAAATATATTAAAGTTTGTTATATTCCTAGCAATTTATTTCTTATTTTATCATTTTATATTAATATATAAACCAAAAAAGACATTAAATATGCTTTATAAATTGTTTTTATATAGATAACAATATTTCAATAATTTTTGTCAATTAAAATTTTAATTTATTTTTCAATTTAAAAGTTATTAAAATATAATTAAATTAAAACATTATAATTAAAATATATTAATATTTTATTTTAAAAAAACACTATTTTATCTATTATTATCTTTTAAAAATTTATATTAATAAATAAAAAAACAATTAAAAAAATAATAGTATATTTATTCAAGTAGTTTGGATAAAAAAACTTTTGTAATAAAAAATTCAAATAAAAAATTGTGAATATATTGAAAAATATGCATTATTTCTCAATCAAAAGTGAAAAACGATCAAAAAAAAAAAAAATTGTGATTAAATTTTCCTCAATTTTGAAAATTTATTTTTTTTGAAACCTGCATTGGCTCATAAAATCTATCTGATTGAAAATAACTTTGGAAAAATGCTCTATTTTGTTTTTGAGCTCGAACGAAAGCGAATTATTTAATCAGAAATTACTTTTTATTCTCTCAATTTTTATCAGAAATCTCAAATTAATCTGCCTCTCAAATTAGTATAGTGGTCCTAAAAAATATTGATAAGAAATTTGAGAGAAATTTTCATGTTTCATTGAAAAAATTGAGAAAATTTATTTAAAAATAATTTGAGAGAATTTTAAAAGTTCTTTCAAATTCATTCAAATTTAATGACCTATTCATGAATTTATGAATCAATTGTTGGTCAATCTTTTGACCTTTTATTTATTTGTTTTCTTTACCAAAAAATACAAACGAACGCTATAATTTAATCGCAAGTGGTTCTGCAATCGCACAATTTTAATAAAAGCAAAACAGCTGATGCATTAAGTATTTCGTTAAATTGCGTCAAAGCAGTAGCTAAATAGATTGATGAAGGGAGACCAGAAAAAACACAACCTTGCCGACCACAAATATTAACAAATGAAATCAAGTATTTCATATGCGTTAAAGCAATAATGTTTCCTGAAATCCCTGGAGCTGAAATGGCAAATGTTTCCTGAACACAAATTTTATTCTTTATATGGAATAATCTAAGTTTAGCAACAAACAATTCTTTGATTGATTCTTTTCCAAAGAAATTGAAACAATGCCTCGAAGTGCAAGGCAATCAAGTATGATTTTAATTTTAATTTTTAATAAAAAATCAACTTTTTCAATTGCCGAAAAAATATTGATAAGAAATTTAACTTTTTAAATTAAAAATTTTAAAAATAAAATAACTTTTGTTAACGACGATTAACTATTGAATTCATTTCTTATCAATATTTTTTAGGAACACTATAATTTGAGAAGATTCTGTAGATGGCCCATTGATAAAACTATTTGAAAAAATTGAATAAAATATCACTTTTTTTAAAGATGATGACTACATAATACCAGCGATGACCACTTAATACCGTTACTTTATATGAAGAAAAGACGAAAAAAATATATTTGCTATAAATAGTATTTACTCAACAAAAATTATTTTTTTTCATGTAAAAATGATTTTGACATTAGAATAGAAGGAACTGTTATTACTTTCAAAGATAAACAACCAAAAAAAGAATATTTTCCTATTTCACTTACCGATGAAAGAATATCAATTTTTTCCAAAGATATACATTCTCTAAAGGCAGCCTCACCAATTTTTTTGATTGAAGATGGAATTATCACAATTTTCAACGATATACATTCATAAAAAGCGCTATCACCAATTCCTATCATTGAAGGTAGAATATCTATTTTTTTTCAATGACGAACAACCATCGAAAGTTGAGTATTTAATCGATGATATTGAAGAAGAGAGAGAAACAGAAGCCAATGAACGGCATCCACTGAAAGCTGAATATCCAATTTCTTCAACTGATGATGGAATAATTATTTACTTCAAAGAAGAACATTCTAAAACAATACGACCCAATTGAAGACACTGAAGAAGGAATTGTTAAAGTTGTCAATGAAGTACAACTTCTAATAAATATTAAAGCAAGTAAGGCGAATTTTTTTTACCATTAATTTTGAGAAAGAATGAACGATTTTTTATAGAGTTTTGTATTTCAATATAAAATTAGTTGAATATTGCAAAAAATGATGAAGATCAAGCATCCATAGTAGCTATTGAAAAATTGGACAATGGGATATTTTTTCAATACTTTTTTAAAAAGTTGGTTTATATTCCTACTTTTTCTGATAAATAAGCGATCATTACATTCGATTTTTAATTTTTTTAAATCAATTTTTTATAAATTGAATATGTTAAATTATTACTCAACCAATTCTGGATGAATTTTTATCATATGGTAATTACCATGATTCATTTTTAATAATAATAAAATTTCGAATTTCTATTAATATTGAAAAAATTCATAACCAATCTCTTCTCAATTTTGAATTCGATTGAATAATTTCAGGAAATTTAAAATATAACCATTGAATAATTTCTTATCAAAAAGTTTAATTAGTTTCGCACAAAACTTTTATGATTATTTCTAATTGTAAATAAAGATTTTGGATTTTTTTAATATAAACTAATTATTCAAATTATATTAATACAAATTGAATTTGATTAATAAAAAAAAGTGATAATTATAATATAATATTAATACTATATAGGAAATCAAGAGTATGTGTTTAATTGCCCATGCATTTTAGGAAATGTTAACATCAATTTTTTAAGATAAATTAAGAATATAACTTTGAACAGAGGATTTTATATCATTTTTTAAAATATTTCATAAAAACGATGTATTATTATTAGTATTTATGAGTTATCTCTCATAAATGATCAATTTTATATATTTTTACTATATTTTAAAAGTATTTGAAGAAGATTTATTTAGAAATTGGAAAGTAAGTATCAATCCTTTGCTTATAAGCAATCTTAAATTTAAAGTATTTAAGCAACATAATCCTTAAATAACTCTTTTAATTGGAATATCTAATAATATTGATTAATTTCTTATTGAATATGGTTATATTTTTAAAATATATTTTAGTTTTTTAAAATATGGTTATATTTTTATTTAAAAAAGAAAAAATTATCTCAATTTTTCTGAACATCTTTTTATTTTTCTTTTTTAAAATAAAAATGCTTTTATACATTTTAATTGCCCTAATTAAAAGCATATTATATAAAGAATCAAATATTGAAGACTCTTTTTCATTCATGAATCATAATAAAAAGCAGTTGACTCTACAAAATCCAAAAAATTATATTTTAAGCAAACAAATTCATCATATTCTGGGAAAAGTAGATACTAAAGAAAGCGCAAATCAGTGGTATTATGTTCATTTCCTAACAAATGATTTTTCAGAAATACAGAAATATATTTCAATTCAAGCATCAGACCAGCTGATTAAAAACACTTTTATTCTATTTTTGTCACCAACCCAACTCGAAAAAATAGCAAATATATCATTAGTTAAAAGAATTGAATCTAATGAAAAATATAGCGGAGATGAAAGAAAATTAGAAAAGCTAGATCATTTAATTGTGACAACATCGTCTAAATTCGAATTACCAAAGATAAACGATGATTATAATATTGAAAATAAAAAAAATGGAGATTCTTATATAATCCGAGTAATCCGAAATGAACTCGATGCAAAAGAATTTTTAAAAAAGAAAAAGAAAATTATCCAATATTTATCAGAAATACCAGAAGTCAAATCAATTTCAACATACACAGTACCAGTTGCTCAGAATGCCATAATATCAGGATATACTCAGAAAAATCGATATGATTTTAAATTACATAGCAGTTCTAGTTTTTATTATTTAGATCGATATCTCAATAATAATGGAATTACCGGAAAAAACCAAATTGTCACTATCACCGACACTCCAATAGATTTCTACCACAAAATGCTATACGATGACCAAGTTCAGCTCAAATTCAAAACTCATATGCCTAATCATCGAAAAATTGTATATTACAACTTTCCAGGCAATTTCAGTGACCTAATGAATAAAATGGAAGAAGACGAACACGGAACTCATGTTGCAGGCACAGTAGCAGGTCAAAGTTCCTGTTTAAATGATGAAAAAGGCACCCACTTTTTCAATGGAAATGCACCGGATGCCAAAATCATTTATGCAGGCCATTTCAACGAAGTTGATTTACCAGAGATTATTGGACTAATGAAGAACTATAGTTCCAGGATATCCACGAACAGCTGGAGCAATCCGGATTACGACAACGCCGAAAATTTCCTGTATGGCCATTTAGCCTCACAAAATTCAGAGCTGACGATCATCTTTTCTTCGGGCAATCGGTATCACAAAGCCGGCAATTTCAGCACTGGTGATCCACCCAGTTCCAAGAATGTATTGACTGTTGGCTCGATTGCCGACTTCTACATTGATGACGAAATCTACAACATAACGAGCAAGAAGGATCCAAGTCTTTGGCTGACAGGCGGGCATCCATTCCAATCCAAGACTGATCCGTGGTTCAGCGGCTCCATTGGCACGGAACCAGGTAAGACTGACATTTTGGTTGTTGATCTAGACAAAGGCGATCAGTGCAATCTTTTGCAATCGAATC
Organism: Tritrichomonas musculus; assembly: GCA_039105265.1. Taxonomy (NCBI): domain Eukaryota; phylum Parabasalia; order Tritrichomonadida; family Tritrichomonadidae; genus Tritrichomonas; species Tritrichomonas musculus. The sequence continues at coordinate 782,550 of JAPFFF010000060.1, read as the reverse complement.
TTCATTTCGTCGTCTACGGGAAAAACATTGATTGGATCAACAGCTGTGAGTTCAATCATTCGCGCGTTTTACGTGTTTACGACACTGAGAAGATCAATAAAATATTGGACAGTCAAAGCGCCGTCCATATTTCTAAGATCATTGAGATGAACTGGACGAAAAGAGTGACCAAGTCATTCTATTCATCGACAGGCCCGGGAAACAAAGGCATCTTCAAGCCTGACGTTATGGCGGTTGGGACCAAAGTTTTCAGTTCGAAAGCGCGCGAGCATAGCAGTTCACCGCATGGATGCCGTGAAGAAGAAGAAGGAGACTTTGTACAAATGACAGGCACATCGATGGCGACGCCAAATGTCGCTGGCGCAGCGGCTCTTGTCCATGACTATTTCAGCTCAGGCAATTGGACCGATAAAGTGACCCCAAATGGTCCCACGACTCGTGCCATTCTGATCAACTCATGCAGACACCCGGAAGGCTCAAAGACACCTGATCTCTTCTTTGGTCACGGCGTTGTTGACTTGTCAACGATCCTTCCGATTGATAACGAATTTGGTGTCCAAATAACCAAACAAAAAGTGAACCCGTCAGTCCCAGAAAACGGTCATGTAACGAGCATTTTAAAGATTGATAAAAAAATTAATAAAGATCTTCAGATTACTCTCTCTTATAACGACCCTATGCTGAACATGGACAGTCCTATTCCAATCACGCGAGATCTTGATCTTGTTGTCACTTCACCTAGTAAAAGAGTGTTCATTGGCGATCATTTGCCCAACGGTGACGCGCAGCATTTCTCGACGAATGAGAAAGTCATCATCAGAAAGAACGAGCTAGAAGATGGAGACTATGTGATACACATTTACGGTGGGCATTTTGCTGATTCAAAAATTTCAGAATCATCTTTAAAGCAGGAGTTTTCAGTTGTTGCCAGCGGTCCTATCAAAAACGGTTATTTAGAATTCAACGATATTTCGAATGAGTGTCCTTGCGATAAGTGCGATAGTAACCGTCCAGGCTTCTGTGTCTGCAATGAAACTTCGGAGATTGGTCCTCTTTGCCAAGCTAAAATTGACACATTTAACGGTGTCGAAAGCGCCTTCTACGTTGGTCCTTCAGAAATTAAACGTATCAGGTTCATATCACCGAAAAATATCAAGTATGTCTTCTCCAAATCAAGAAACCCAGGGCATGAGTCAACTATCTGGGTGAGCAAGTCATGCCATTTCACTCTAAATGAATACGAGATTAACGGTATGACTAACGATGAGAAATCAGATTCATTTGGAGAAGAAACGAAAGTCGGCTTTGGTACGAAAGAGGTCTGCATTGCTATCTTCAATAATAATTACTCGCCTGCGAACTATATAATTCAGGTCTCAGACAAATCTAGGTTTCGATGGTTTGTCGTCATATTCTGGTGCATGTTTTCAGCGATTGTGATCTTGATTGTTTTTGTGTCCTACTTGTGCTGTTGTCGTAAAGGTTGTTGCTGCCGATGCTGCAGGTGCTGCAGGTGCTGCAACAAAGAAATGGATGACACAGACACAACGTCTCAGTTCGCTCTAAACGATAAATTAATTAATAATAATTAATAAAATCAATCCTAAATTATATTTTCTTTTTTTTACATGATTTTTACTTGTAAAAGCATTCAAAAGAAAGATTGATAAAATATTTGTTAATATTTTTTTCTTTCTTTTTTAGAACATATTAATATGATCTTTTCAAATAGTTATTCCAATGTAACAAATCGACTTCTATATATTTTTTTTATTCCAGATATACAAGGAGATAAATCGATTTTTCTTTTTATTTGAATAAATAATTTCTTTTTTTTTATTTTGATTAATATTAGAATAAAAAATTTTAATTTATTTTTGATAAAATTTAAAAAGATTTGGAATCTATTAGTTTATTACTCGTATTGATTAATTAAATGCTTCTGAATTCAAAATTTATAAGATTACTGAAATTAATTTTAATGATTTTGAATTCAAAGTTATTGAATTCAATGTTATTAGATCAAAATTCTGTATTTGTAAATGATAAATCTATATTGTTATAAAATTATTTTTTTATAAAAGGAATTTATCGAGATAAACATATTTAAAACAGTGGCACCGTTTTAATATCAATTTATTTGTTTACAAACATTGAAAAATATTATAAAATGGATCTTGAAATTGAGATTGAAAACAATCTTAGAGTTCAAATCAATCAAAAAGATGGCACATCTTCAATTACCAAATCACCAAAAGCCACAGGTAACATAATTGTTCCTTGTTTTGCTACATATAATAATAAACAATTCAAAATAATCAGTGTCGAAGGTTTTGCATTTTGTAGTTGTAATATCGAATCATTGATATTTCCAGAAGATTCAAAAGTTGAAACTTTAAAAAATTCATGCTTTTATGCGGCACATGTCAAGAAGATCAAATTTCCACCAAGTCTTAAAAAACTCGATGAATACTGGGCAAGCAGTCTCTATGATTTAGTAGAAATCGAAATATCACCAAAAAATCCATTCTTTATTTATTATGACAATAAATATCTTTTAGGTAAGAGTGCCGAATCCAGTGGCAAATTTGATGTTCTCTACTATGCGCGTTTTGATATCGATGAAGCCTTGATGCCTCCCCAAGTAACAATCATTAAACCTTATTCATTTGGTCGTCATAAAATGCTGAAATGTGTCACTTTTCCAAATAACTCACAGATAAAGCGCATTGAAAATTATGCATTTTGTGGCAGTAGCATCAAGAAGTTGGAACTTCCTGCAAGTCTCGAAATGATTGGTGATTCTTGTTTTAACGCTGTAAGTGAATTGACAGAAATAAAAGTGTCACCTAAAAACAAAGTTTTCAAAGTTTTCGATGAAAAGTGCCTTTTGATGATGAGCCAGCCAGGAAGTGGTGTTTTTGATGTCCTTATCTTTGGTATGCGTGATATAGAAAGTGTCAGAATACCGTCGTATATAAAAATAATCAACAATGATGCCTTTGACAATTGTGAAAAGTTAAAATCCATCACTTTTGAATCAGGATCATTGCTAGAAAAGATTGGAGGTTATGGATTTAGATCTATTCGAGGCCAAGAAAAAATGATCATTCCTCCATTTGTGAAAGAAATTGGCACACATTCATTTTCTGATATCAAAGATGTCAAAATCATCGAATTTCTTAGTAAGTCGATCAAAATTGGAAACAGTTCCTTCTCCTTCTGTAAGAATCTTACTTTTATTTCATTTCCAAATGCAGATCAGATTACATTTGAATATGGTTCAATGTCAAGTACACCAGAAAACATGAAAATCTTTGTCAGAAGAGAAGCTCAGTTGGATGGCAGTGGACTAAAAGATTGCATGAACAAAATAACTTACATTGAAGAAAAAGTAAAAACGTCAAATGATACTGATAATGATGAGTCCAAAAATTCAGTTGACGATGCACAAGAAAAAGCAGCTGATGATGAGTCCAAAGATTCAGTTGACGATGCACAAGAAAAAGCAGCTGACGATGAGTCAAAAGATTCAGTTGACGATGCACAAGAAAAAGCAGCTGATGATGAGTCAAAAGATTCAGTTGACGATGCACAAGAAAAAGCAGCTGATGATGAGTCAAAAGATCCAGTTGACGATGCACAAGAAAAAGCAGCTGATGATGAGCCAAAAGAAGAAAATCACAAAAGTTTAAATACATTAAAAGCTTCAGATAATAATGAAGTAGATCAATGTATAAATAATGAAAATGAGAACAATAACTTAAAAAAGTTTGTCGGTTACTTAATAGCACATTTGAGCAAGTATGAAACGGTTATCTCGTATGATGAATTTGTGAATAAGACAGCAAAAGGAACGAATAAAGAAGAATTGAATTACGAACATCATTCATTTGTTGGCGCAGATGATGAAGAATTCCACCGGGTTGTTGGGAAAATTGGAGAAGGAGCGACAAGTGAAGTTTACAAAGTTATTGATGAACGAACAGGAGAAGTGATTTGCAAGAAAGTTGTCAAAGATTGTGGAGATGAAAATGCATTCAAAACACTGAAGAACTCATTGAAAGAATTGGAAGTTGGTATGAATGCCCATCATCCATGCATTTGTGAAGCACTTGGCTACAACACGAATGAAGCATTGCCAGGAACAGCCCAAGAAGATCAAGAAGAAAAGACCACGATTGCACTTTTCTTCGAACTTCTTCCTTTCAGTATTGAAAGTGTTATAAAGAAAGGTCTGATGAGCAACACACTGAAAGTTCGAATTGCAGTTGAAGTTGCATTTGGGATGTCATATCTGCACTCACATGGGATGATGCATCGCGATTTGAAGCTTGGAAACATCATGATGAACGGCGTCTTCAATTCGAAAATCATCGATTTTGGTCTTGTTCACATCTCGGATCTTTCAATGTCAGGGAACAGCATGACGAAAGGAATTGGAACGCTTGCTTACATGTCACCGGAGATGGTGAATGAAGAAGATTATGACAACAAGACGGATGTCTACTCTTATGGAGTTGTCCTCTTCAAATTATTCGCAGAACGTTTGCCTAAACAAAGCATGCGCGACAGGCTGAATAACGTCCCGATGGAGTATCCAACAGAATCAGGCAAAATCAGCAAGTACTGCATAAATTTGATCAAACGATGCACAATGTTTGAACCAGAACAACGTCCAACATTCGATGAAATCATTGAGGACATGCTCTCAAACAATTTTGCACTTGCGTCTGAAGTTGATGTGAAAGTTATCTCTCAACGCTTCAAAGAATTAAATAACTTCAGAGAACTGAACAACGAAAGAAATAACTCATAAAAAAACGTTCAAAGAAATGATTAAAAAAAAAACAATAATAAAAATTTTATTTTTAAATATGACTATTTTTTCTTTTTCAATTTTGAGAGCTCTAGCTTAAAAGTTAAAGTTAATTGTGATATAAGGTATTAGGTTCGAAAATAAACAATTTTACTTTTTTTTTTTTTTTATTTAAAGTTAATTTACAACTCTAATAAATGTGTCAATTATTCAATCAGCAAGAAATAAATCCAGATACAAAATAATGCACAATTTATTCGAATTACGACAAATGCATTGATCGAGCAACAGGCTTATGAACTAATTATCCAGCTGATATATTAATTTTTCCCCAGAAAATCATTAAACAGTCTAATTACGACAAATGCATTAGGTTCGAAAATAAACAGTCTAATTGTGATATAAGGTATTAGGTTATGAACTAATTATCCAGCTGATATATTAATTTTTCCCCAGAAAATCAATTTTAAGGAATCATCAAGCACCTCAAAAATAAGTCAGGAGACAAAATTGAAATCACATCGTCAAGTTTATTTTGCGATGATGAAGAATATCTTAATTTCAGGGTAACACTATATGATGACCAAAGCAAGTTCTTTGCGGCAAAAAACATTAAAGATCGGAGAGCAATTCAAACACGCTACACGATTCGTACAGCGATAAATGTAAATTTCTCAAGAATCTGGGTGATTGAGGTATCAAATGACAACATCTCGTTCAAAACTATTGATAAACAGCCTAATTGTTATTACACACAGAAGACAAAAGCAGTTCACACATTCAGCATTAAAGAAAACTATTTAGAAGAAATCCGTTGCTTTAGGATGCCCCAAAGAGAACCAAACAGGCATTATGATCAAGACTATCTTATCATTGATTCGTTCTAAATTTATGGAACATTATTTCATAGTAAATAATAACTATTGGTAAATTTAATCTGGAATATCTTTTTTTCAGTTGATCTACATGAAACAAATTTCATGTAATATATTGGTATTTTTTTGTAATATGAGTGTAAACTGTCATATCGTCTTCAAGATATCATTCATAATAATTATAGAAAATTCAATTCTTTGAAATTACAAATACATATATATTGGTAAATATGAAAAATTTATTTAATATTTTAATTTATTTTTATATATATATATTTAAAAAACACAAAATTATTATATAATATTTTGGAAATATTTAAAATTGTATATAATATTATCATTATCAATAAAATAAAAATTGAGTAAATTATTTTTCTTGAATCACAAAAAATTTTTTATTTAATACAAATTTCTGAATAATTTAAATTATCAGTGAAAAAGTTGAAAAGATAATTTTTTGATAATAAAAAAAGTTATAAATATCGTCGCAGATATATCTGAAATAAATCTCAACCACATATTTATTTTTTGATTTCATTTTTAATTAAGTTAAATGTCAACACTTGGAAACAACAAACCAGTAGCAGGCCAAGTTCCTGAAGAAGATGTTCAAAATTATAAGAAATATGGAGCTATCAAAAGAGATAATGTTGATGTTCCAGAACAAACAGCAGATGAAGTTCGTAAAGAAGCTGTTGTAAATGGAAATCGTGAAGCTGATAATGTTCGTAATCTTGTTCATCATTAAACATCAAAAACACTTTAAGAAAAGTGAAAATAGATATATTTTGGGATAGATAAAATATTTATATATATTAATTGTTTTTGTTTTTATTTTCTTTATTAATCTTTTTTTTTAATGTTTTATTCCAAAGGAAATCAAATTCCTCTTCTCTAAAATAAAAATATTAGTATTATCATTAAAACCCCCTCCAATACCGTTTACATTTTTTAACAGGTGAAAAAAAATAGTTATATCTTTTACATTATACCTCATAAAAGAATTATTATAATTAATATAAAATTAACAAATCCTAAATTTATATTTTTTTTAATTAATTTCGTTCTGCATTGAAAATACTTTCAGCATATTAACATATTATATGTTGTAAAAAAAACATTCAAAGTCTTCTGATAGATCCTAATGAAATATATATTTATTTAGATATTGTATAGAATTTTTGATTTAATTTCATCTCATAAATTTTTAGGTGATGATCATTTTATCTAAATTGGCCATTTTATTGATTTGGCATAGTTTAACTCTAAATTAAAGATAAAAACAGAAAAACAATATGCTTACTTTGCTAAAATTTATAAAATACAATCAATTCATTGGGAATTATTATACTAATTAATTTCTGAATTTTTTTTTTTTTTAAATTTTAGGTAATGTATTGAATAGTTTTATTAAACAAAAAGTTTTTTACCATTAAAGAAAAAAATATGAAGTATGATTTAGGTTGTCAAAAAAAATAATCTTTCAAAAAACACTTTTAGTTCAAACAATTTGGTTGACTGTCGAAATATATTGAGTTGTTGTTTGTTTTATACAATGAAATTCTTTATGATTGTTGAAAATGTTAAAATAATTTTTCTGACAACCAAGTATTGAATATTTGAGGGAGGAGATAGAAAAACGAGTATTTTTATATGAGGTTTAACAAATATTTGAGAGGGCAATCTAGAAAAAAACGTGTTTTTTTTTATTTCACAATGCATTATTGTTCGTTATTTGAATATCCATTATTGAGTAGAATTAATGAAAAAAACTATCAAAATAAAGATTTATAATTTATTAAATAATATTTTTATTGTTATAATATATATTAAAAAATATTTATTAAAGAATATTATATTTATATTAATTATTAACAAAGGAAAAACTCTTTTTCAAAAAACACGTTTTTTGTTAAAAACGTATTATTATTGAATATTTGTGGGAGGGGATAGAAAAAACGAGTATTTTTATATGAGATCTCATAAATATTTGTGAAGGCTTCTAGAAAAAACGTATTTTCTTATTTTGAAATTAGTATTTTAAATATCTCATTAAATAATCATAAACATAAAACACTCTATAATTAATATTTGTTTATAAACATAAATACAATTTAATTAAATCGTAAAATTAATGAAACGTCAATACCAGCAAGTTGGAGGGGGTTTTTTATCATTTAGTAATCCATTTCTTATCAAATTTAATAGGAAATTGTTATTAAAAAAAAAAATATCGTTATCAAAAACAGGTCTTACTTCATTTAATACATCGATGATAAGTTTAAAAACGAAAGAGTTGTCTCCCAATTAGGGCCATTTTCCCTTTATCATTTGAAAAATAATCATTGAAAAAACTAAAATATCTTTTTTTTTTTTTTTTTTTTTTTTTTGTGTGTGTGTGTATATTCATATTACAGAACTTCAGGCCCCATATATACTGGTGTTACTTCCAATGAAACTTTTTTCTGATTTTAAATATGATAGTAAAAATGAAAAACTAAAATATCCTAATTGAGGATTAAAATTTTGGTCAAGATAAATGCTGAATGGCTTAATATTACGATAATTAATGCTGAGTGAATGCAAAGGCAATCGCATAGATAATATCACATTGAAGATTTGGAACACTTCTCTCCATGTGAACAAATAAATCACCTAATCTATTGTTAGGATAAAATCTTCAATAAAGGTTAAACCAAATGATCAATAAATTTTGTCAGAGTGCAAAATTGAGAGGTTTTTAAAGAATCTGACAAATTTTATGCAAAATTCTACAAGCTCATAAATTTTAATAAAGAAGTTTTAAAAAACAAAATTTGAAAGAGGGCAATATATATATATATATATATATATATAAAGAAATTGATGATTCTAATGGGCAGACATTAAAAAGTTTAAAATTTTTTTAATTTGATTCCAAATTATAAATTTATTTTTGATACACATAAAATAGTTGTTATTATTGATCTTGATCAAGATTGAAGTTACTTAAGAAGAAGTTGTAACATTTTTTATCCTATTTAATTTAACGGTTAAATTTGAGAGGTTGTAAAAGGACTAAGTATTGAAAATGGATTTTTTTTTTTTGTATTGCTTTATTTCTTAAAAAGTTATAAATCATAAATTAAAAATGGAGGACAAAAAGATAGATGCATATATCAATGGCAAAATAGAAATTGAAGATACATTTCTGGCCTTACTTCAAGAAGATATAAATGAGGAAGGTTTTAATGAAAGCCTAAATAACTTAAATCTCCATTTCCAAAATCAAGGCTTTTCTCAAAATCAAGAAGAATTGAAGATTTTTCTTTATTATATATCAAAAATAGCAGATAATCATAATCGTACTAAAGAGTTTTTCAAGAAAATAGGAGAAGTGCTAAACCTGATTCATAATGAGATTAAAACATTTCTTTCAAATTTTGATATTTTTGATATATTTAAGAGCAATCCTCGAATGTTACTTTCACTTTTGCAAAATAATTTATTAGAAGCAGACGAAATTATTTTTAAATATATGTTGAAATATTATTATGAAAAAAAGAGAGATCAATATTTTGCGTTTTTATATCCAGAATTCAAAGAGTTTCTAAGTCAAGAAGATGTTTTGTATTACGAAGAAAAGATATCAAATATTAAGCAATATGAAATATATCGTCAAGAAGGAGAAAATGAAAATTATTTTTGCTCACTAATTCGAAATGATTTAATTGATGAATTTGTAGAATTCTCTACTAGAGTAAATTTACAACTTTCAAGCCCAGTCCCTTTTTCATTATTTGAATCCAATCCTTTTTTATTTGACAAAGAAACAACGTTGATTGAATATGCAGCATTTTATTGATCAATAAATATTTTTCAATATTTAAGATTGCAAGAAGTTACCTTAACTCCATCATTGTGGCTTTATGCTATTCATTCAAATAATCCAGAAATAATTCACCTTCTTGAGGAGCTCCAAGTTAATCCAAAAGATTCAACATTCTATGAATGTTTCAAAGAAGCAATCATATGTCATCACAATGACGTTGCAAATTACATTAAAGAATGCAAAATAACAAGATATGATGAAAATCATCTTTTGGAGTCTCAATATGACTGGCAAAAAAGAAAATCAATTCACGAACATATTTTTGAATATTACAATTTTCATTTCATGAATATCAAATCATTTGACAAACAAATTTTGTATTACTTAATTAATTTCGATTATGTTAATCTCATCAAACTTTATTTGCCAGAAGAATTCGAACAATTGGACCAAATAGTTGCAAATGATAGTTTTTTTAATGGTCTGAATAATTTGGTAATTACATCAAATCTTTTAAACTTGAACAAATACATCTTCCCAAATACAGTTACAATTTGTTCATCTGTAAAAAAAATGAGCAAATTTGCCTTTCTCGATTGTTCAGGGATTAGAAATGTATTTTTTGAATGTCCTTCTTCTATATCTCAAATCGGACCATCTTCTTTCTTAGAATGCCAATATCTGTTTCAGATTTCAATTCCTCCTTCTGTGACTCAAATTGGAAATACTTGCTTCCTTAAATGCAAACACTTGGTACACGTTTATATTCCTTCTTCAGTAACATATATTGGCAAATCTGCTTTCAGAGGATGCTCCTCGTTGGATAAAATATCAATTCCTCCTCTAATTAAAAAAATTGATGAAGAAACTTTCAGTGGATGTTCGTCATTGACACAAGTAATATTTGAATCTCCTTCTTCTTTAGCATCTATTGAATATTGCGCTTTCAAAGATTGCACATCATTGACACAAATATCAATCCCTTCTTCTCTGACAAGGTTTGGAAATTCTGTCTTCATTGGATGCTCGTCACTGAAACAAATATTAATCCCTTCTTCTGTGACATGAATTGGTAATTTCAAAGATTGCTCATCATTGACACAAATATTAATTCCTTCTGCTGTTTCTCTAATTGAAAACTCAACATTCAGCAAATGCTCATCCATTAAACAAATATCAATTCCACCATCGGTGAAGAAAATCGGAGGTTATGCATTCAGCGAATGTTCGTCACTTACACAAATAGAGATTCCTTCTTCTGTAAATCAAATTGATGAGTATGCATTCTTAAAATGCTCATCATTAACACAAATCTCAATTCCTCCTTCAGTATCGAAAATTGGTTTTATGGCTTTTCAAGAATGCTCATCATTAACACAAATATCAGTTCCTTCTCTTCCCAACATTCGAGACATAGGAATCACAATATAGGAAGATGTGGCAAAACTGATAAAAACCTTAATTTAAAAACACAAAGTTTTAATAAATTCATTTATTTTATTTTCAATATATTTAAACATTTAAATTTGAGGCAAAAATTTGTTTGGCCATTGATTACTGTAATTATTCAATAAATTTTGTAAAATTTAATAAATGCTTTAATTTATATAATTATCATTTTCTCTATATGATTAAGATATTGTAAATAAGATGGGATTATATATATTTAATTTATGAGAAATGAAATATTATTAATTTTATTTATCAATATATCTATTAATTAACAGAATAAAACTATTTTTTCAAAAGATCAATGTTCGACCATTTATTATATTAAAAAGTTATAGAATTAAAATGATTGAAGAAATCGTTGGAATTATACAACAATTACTAAAAGGGGAATCTTTTGACTCGTTTTCACAACTAACATCGAATTCTGACTATTTGAACTCATGTTGCTCAATCGTAGAAAGTGACTCATTTGATTTAGCTATTCGATTTAATGCTAGCATAATTATTTCTAGGTTAATAAGAAAATTTGCTTTATCATGGCCAATTTCTATTTTTCAAAATCTAGATACATGGTTTCTTTCACTAATTTCAAAAGATAATTATCTAAATTCAGATATGAGTGACCTTTCAAAGAACAAAATGCTAGCGAAACAAATTGGCAGCACATATGGATGTTTAATATATGGATATTTTCACGAAGACAAAAAAGAATTTGTTAATTTTTGGCCAAAAATTGAACCAATTATAAACTATTCAAAAAGTTTCCAAATAGCTGGTTTCAATTTTTTGATTGGTCTTTTTGAATTTTTCTGGAAACATCCAAATCATTTCGATAATGATAATGATACGTTACCTAATGTTGCACTCAAATGCATTGTATTGTTGCAACAAATTGAGAAAAACCCAGAATTGAGAGATTTGAATTTAATTGAGAGTATTTTTGAATTACTTGATTCAATTTTGTTAATATTTCGAGGTTATTATGAAGATGTTAAGAATTTTTCTATTTCATGTTATCAAGAAAAATTACTCGAAATTTACCAAAGTCCAGGACTTTGTCGATCTTTTTATACTTTTGTTTTCTCAAATTTTAATGAAGTGAATTTGAGAAGTTTATTTCTTAAACTTTTATATCACATTGTTTCAATTCCAAATTATACAAACAAAGATACATTGATTGCTATTTATAAATATGCTTTTCTTGATTTAATTGAATTAATTCAATTTGTCTTAAAAAGTGAAACTTTTTCTGTGGATGAATGGCAATACATAGATTTTATTTGTACCATAACTTACAAGTTGCAACTTAATATGAAAGGACAATATGTCAAAGATATTGATTGCTTTTTGCCTTTTTTTAATTTATTTGAAAATTTGGCCATAACCGTTATTTTTTCTTATCAAAATGAACCTGTCTTCACAGACAGTATTTCTAACTTTCACTCAAATCCACAGCTTTTCACGCACTATCTATCGTCCTGGTATCAATTTTTTCAATTTTTCTTAAATTTGAATAAAGACATTCAATTGAAAATATTTCAGGCAACCACAAACATTGTTCAGAAATGTGTTGAATTTCTGTTTCACGCAATTCATGAAGATTATGAATCTACATTCAATGCATTATTTGAAAATAAAGATTTTCGGTTTGAGTTCTTGATAAATGTCGTCGAATTAACAGTATTTAACATAACCTTTTTTAACGATTATTTCAGAGACATGCTCAACAAAGTTGTTGAAAAATATTTAAGCAACAGATATTCTGTTGATAACGAACTTGAGATGTGCTTGGCATTGAGTATTTGCAATCAATTTTTAATTGAAAATTCAGATGAACATTCAAATAAATACATCAATTTTGAAGCTTTACTGAATGAACAACAAACTGAAGATGAACAACAAACTGAAAATGAACAACAAACTGAAGATGAACAACAAACTGAAGATGAACAACAAACTGAAGATGAACAACAAACTGAAGATGAAAAACAAACTGAAGATGAAAAAAAAACTGAAGATGAAAAACAAACTGAAGATGAAAAACAAACTGAAGATGAGGATCTAAGTAGGACTCAAAAAATTGATATGAGTGATGAGTTAATTGAGAACGACCATTTTTTTTTGAATGATGATCAATCAATGGTCGATGAGTTTTTTATGAATATCCATCCAATTCCGGCATCATTACTGCATAATCCTTCGATGTTGCATAACAAATCTATGCTGTATGATCATTCAGTACAAGATGATTATTTAATGAAGCCAAATCCTTCAATGCTTCATAATTTTTCAATGCAAAATAATCGTTCAGTGATGGATGACGATGATGATGACACTTTTTTAACTCCACACAAAATAAAAGAAGCAGATCTTGATTTGTATCAGATGGAGACTCCGATCATAAGTCAGATTATGAGACTGGTTGAATTAACTAGCGATGATGATTCTATGAAGAATTACGCTGACTTTCATCAGAATTCATCACTTCCAACTTTTCTTGAAAATTCAATTTTGAACTTTTTCTATGGATTTAAGTTTATGATTTTTTACAAAGATTACATCTCTTTCAATTATGCTGACAATAAAGAAAAAATGTTGGCAACAATTGTACCACGAATTTTCAATGACATCAAGTTTTATTCATCATTCAATTTCACTTTTAATAACAACATTCAATTTCGAATTATGAGTGTATTTTCACTTCTTTCTGACAAGAAGTATTTAGAGCCTCTTCTTTCATTACAAAGTTCAATAACGAATCTTAACTTTAGGAAAGAATACAATTCATTATTATTCAATTTGTCAGATCTCAATTCAATTATTGAGAAGTATTCAAATCAATTGCATTTTTTTGTTTCAAATTTCAAAAATATTTCAAATAATTCAGAAGAAATGTCAAAATTCAATTTGTTTTTATTTGATTATTCTTCATTGTTTAATAGTGTAAAAGATGAAGAAAAATTCTTACAACTTTTTAATAGCATTTTTCCGAATGCGTTCAATTTTTTTGAAAGCAATTCAAATTTTTTATTTGCAAGTCAAGAAAATGCGCCTTTTTCATTATCATTTTGGCATTCAATTGTCCATAGAAACATAGAAATAAAATTCCCTAAGCATTCTGCAATCAGCATTTTATTTTTTGAATGCACATTGAAAAACCTATCGTCTTTTTTAATCAATTTTCAAAAATATGCAAATGATGAAAACATTGGAAATTACATTGAATGCCTAGAACAATCGATGATTATTTATAATGACATTATTAATGCCAAATATATCATGTTTAATGTTTATTTAATTTACAAGAATAATTTCTTCACAAATTCAATTGATTTCATATTGAATTGCTTGATGAAATTCAATTTGAAAAATATGTTTGAATTTCCTCCTATCGGCAAACAATTGAAAGAATTGGCCATTGTTTTATTTAAAAGACACAACAAGTTCGTTTTCTCTCTTGAAAATCAGTCGTTGATTCGTTTTCTTCTCAGAATTTTGGAGGTTTCAATTTTTACACCAAATTTTGATAAAAATGAAACAATAAATTCTTATTCTGCTCTTTATGAACTTGTTGATTATTGCTCTAGCAATCGAAATATTGAAATAATCGCATCTTTCATTGAACTTGTAAACGAGGATTTTGAAAGATTATTCTACGAAATGTGGCAGCTCGTTTTTAAGAACGATCTTGATGATGACAGAAGTATCAATAAGCTAATTATGGCTTTAATTAAATCTCTCTTGTCTTTTTATCATGGTTTTCCAAGCAATTCAAGAGAAGCATTTATTTCTTTCATTCCTGATAACTTTAAAGATTTATTTAAAGAACAATTCGAGATAATCTTGCAAAATCCAAATGATTTTATTAACGAAATTAAGAAAATAAGTCAGATGGCTCAGTCCAATTTCCATTTTGAAATTACATTCATTGATTGTTTTCCAATTAATTGGAGTTTAGATTATTATAATTAAAAAAACTTTTTGATTGTTAAATTTTTCTTTTTGTTTGTGAAATATAATGACATTTGTGGATTTAATGTCTAAATCATATCAAACTATTATTAATTAATGATTTAAGTAAGTAATGTGCACCAATTAGCTCAATGGTTATCATTATATCATTAATATGCATCAATTTACACATAAGTAAACTAATATTTTCTTTTTGAATATTTTTGGCAGATTATTCTCAAAAAGTTTGTTTTTCTGAGGTTTATGCTTTTTTGTTTGAGAGAGTTGCATCTACTCTTTTTTAGCAGATATTATTTTATGAAATTTACAAATTCTCAAATTTTGTATCGATCATTCGGTTTTTATCGATAAATATCGTTATCGGCGGTTAGAGACCGTAATATCGATATTTTACCTGGAAAATAACTGTTACAGTAGAAGATCGAAACACAACCCTGAGTTGTGTTGAACACAACTAATAAATTAATAACAAAAAAATGTTTTTGAGTAAAAAAATATTAATTGAAAATTATTAATAATTTAAGGATTTATTAGAAAATAATTATTCCATCAAATAATTATAAATCTGATGGTAATTATCACTTATTCGACGGTTTTCATTTCAGAAGCATACGATATTTTTATTTTTATGAGAAAAAAATCGTACTTTTTGAATTGAATTAAAATTTTTATGCAATAATGAATATGCATCAGGTCGATAATAGTCAACAAGAAAGAGATAATAGTTTTGATGATATTTCAAACTTTATAATAGACGAAGAAGATGAAAAAACTGATGAAATAAAAAAAAGGAGAAAAAGACGTCCATTTTCTAAAAAAGAGGATCAATTGCTGTTGGAGTTGGTTCAAAAATATGGTGAAGAAGATAAATGGAAAAAAATTGCTTCACAAATGAAAGGAAGAAATTGTAGACAATGTCGTGAAAGATATAAATTGTTCTTATGTAAGAATGTTCATAAAAAAATAAAATGGACAAAACAAGATGATGAATTACTTCTGGCAAAATATCAAATTTTAGGTCCAAGATGGAAGAAAATGGAAAAATATTTTAAAGGATTAACTTATGTCACAATTAGAAATAGGTTCATGTCATTAACACGTAAAAATACTCAATTACAATATAAAATCAAATATAAACCAAAGATATCAGATAATCCTCCAACATTTCTTCCAAATATTTGTAATCAACCAATCGAAACAATTGAGAAGAACGATGATTCTTTACCAAATTTGTTTAAAGAAAATGATGAGTTTAAAATAGATGATGTTTTTGATTTATGGCAATAATTTAACCTTTCGTAATTTCGGCTTTAATAAAAAAAAAAAAAAAATAAAATTCAATGATTTATTTTTGAAAAATTTTTATATTACAATTGAATCTTTAAAAATTTTTTAAAAAATTTTTTGTTCTGAAAATAAAACTGAAAATTGAATTTTTCATTAATTTTCATTAATAGGATGATTAAAAATCATTTTATTTTTTTCTCATAAAATGAAAGCCAATGATTGTTTAGAATTTAAAAAAGAAATACAAAGATCATTCATCCAATTTTTAAAAGAAGAGACCAATTGTGACAAAAATTTTAAGACTTTCGTTAATTTGTATGAAAACCAAAATAATGAAAAATATTGGAATGATTTCAATGAAAAATTGATTTTTATTATATCAACATTTAGTAACTTTAATCCAAATGTTGATTTATATGACAAAATTGAAAAATTTTTCAAATATTTTAAAGATGAAATCAAAACCAATTTCACAAACGTAGAATTATTCAATTTATCTAAAAAGAGCAAATTAATTTTATTCATATTATTTAAAAACAAAATTATAATTCCAAATTCAACAATTTATGATTTATTAAATGAATCAACAATAAAAGAGTTGAAATTACCAATGTTTTTATTCCCTGAATTCAAAGATTATTTCGATGCAAAAATGAAAAAAAAAATTAAAGGAATGCTTTTCTATAATTTGAAACTTGATATAAATGATTCAAATTTTATTGAAAATTTCAATGAGTATAGAAAAAGCGGAGTCAATCACAATTATATTTGTGAGTTAATTAGAAATGATTCAGTAGTGGAATTCATCGTATATGTTACTAAAAACAATATTTCACTTTCATCCAAAGTAAACCCATCAATTTTTGAGACCAATTGGTTTTTGATCAAAATTGAAAAAACTTCATTAATTGAATATGCTGCATTTTATGGTTCAGTTGAAATTTTTAAGTATCTCAAATATAATAATGTCGAATTAAAACCATCATTATGGTTATATGCAATTCACAGTAGAAATGCAGATTTGATTCATATTCTTGAAGAATGCAACATTAAAACACCAATTAATTTCTTGAAAGAATTGTTGAAATTGCATGATTTTGAAATAACCAATTATTTTATAGAAAACAACTTAATTGATTTTAATGATGAAGATTTATCACCAAGTATAAAGTACTGCAATTATTCTTACTATCCAACAAACTTATGCAATTCAAAAGCATTTTATTATTACAATAAATGCAATTACAAAAAGTTCTTTGAATTAATCGAATCTGAAGAGAAATCTTTTACAATTGATTTTAATCCAAAAATGAGAAAATTAACCAAAATAATATTCCCTTCTTCCATGTTTTTGAACAAAAATTATAAATATTCTCTTAAAAACATAAAAGAATTATATATTACATCATCAAACAAAAAAATAGATGATAATGCCTTTAATTGCATGTATTCATTAGAAAAAGTAATTATCTCAAAATCCGTAATATCAATCGGTAAATCATGCTTTGAAAAATGCATAAATTTGGAAGAAGTAACATTTGAAAGCCCATCTAGCGTTACATATATTGGTGAGAGCGCTTTCAGTAATTGCAGAAGATTGAAAAAAATATCAATTCCTCCACTTTGCAAAACTATCGAAAATTTCACTTTTTATAACTGCTTTTCTTTGGAGAATATCAATATTCATTCAAATATTTTGTCGATTGGTGACTTTTCTTTCTTCGGATGCCAAAAATTAAGTAGCGTATCATTTGAATTGCCATCATCTGTTAGAGGAATTAAATTTAAAAGTTTCGGAAATTGTTCTTCATTGAATATAATACATATTCCTTATTCAGTGATATCAATCTCAAATGCCTTTATTGGCTGCAACAATTTGATTATTTATCTTCCTCCTTCATTAAATGATTTTGATAATAAAATTAATAGGGAAAATTGAGATGAGGATCAACTTATTTTTAACACAAAAACTCATAGTATAATTGGTTTTGATTTTTCATAAGTGCATATAATATTTAATATAATATATAATAGTTTTTCTATTTAAAATATCTCTATAATTTATTTATATTATTGAGATAAAAATGTTTTATTCAAAATTAATCTAATTTGAATGCCTATTCAAATATTTTTTTCTCTCAATTTTTTCTTTTCAAATTTTAGTATTATAGTTTTACAAATTTTTCTTGATGGGATATTAATATTTCTTAAATATTCTTGCATATTTAATCATGTATATAGATTTAAAAAATAATTACTCATACGGTATTTTAAATCAATTTATATATTTGTTTAGGAGAATGTATAAAACTAATTATCGAGTGTAACTTATCATGACTCTAATAAAATATTGGTAGTTGAGATATGAGATTTAGTCGAATAAATAGATTTATTATACGCATATATATCTAATATATTGTTTTCGAAAGATTTGGTGTGTTGAATTTGGGGAAATGTTTGATTTAATAGCGTCAGTAATTATTTCAAAAAACTGATTATATCTCAGCCATTTTGTAAAAATATTGAATCTCGACTGGTTTATTCTAATTATATTAGCGGATACTTTTAAATCGTCATTTGATCTATCTTGAATTATTTGAAATTGAGAATCTCCAATTTTCATCGATTGCCCTTA
Organism: Tritrichomonas musculus; assembly: GCA_039105265.1. Classification (NCBI taxonomy): domain Eukaryota; phylum Parabasalia; order Tritrichomonadida; family Tritrichomonadidae; genus Tritrichomonas; species Tritrichomonas musculus. The sequence continues at coordinate 763,699 of JAPFFF010000060.1, read as the reverse complement.
ATCAAATCATAAAAGTAATATTTATATATAATTATTTTTATATTATTTATAAATAAAATAAAAATTTGAATTTATTAATTACATAACGCAAAAAAAGGCAAACAATTAGGAAAAATTGCCCATTCAATTAGTTGACCTCCTCTAATCTTTATCATTCTTTTTTTTTTTAAATTTAAAAACTTTCATAAATATATTATATGTTTTTCCCAAAATTTTGTTTTTTTAAAAGACATATATCTCTATAATTAAAAATAATATGTCACAAATCACTATTCAAAAACTTCAATTGAAAATAATTTTTTTCTTTCAATGCAATTTAAAAAAAAAACTTTCATGATGAATCATGACAAATTTAGAAACATCATGTAATTTTGAGATTTTATTGTCTTAATTTCAAAAATTTTCAATTTTAAGAAGATTTTACCTAGCATTACGTAGTAAAATTTTGATCTAAGATTAATTAATTAAAAATCAAAAATATATTCTGAGAATTCAACATTTTATAAACAAATAGATAATAGATTTCCTGTTCAATGATTTTGGCATTACAAGAAATTTCAAAAAACCTAATATTAAAAACATATATATGAAATATTTCATATCAATAAATCAACCATTATCATATAAAACATCAAAAAAAGATCTTTAAATTTCGCTGTAGATAGGGCAGCTGACTATTTTTGCAAATAATTATATTCTTCTTGATGTCAAATTAAGACTTGAACTTGTCCCTGAAATGATGAGATGATTCGATTGAAAACTATAGCTTAAATTAAAATTGGTCATACTCCTTAATGATTGATCACTCTGATTTTTTATTGACTTTCGGGAAGTCAGCCAGCTGAACTTCGGAAGCCTAAGATTTGAAAGGCGCTTAGCTGATCTCATTAATTTGATTAACGAAATAAAAAATATGAGAGAGAAGATCATATTCCAAAAGAAAAGAGTATAAAAAATAAACTGTAAAAACTTTTCTTTGAAAAATTTGGCAATTGAGGTTTGATTCAAATTTGAAATGATTTTGGGTCCCTTTTAATTGATTAATTTTTTTAGGTTTTAAAATCATAAAACATTTTAATTTTTATCAGCAATTCAAAAACTTATATTTATTTGACCATTTTCAATAAAACTTATAAAAAAAATATAAAGCATTCAAATTAAAAAAATTTGAATAAAGATAAAATTATTCTTATGATTACTATATTTAATTATATCTTTGATAAAAAATTTAATATTCCGAAAAAATTATAAAAAATATAATATATATCTATAGTAAAATTATATTTCATTATATTTTTATTCTTTAATACTAAAAATTCATTTGAGCAGAGATATATCTATATATAGATTTCAAAGGAAAATCTAATCTGAAATATATATTTCAATATGATTTTTATTTGCAATTTATTATTTTTCTTATTGAGATAAATGAAATTAAAATAAAAAAAGAAGTATTAAGTATAAAAATATTCTTACTTTAGCAAAAAAATCTTCTAAATAATAACTTATTCTTACTTTTGATAAATATAAAGATAGCTCTCATAGCTTAATAGGAATAGCGTTCGTTTGGTAAGCGGAAGGTTGCGCGTTCGAATCGCGCTGGGAGCGTTTTTTCGTTTTTTTTTTTTTTTTTAATTTTTTTTTCCATATGAGTACTTAAAGCAAAATCCACTTGATTACTTCTAGTATCTTAAATTTTCCTCTTAATTCTTACGATGAATTTATTTTTTTTTTGGCCAATTATCAAGAATTCAAGACGAACGGGCTAATATCTGTTCTTTTATCTCCAAAAATCTGTAAAAATCACATATCAGAGCCTACAACCAATATATTTACAATTAACACATGTCATAATGGCAATTTTTCTTCTATTCTAGATCTCTTTAACTTCAAGCAAAACTATATTCCAGATACTGATCTTCCATTCGTCATAGAGGCCATTGAAATTCTAGAAAACGAATCAATTAAAAAACAAATACTGATCAGCAAACAACACTCACTTTTGACAACGTTTTCCATCTAATCAAAGAACATCAGCAATATCCCAGTTTTTATTCCAAACGAATTTTAACTGAAATTGACTTCTTCTCATCTCACCTATTCGAACTCCCAACAGAAAAAGAAGATGAACTGATCACACTTGACCAAATTATAATTGAAAAAATTCTGAGGAATCCTTTACTCAAAATTGAGAACAAAGACAAGTTAATTTCACTCATTAATCGGATGTACGAATGCAAAATCTTTTTCAAAATTTTGAAAAGGGAAGTGCTTCAAGCTCTTTGATGTGAGCTTTATTTGGTTGCGTTTGTTTGCTTTTTCTGGAGTTGGTGGGCGGATCTTTTTGATTTCGTGAGTTTTAGGTTCGGGCGGTTTTGGATCTTTTTGATTTTGATTTTTTTCCTTCAATTTTTTTTGTTGAATAAAATACTCTTTGTAATACGGGTCTAACGGATGATCCCATGACGATTCACCAGTTGTTGGATTGAAATAAAAAGGATCTAGCGTTCCATCCTTTCGTTGGCAGAGTATCCAACCATCTGGAATTTCGGCGAGAAGGGCTTCTCTTGCGATGTACATGAGATCTTGATCTTTCTCTAAATCACCACCAAGCCACTTCAAATATTCTTTGAGAGCTTCACTATCAGGTTCAGATATAGTTGGAGGGATCTCCATAAAGTCATCAGCATTCTCTTGCATTTTAAATTTCTTTTGATGAAAAAAAAAAATAGAAAACGATCAAATAATATTCAAAAAAACACGTTTTTCCAAATATTCTATATAGAATATTTAAAAAGTTTCTAAAAAAATGCTCAATTTATAAAATTCGTTATTTTAGATAATAACGAACAAAAATACGTCTCTCATTCTTTGAAATGTTCACGTTCACAAAACCAAAGGTCGATCACTTTCGATTCAAACAATAATAATATTAATAAAAAAAAATAATTTTGATGTCAATTAGTTTTTAAGTAAGAAGAGTATTATAATATTGATCATCTTCATTGTCATCTTCATAGTCTTCTCGTGACTTCTTTTTAGAACTCGGTTTTCGATTTCCTTCAACATCATTAGCTCCTTCTTCTGTACTGGCTGTCTTTCGTTTATTCCGTCGAATTAAATAAACAATGACAATAATTAGTCCCGCAATGATTCCAACAACTACTACACATGCAATTATAAAATAGATAATCTTAACATTTAATTTCTTTTTAGGTTTTTGCGAGTTATTGTTACTCTCGTGAGGGATGTAATCAACTAATTCATCTTCAAGTTTAAGATATTTAGAATTTGTTTCAAGATCAACAATTGATGATGTTATGTTATTGATATTGTGATCAAGTCCTTTGAAATCAATTTGAATACATTCATCTTCTCCAATTATTACTTGTGTTTCATCAATATCTTTCTTACCTCCAAGTAATTCAATTAATTTGTCGAATTCTTCAGTCAAATAATGTGCCGAAAAAGGAATAATATTTTCATTATTATCTTCCAAACAAAATCTTCTATATGCACCTGTCATATTATGTTGTACTAGTGTAACAGAAGGAGAAGGTGTCATTGATTGAGAAGGTAATCGAGATTGTTTTTTCGTTGGTTCTCTTGTCTTTTCCTCTCCTTCTTCATCTTCCTTTTCATCTTCTTTTTCATCTTCCTTTTCATCGTCGTCTTTTCCTTCATCTTTATTTGTTAGATATCTTCTTTTGAAAGTTGGTCTGTTATCAAATGTATCATAAGGATAAACATCTTCAATGTTCAATGTAACTTTTGTTTTTGAAGCATATGATCTGATATGTTTGAATGTTCCTTCAAATAATTTGTAATATGGATATGCTTCTTCTGATGTTGCATGAATGATCAATGATCGTCGACCTCGGACTGTCGTATTTAATCCATTTTTATTTGATAATTCGATCAATTGATATTCACCTTCCTTTGCTTGATATATCAATTCACAGTTCACTGCATTTTCATCATCACAAACTGCGTAAAATTCATCAACTTCATCATCGTCAATCGTTGTCATTGGTATGCTAAATTTTGCATAATGACTAGAATTACTCAATGTAGCTGTCATGTTGTGTTTGCTTGATCGGATTCGTTTAACTTCTGGTCTATCACAATAAACATAGAAATCGAAAAATGAAATTCCTTTCTTACCTGCTGTCATCTTTAAAAATATCATATCATACTTAACTGACATTTGTCCAATACCAAGAACTGTAAAACATGGAACAAATGTAATTGGATCTTGACGTGCTGTTGGTACCCGATATGCCAATATTTTTGAGTTTTCATCAATGTGCATTTGATAACTGTCAAGAGATATACTAGTAGGAGTTGTATGGAAAACATTCCCATTTGTTTTATATGTTTTAATAATGAATGCATAAGGTTGATCTTTGTTTGTGAGTGTTACTTCAATTCCTTTCTCATCAATTTCCATTTCCTCGACACTTTTAGCATTTGAAACAATATATTCAATTATTAGTTGTCCTGTTTGAATATTCATTCGCCTAATTGGTAGCAAAATTACATCGGAGCGACAATATAAACAATATGTATCACTTGATAATTTTTTAACATCATATGATAATGTTAGCTTTTCATGATGAAATAAACTTGCCTCATGTAATTTTAAGAATAGGAAATGTTCATTTAATGGACATGATTTACAACTTGCACTATAAAATATGTATGCTTCATTTTCTGAAACAAGACTACAGATACTAATTTAATATCGTAACGTAATTTTTTATCGTAACGTTATTTTTTTTATTAGAAAAATTTTAAAATATAAAAATCTAATTTTCTAAATATGTATTGAAGATAATTTATTATAAATTATATCAATATATTTGTTACGCAATAAGTAATATATCATATCATAATAAATATGAAATTCTTCCATATTGAGTGAGTTTTTCATTAAATTAATCAAAAAAATAAAAATGAATTATTTCATGATACATCGAATTACCTTTCAATTTAAACAAATACATAGCATCTATATGCAATAGCAATTAATATTTCTTCATAGTGATTAATTGTAAAACTATTCGATTGTGATAAAAAAGAACAAAACAAAAATAAACGACCGTTTAAAATTATATTAAAAAATAAATGTGTCTTTTTAGCAAGCTTAAGTTATTAAAATCAATTGATATTTTAATATATATAACCCATATTATAAATAAGTATATATCCGGATTAAATTCTATTATTTATGTTTTCTTTCTTATGAAAATTTTTAATTATTTGTTTTTAAAATTTCTCAATAATAAGAACCTCAGTAATTTTTATAAAAATCAGTATTATCTTCAATCATTCAGTATTAATTGCATATAACAGCTTATATATTTCTAATAATTCATGAAAATAATATTTTATAAATGAGATATGTGCATTTTGATTGAAACAAGCAAAATTTCATAAATATTTCAAACGTACATGAAAACTTTTTTAATTATTTTTTTCGAAGAGAATTTTATATATCAAATGTTTTAGGCTAGTATTTAGATATTAAAGACTCCTTAAGAAACTTTAATTCCTTTTTCATTCATACTTTTTTTAAAAAAAAATAATTATTTATTTAATATAAAATTTTTCATAATAATAAAATAAAGATTATGGGCTTTAAAAAAAATCCATAATTTTAAACGTATATTAAAAATCAAAATTTCGATTTTTCTCAAAAATGTTAGCATAAAGAGTTATAATTTTACTTTTGTTTATTATGCAATAATATATATAGAAGCGATATATATGATTCAATATGGAAACAATAATCCAAATAATCCGATATTTCGATTTTATTTTTTCATCTTCAGCAATAGAAAAAATGCTGAAATTTCAATTTTTGGTTCGAATGCTATATTTGTTTATATCAACTATTAAGTGCTTAACATATTGATATATTTCATTTAATACCAAAGTCTTTGTATCTAAAGAAAAATAAAAAATAAATAAAAAATTTTAAAAAATTTCCGATCACATTTAAATCCATTTTCACATTTGAATCCTTTTCTGTAAATTATGATATCATATAAAACTTTTTCAATATATAAGATAATTTTTCAGAATATAAGATAAGGGTTCATAAAGCAAAGTGAGTTAACATATCTTTTTTTTCGAATTTTTTATTTTTCTATTATAAAATAGAAATAGATTCAAAATAATTATTTTATTATTATTCACAGTATGTAATTATGGTACATATAACTCTCAATTTATTTCAAAAAGTTTGTAATTGAGAAGGAATTTTCCGATAAATGTTTACTGTGCGATTTTTTTAAAACAATTAAGAAACAAAAAGGTATTATATCAAGAAAAAAAAATTTGGATTTTTTCCTTATTATATCAAAACGCAGAAAATCCAATTGAATTAATATAAGATAGAATCGCTATTTCTCTCAGCGACGAACATCCTGAAAAAGCAGAATTTCCAATTGAAGTCACAGATGATAGATTTTTTATTTCTCTTAATTATGAACATTTTTTGGATGTGCTGGATTGAATATATTTTATTTTTGGAATGATTATATGCATCAATGATTACATGTAATAAATATATTCTATCTCCAATGGAATCGTTATTTCAACAAGCATTTTACAATTGTAAAATGCAAAAGATCCAATTTTTGTCACTGATGACGGGATAATTACTCCTTTCAATGATGAACATCCTTTGAATGAGCATTTCTCAATCGTTTTGAGTGACGGTGGAAGAATTTTTTGGTTAAGGCTGATGTCTTGATTAATCATTTCTAGTAATGATTAAAGAAGGAATATTAAAATTTATTTCTTCAATTAAAATACATCCTTCTTGTTTTCAATTCTTAAACTGCATTTTCCAAAAAGCTGGTTTATTAAATAAATATGAACTATTTTTTTAGAAATAGTATTTATAAATACCTTTAATCTATTATTTTAAATAAAAATATTTTTTATTTCAAGATATTAGCTAAATTCCCAGATTTTTTTTTTATTCTTCTCTAAATGAATTTCAATGAATACTTGAAGATAACGAAAGAAATACAAGATAGACTACAGGGTTATCTTGAAGGAAATGAAAAAAACGAAACTCTTAATATAATAGTTAATACGAAATTTCATGAAGATAGATATGAACTCATTTCACTATTTGAATTAAAAGTTTCCAATCATCATCATCGAGACGATAATTTTAACCATAAGATCGAAGAACTTTTGCATAACTGTTTCATATTATATTCATCAATTATTTCGACAATATTTCATCGATTAATGTGATTACAAAATATCATTATATATTATTTCATTACAGACTTAGTTAACTTCATTTGATTTTACCTTTGTAATTAATAAGATTTAAGCGAACATATGTTAAAACAAAAAATAAAAATAGGTATAAAATATTAACATTCACATGTTTACTCATTCTTTGATTCATTCATTCGTGAAATAATAATGGAAGTTCTTTCTCATTCCAACTGGTGAAGATCCTGAAAATCTCATCGCGACTTCGTACGGCATTGTGATTTCTGCTTCATTGATAGCTTTCATGAATGCCCGAATTCTGAATTGGACGATGTCAACGATTCTTCCTGGGAGTGTTGAGACCGCATTCTGCATTCCAAATATTCTGTTCGAATATGCTAATATGTACTCATCTGTTGTTGGATATTTGGAGTGAATTTCGACGAACTGACAGAATGCACAATCACAACCAATGAGCATCAGTGCTGTTGATCCAAATTTCTTCTTATAAATGTCTTTCCAATTGATTCCTTCGATGATCTTGAAAGGTCGCATTGCAGATGGATCGATTTCAACCTTTTCGAAGAGATCATATTTTGCATCTATTTCAGACCAATTCACGTCAAACTTTGGTAGAGGAGGAGCATCTTCAATTAGTGGGAATTCGTTGTCTGTCGATGATTTGCTCGTGTCCATGAATTTTGATAACCAGACAAGTTCTTCTGGCGTGAGTCTCTTGCATACTGCAGGAAGGACTTGAAATACTTTTTCTCTTGATTCTTCTGTTGCTGGTCCATCAACTGGTATGAAGTATTTCTTTTGTTCAACTTCGATGCACACTGAGTTTTGATAGAGACATCTGATCAAGTTTTCAAAGAGTGTCTTGTTGTTTCGTTTGAATTTGAGCATTGATGGGAAAGCGAGTGATCTTGAATATACACGATCGAAACCATCTGGATATTTGAATCCAACGAGATCTGTCATATCTTTTAATATTTTAGCATGAGGAAGGTGGAATCGAAGCATGTTTTGATTCTTTGTTTCTTTTGTGATGAACAATGGTGAAGTGAGACAGAACCAACATGCTCCTGCAAGTGGAATTTGTTTCTGGCAGAATGTTGTTAGACCACTCAACGATGCAGATGAGAAGTTATTCCTCAATCTGAAGATCATTTGTTCACGAACGAATGGTAGAATATCGTTGAGGTATGGAATCATATTTCTCTCTATCATCGTCCAGATAACTGCAAACCACATGTCTGGATTACCAAGACGTTTTCCACCTGATACCATTTGATATATCGTCCAATTTGCTGCTTTGACATGCTCTTTTGAAGGCCCAAGAGGAATACCACCGATCAATTTCTTTCTTGTGAGTGGCGATATTACGATCGGATTATGACAACTCTCTGCTTCTCTCATCGTTTTGAGAGATAATGTATGATCAATGCAACTTCTCATGTTTTCCAAAAGATCTTTGTTGTAGAATATATCGAGTGGACAATTGATGATGTTATTTGTTGAATTCTTGTCATTCAGCATGCTGAGAATTGGCATAGTTGGTTTGGCAATCAATATGACAGGATCAGTTTCTTCTTCATATGAAACAGGACACTCGAAAGTTGTTTGTACATCTGTTGGAACATCATTTATGTCGATTGTGTCAACTGCTTCTGCTGTATCTGCCGTGGTCGCTCTGAAACTTTTGATTTGTGATAAATCGAATACTTGACGAAGACCTCCATCACACATTCGAATAAGCGCATTGATGCTTTTTTCGTATTCTGAATTTGTTATTTGAATGAATTTTGATGCAACGGTCAATGCGTTTTGCATATCTCCAATTTCGATATATTTCATCAACATTGATGATTCATCATTTTTCGTTCCACGTTTTCCAATGTTTACTGTGATTCGATGCTGCATTTTGACAACTTCTTTTCGAAGTTCTTGATCTCCAACTGTACCAAGTAAACGAGCAGTGAAAACACGTTCCATCGTTGGATATAATTTCATGAATTCATCAACATCATCAATCTTCTTGATCTTTTCAATGATCGCAAAATCTTCATCTGATACATTAACAATTGTTTGTGGCTGGTTATTTGGTTCAATTTGTGTGACAGTGTGACTGCATGAGCGTGTGAATGGACATGTAACTGACATGTTTGCATATCGATTCCCGATAATGTATCCATCAAATTTTTGAAATGTCATTGAAGAACTTTTGATATCGTGATCACATTTGTCAATTTCACTTGTTGAAACTTGGCCATCAGTAATCAAGACAAGGTGATTGATTCTTTTGATTGATTTTTTCATTAAAAGTCTGATTATTGAACTTGGTGATGTCCAACCTTCACCATTTAAACCATTGATTCTTTGAAGCATTGAATTCTTTGAGGTGATTTTTGCATCCCCATTCCATTCTATGATCATATAAGATTCATCATATACTTGATCTAAAATTTTCTTGACATTTTCAAAATAACGACGACATCCACTTGTTGAACCAGAAATATCAATAGCAATTACATTTATTTGTTTATTATTTGACATAAGCCTTTTAATAAAATTCATGCAACAAATAAAAAAATGATTTAATCAAAATTTTGTTATAATTAAATTTTGAGTTAAAATTTTTCTTTTTATCAATAGAATTTTTTATTCAAAATTGAATGATCATTTGGAAAAAAATTGTATTAAAATTGAAATAAAATAATACTCTTTTATAAAATGGTAATTTATACATTTTTTTTCATAAATTAAAATTTATTCATTTTTATATTAATCTATCTATAAAGCAACTTTTTTTTATTAAAACATAGAAAAATAATTATGACAATAGAAAAAAATATATTTCAAAAATAATTATGACGTTTGAAAAAATTGTTTTATTCTACAGCATAGAGCTGCAGCACACGGAACTATATTATATAAATTTGTTCTTAATGTAAAAGATAAAATCATGAAAAAGAACAGTATTTTGGGATTCATTCCTATTCTTATTTCTTCAATTCCTTAAGAATTTCCATCTGTTATTTTTGCTAAGAAAAATCTTCGATTTACTTTAGATATTGTTTCTTATATTTCAGATATTAAATAATGGATATAGGATGGAAATTTGTACTGATAAAAAAGAAGGTCAATATGAAATGCTATCCAAGACATTTACTCTTTTGATATCGAATCTTGATTAACCGAGATTAAATTAAACAGGAACGTATTTTAATTTATAAAGAGCAATTTTATTTTGTTTCAGATTTTTTTCCTGAAATGCTCTGAGTCTTGTGAAAGCACAACAATATTGAACGAAAAATATGCAAAACGGTTATGGGAGATAATAAAAATTTCCACTTTTTTCACTTCACATTTCGTTTTTTTAATTAGATTGCGGCTAATTATATATCTTGAGTAGACAAATGAAAAGAAAATCTCACAATTAGAGCAAATTATTTCAAAAGAAGAAGAAAATTGGAGAAGATCTCACAAATAGAGCAAGTCATTACAAAAGAAGAAGAAAATTGGAAGAAGATCTCACAATTAGAACAAGTTATATCAGAAAACAAATTATTCAATGATTTAAGGGAATGCATTGAAAATCCAAGAAAAAAGTGCCAAGAAATTGTAGATCAAATTAATTCTGGGAATAATAATTCTTTGGAATTCCAAGAGTTCCCTCATATTTGTTCCATAATAATTCATTGTTAAAAGAAGTGAAAATTCCACATTCTTGCAGTGTCATTGGACGTGGAGCATTTTTTGATTGTATATCATTTGTCAATGTTGAAATTCCACCATCTGTGATTGAAATCGGTCCCAGTGCATTTTTTAATTGCAAGTCTCTTGCCAAAATCACTCTACCGGATTCAATCATATCTATAAACGCGAGTGCTTTTAACCGTTGCTACGCACTTGCTGAAATAAACATTCCATATTCTGTTGTTTCTATTGGAAGACATGCCTTCGCCTGGTGCAATGGTCTTAAAAAAATTATTCTTCCTCAATCTGTGAGAGCAATTGGATACTGTGCTCTCTTTGGATGCTCAGCTTTAGAAGAACTCAAGTACTTTGCGTATATAAAAGATATTGGAGATGCCGCTTTTCCTACGACAGCTAAAATTATAAAATATTGAGATACATACGATACAATTATAAAGTAACATATTATTTAAAAATCTTTTTTTATTTTTCAAACGATCATTAATAAATTAAAGATTTTTTAAAAAAAGTTATTTTTTTGAACAATGCCTATTCAATTTTTTTAGATATACTTGAAATGCTCACAGGTTTATAACAACCAAAAGCAAATTACCATATTTGATTAGTATTTTTTTTTACATCACATATCATTATAAATTTAATTTGAGGTATTACAGAAAATTTTATATTTATACAATTGTAATAATTTTCTTTCAAAACTTGATCGTTTTGGGCGGTTGCTCCTTTTATTGAATTCATTCACTCATTTATCCAATGGCATCTAAAATCGTTAAAATGAGACTAAACGGGATTGAAAATCCGATTGGTTATGACACAAGCTCATTATCATTTTCGTGGATAGTTGAAGGGACTGAATCAAAATTCCAAAAAACAGCCCGTGTAATAATATCGATGTCACCGATGTGCAATCCAGATGGCAAACAACAGCTCATACATGATTCCGGTGATCAACCAGACATCAAATCTATTGATTATTGCCCCAATCTTGACGTCAATTTGGTTCTTCGTCCACGAACACGCTATTATTGGCAAGTTCACATCACCACTGATTCAAACGAGACAATATATTCGCCAGTCAGTTATTTCGAAACTTCAAAGCTTAGTGAATCGTGGGATAGCAAGTGGATATCTACTGAAAATGTCGGAAACGACATTTCACCATATTTGAGAAAAACATTTGAAATTCCTTCCTCGAAGAATGTAAAAGAAGCTCGTGTTTACTGCAGTGGTCTTGGTTTCTACGAGCTCTATATAAATGGGGCGAAAGTCAGCGACGAGTTCTTCTTGCCATCGAACAACAACTACGATTTGTGGCTTCAATACCAGACATTTGACGTCACACATTTTCTTCGTCCAAATATCAACACAATCGGGGCCCTCTTGGGTGATGGATGGGCGAGAGGCCGTAACATCTTTTTTGGAAATTCTGCTGATTTCAATGCGAGAACAAGAGGAAATGGCCTCGATTTGGTCACAAACAGATTTGAATTCCTCTTCGAGATGCATCTTTTGTACGACGATGGATCGTGCGAGGTTGTCAAGAGCGACAATTCGTGGAAATGCCACAAAAGTCACATTGTGGTAAACAGCATATACGACGGAGAATTGCAGGATGGCAATCTATTAATAAAGGATTGGAACTTGAACGAATGTGACGAGAAAAATTGGGTTCAATGCAATGAAATTGAACAAAGACTTCATTCAAAACTCGTCCCGCGATTTTCTCCTCCAGTTCGAATCATGTCCTTCATAAAACCTAAGGAGATAATTCGTTCACCCCTTGACGAAACCATCATCGACATGGGCCAGAACTTTGCTGGATGGATTAGGATGAAAATCCGTGCTCCTAAGGATTTCAACACTATTGTTGAATACGGCGAAGTTTTGAATGGAGGCAATTTTTACAGAATGAATTTGGGAAACGCTCTTCAGCGATTTCAATATGTATCGTCTGGAGATGAAGAGGTAGAAGTACAGCCTCACTTCACCTACTTCGGATTCCGCTACGCAAGGCTGTCGAATTGGAGCGGCTCTGTTAACATCGACGATTTCATCGGATGTGTCGTTTACTCAGATTTGGAGGAGGTCGGTGAAATCAAGACTGGAAAACCGATTGTCAATCAACTCATCTCGAATTGCATCTGGAGTCAACGAAGCAACTTCATCGACGTGCCAACTGATTGTCCACAAAGACCAGAACGTCTTGGATGGACAGGTGATGCTCAAATTTTCTGCAAAACAGCGATGTTCAACATGAACTGCTATTCATTCTATCGGAAGTTCTTGAAAGACTTGTATTTACACCAGCTGAAAGACAACGGAATTCCGCCAATTTGGTGCCCCCAATTGTACGATTTGTCCGTCATCAAAGAGAACTTCTCCACAGATGGAACAGTCGCGTGGAGCGACGCTGCAACAATCATGCCGTGGAATGCTTACGTGATGAACGGAAAGAAACAAATTCTTGAGGACCAATACGATGGAATGAAGAAATGGGTCGACGTAATGTCAACTCATGTACATGAAGGAATTTGGGTTTATAACTATCAACAGTTCGGAGATTGGCTCGCGTTGGACGGCCCTAAAACGTTCAATGATAAACCTGGGACAATCGGAGGAACAGAGCTTACTTTCATATGCACAACATATTACTTGTACTCGTTGAGATTGACTGCAAAAGCAGCGAAAGTTCTTGGGAAAAATGATGATTTCACAAAGTATAATGATGTTGGTGAAAAGACATTGAAAGCTATTCGAGACGAGTATTTCACTCCCAATGGGCGATGTGCGATTCAAACACAAACTGCTCTTTCATTAGCAATCATTCATGACTTGTATCCTGAAGGGAAAATTAATGTTTCAGTCGCAAGTCTTTACAAGTTGTTAAAAAACAATGATTTTCACATTTCTACAGGTTTTATCGGAACGCAAATTCTTTGCAAAGCACTGACAAAAGGTAGCTGTTTTTGTGATGCAATGAACACGTTCATGAAAAAGGATTATCCAGGATGGCTCTATCCAATCACGAAAGGTGCAACAACAATCTGGGAAAGATGGAATGGAATTAAGCCAGATGGAGAAATTCTTGTAGGAATGAATTCGTTCAACCATTATGCTTATTGATCGATTTGCGAGTGGATTTATGAAGACATTTGCGGAATCGTTCCTGTAGAAGATTCGCCTGGATTCACTAAGGTGATAATTAAGCCCCATCCAACCAAAAAATTGGAATCGGCAAATTGTAAATATGATTCCCCTATGGGAAGATTCGAATGTGGATGGAGTATCAAGTTTTACAAAGTTACATTGAAGATTTCTATTCCTTTCAACGTTGAAGCAAAATTGGTCCTTTTGAATATAAAGAAAGATTACGTTTATTCTGCATCATTTGAGTTTCGTGAAAATGGAGATGACCTAGTTGCTGATTTGATTCATGGTGAATATGAAATTGAGTACAGATACAATGATCAATACTACATTTTGCCTGAAAGATTCCAGTGAAATATTTTTAAGTTAAAATTTGATTATGATTATTTGATAAGAATGCATTTACGTAGTTAAAAAAAAGTTTTTACTTTTTTTATGTATCTTTATTAATAATAAAAATATATAAAAATCTTCATAAATGATTTTTATACATTTTGTGACTATTTATATGAAGAACTTATACCACATTTTGGGCCCATTTCCAGTTTGTCGATGTCTAAAGATTTGTCAGTTTACTCATCTTCAAGAATAGCCATATAAATGTGGTATAAGTGAACTAACAAAATTTTTAAAAAATCAATTTAAACATAAAAAATAATAAAGATAACGATTAAAAGGATAATTTCATATCAAATTTATTCTAATCCCAAATGTTCTTTAAGTTGAGGAATGTTATCTTCAATATCATCGATTAACATGAAGTTATTCCTAACAGTTAATTTTATTATTTCCTCGAAACTTGGATGTTTTGAAGGATTTGATGACCAGCATTTTTTAATAATTGATTTGGACAACTTATTTATGATATTTGGCATTTCAATCGATTCATAACCAACTTTTGGATTTGATCTAGTTTATCATTCTTTAATATTTTCTTTCTCAATGGATAAATAATGGAAGAGTAATCTCAGAGAATTAAAAAAACTTTTTACATCAATTATTTCTTCTAAATCATAATCTTCTTCTTAGTATATAATAATTATTCTAAAAAAAAAAAAAAAAAAAAAAAAAAAAAACGTTATTTTAAAATGTATTAATATCTTAATATATTATGAATATGAATACTTTACAGGAAATAAATATAAATAAAAATAAACAATTAAAAATAGATTTATATTATGAAAAATAAAATATTTAAACAAAACCATTTTATATAAAAAATTTAATATATAAAAAGCTATATTTAACTTGGAATTCGATATTATATGTTGATAAAAACGCAATCATATGCAATTTATTAAAAAGAAACAATTTTTTGGAAATTTCAAATAATATCCAAAATACGCTTTTTTTAATTCTATTATAATATTTTGATAATCAAGCTTTATTATAACCAAAATATTGCAAAATTTTCTTTTTTTATATTTTCCATTTAAAAGATATAATAACCCATTAAAATGAATTTCTTCAAAATTTGCTCAACGTCATCCTAGTTGATTTTCAAGTAATATTCAATTAATTTTATCATTTATACTTGATATAATTTATTTTTTGAATCTAATATCTTTATATCATATGTCGATTATTCCCAATTTTTAAAATATTAATCCCAAAGATTAAAAATGATCTTAAAAAAATATCGGCAACATAGTAATTTATTTTTCTAAATTGCATTTAAATATATAATTGTTTTTTTAAAACCTGGCGTTTTTGAAAACGAGTTTTTTAATTTTACCTGGCAGAAGGTCAAATGTGGCGTTTTTGATTTTTAAAAAATATTGATCAAAAACGCCTTTAGAAAAAGTGAAAAATTGAGTAGTTGGAAAAAAATTGAATAGGCGTTTTTGATTTATCCCCATAGTTAATTGTATATAACTATTTTTGTTAACAATAACAAAATTTTTTCCTGAAAATTTTGAAATGACAAAATTTTATTGTATTTGGATGTCTCTCAAAAAATGGAACACTATAGAAAAAAAATGGAAGATATACAAAGATCAATGATAGAATATCTTGAAGATGAAAGTAATGATAATGAATATTTTAAAAAATTGATCACATTAGTCAAGATTGAAAAAATTTGTAATGATAAAAGCGATTTTATCTCTTTTCTTTATTTAATATCAAAAATATCCAAAAATTGTTGTAGATCTTCAGAATTTTTCAATAAAATTGAACATATTTTGTTACATTATTTAGTAGATATTCAAACAACGTTTTCGAATCATGAAATATTCCATATTTTTCAAAAAAATAGAAGCATTTTTCTTTTTTTAATTGAGCAAAAGTTAGTTATAATTGACGAATATATATTCAATATTTGAGATTTGATAAGAAAGGAAAATCCAATATTCAATTATTTCATTGATTTTTATTCGGAAATAAAATGCTTTTTAAATAAAGAACAAATAATTGAATATGAAAGAATATATCGTTTAAATGATGAATTTTTTCAAGAAAAAAGAAGAATAGGGGAAAATCATCAACATATAGCCTTTTTAATAAGAAATGATTACGTTGAAGACTTTATTTCGTATGTATCAAAAACAAATTTTCAACTTTCTGCGAAATTAGAATATTCGATTTATGAATCTAATAAATTTTTACAAAAACATCATCCAACATTAATTGAATATTCTGTATTTTATGGATCAATTCAAATTTTCAATTTTTTACTTTTTTCCAATGTTAAACTTACATCTTCATTGTGGCTTTTCGCTGTTCATGGAAACAATGCAGACATAATTCACATTCTTGAATCAAATAACGTTATTCCAGCCAATAATTCTTACTTAGATGTAATTATTGAATCTATAAAATGCCACAATGAAAATTTAACAAGATATCTTATTGACAATTATGCGAATTGTAATTCAAACGAAATTTGCTTTTTAAAATGTCTTCAAGAATATAATTTTGCTTCAATACCTGAAAATGCAGATTACAAGTCTGTCTTTTATTATTTGTGTAAATATGATCATGCAAAAATTGTCGATTTTCTTCTTAAAACAAATGAAATTGATGTAAATTTGCAAAATGAAAGAGAAATTTTAAATAATGAAAAAATATTTATAATAATGTTTTTTTAGTTTGTTTGTTTATATGACGCCATTAATGATTGCAGCTAAAAGAGGTAATATAGAGATTGTTCGGCTTTTATTAGCATATCCAGAAACTGATCTTAATATAAATTTAGCTAGTATTGAATTCAGATTTCTTTTTAATTTTTTTTTCTTATTCCGAAAACTGCATTAAGATTTGCTGTTAATCAAGGACATTATGAAATTATTCATTTATTCCTTGAACATGAAAGAATTGATACATCTTTTGCTTTTGATGGTTGTGAAAATCTAACTGAAATAGTTCTTCCTTCTTCAACAAAATGCATCAGCAAAAATGAATTTCATAACTGTGACTCATTGAAAGAAATTGAACTTCCTTCATTAATTGAATTCATTGGCGAAAATGCATTTTATCATTGTGTATCGTTGAAGAAGATTCTGATTCCTCCTTTAGTTAAAACAATTGATAGTCAAGCTTTCTACTTATGTGCAAAATTGAGTGAAGTTTCGATTCCTTCTTCAGTTACATCAATTAAACCGTATGCATTCGGTGGATGTAGTTCATTGACTGAAATCAAACTTCCACCTTCATTGACATCAATTTCAGCTAGAACTTTTTATGCTTGCCAGTTACTAACAAAAATAGAATTACCTCCTTCATTAATTTCAATAGAAAATGATGCATTTAGTGGTTGTGAATTATTATCTGAAATTGAATTACCTGATTCATTAATATCAATTGGTTCCTGTGCTTTTAAAGGCTGCAAATCATTGAAAACAATTAATTTACCTAATTCATTAAAGTCTATTGGAAGCGAAGCTTTTACAGTTTGTACTAATTTGAAAAGTATAACATTTCCTCCTTCAGCGACATCTCTTTATGAAGGTTTATTTAATCAATGTATAGGATTGGAACAAATCATTCTTCCTCCTTCCTTGAATACAATAAGTAATTCTCTCTTTTGTCAATGCACTTCGCTTAAGAAGATCATAATTCCCAAGACAGTAACTTGTTTTGGAAATAATAGTTTTGAAGGATGTATTAAACTTCAACAAATAACAATCCCTCTTTCTGTTACTTCTATTGGTGATCTTTGTTTTGCATCTTGTAAATCGTTACGTCAAATTACAATCCCTTCTTCTGTTACTTCAATTGGAAATAAATGCTTTTTAGAATGTCCATCATTAACAGAAATAACAATCAATTCTTTAATGATTCAAATTGGAGACAAAGCATTTGCTCAATGTTCTTCATTGAAAAACATTTATATCCATTCATCTATCCACAAATTGGGTTCCAAAATATTTTCAAATTGCCAATCATTAACTAAAATATCAATTCCTTTTTCTGTTACAATTATTGAAGCTAACATCTTTGAATATTGCACAAATCTTAAAGAAGTTATATTACCTTCTTCAGTTATTTCGATTGATAATTTTGGCTTCTTTGGTTGTTATTCGCTTAAAAATTTAACAATCCCTTCTTCAGTTACTTCGATTGGCAATTTTTGCTTTTGTGAATGCTATTCACTTAAAAATTTAACAATTCCTTCTTCAGTTATTTCGATTGGTGATTCTTGCTTTTGCAAATGTCATTCGCTTAAAAATTTAACCATTCCTTCTTCGGTGATTTCAATTGGAGCAGAAGCTTTTATTAGTTGCACGAGCCTAACTGAAGTAATACTCAACTCACAAATAAATGAAATCAATTTCGGTCTTTTTAAAAATTGTCCATTATTGAAAGAAATCACTCTTCCATCAACTGTCACTTCTATTCGAGATTATTCATTTAATGATTGTTCTTCATTAAAATTTATTAGGCTTCAATCTTTGCCTGTTAATGTTGGCCCATTTTGTTTTGCTGGTTGTTCTTCATTGCAAGAAATGACAGTTCCTGCTTTTACTGAATGTGAATTCAAAGATTGTTCATCATTGAGAGTTGTTAATGTATCATCATCACCAACAATAATAAAATCCAATTGTTTCGAAAATTGTTCTTCATTATCTACTTTTTCAATTCCTCCTTCAGTGACGAAAATTGAACATTCTTGCTTTATCAATTGCACTTCACTTAAGACAATTAGTATTCCACAATCTGTCAAGGACATTGGCATGCAATGTTTCTCTGGATGTTCTTCTCTTCAAGAACTTGCTTTTCCGTCAATTATTCAAGTAATTAATAATAGAATGTGCTTTAATTGTGGCTCACTTAAAAAAATAATTCTTCCTTCGTCTGTCTACAAGATAGATGAATATGCATTTGCTGAGTGCAAATCATTAGAAAGTGTTGAATTTCCTTCTTCATTACAAAGCATTGGTAAAAAATCATTTAGTGGATGTTGTTCATTGTCTGCGATTACATTCATCAGTCCTTCATTTTTAACTCATGTTGAAGAGGAATCTTTCATAGATTGCACATCATTATCTCAAGTTTTATTTCCTAATTATTTGAAGTTCATAGGTAAAAAAGCTTTTTGTATGTGCACATCTTTGACTCGAATCGAAATTCCTAAGAGCATTGAATGCATTGAAGACAACGCATTCAGTAATTGTACTTCATTAAGCCAAGTAATTATTCCACCATCAATTACCAATCTTGGAAAGAATGTTTTCAGTGAATGCAGATCTCTAACCATAATATCTGATCATACTAAATAAGATTTGAGAAAATTAAAATAATTATAAATACTTTTTTTTTTTCTGGTAGTTTAACTTCTTTTTTTAATTATTCGAAAATATCGCATTAGAATTTGTATAAGCAAAATTATATAGTGTGGTGAAAAAGTATGTTTTATGAATATATAATATATTATCTAATTCATGATATAATAAATTTTAATGATTAAATGCTGACTTGATTACAAATTATAAACTATTGAAAAATTATGAATTTTTGTTTTTGATATTTTGGTCACATTATGAGGGGAAATGCTCACTTTTTTTTATTTTTCACATCACTTTTATCATATTTTTTACTCTATCGTTTTTTACTACGATTTTTTTTCTCTATCGGCTTTTACTACGCTTTCCCTCTCAAAATTGAAAGAGCCAAAAATCCAAAAAATTCGAACACATAACATTTCGGCTCCAGAGCCCTCTAGGGATGCACGAAAAATCTGGAAAAAATATATTTTGAACAACCATTATAACTATTAAATATTATTTATCTTTTCATCGTTAAATATGAAAAGAATTTCTAAAATTATGATTATGATTATATAACATAAACAAAATGTTTAATACAGCTTTTTTTTTAAACATTAAAGATATTCAATTATCTGAAAAATTTTATGGAAGCTTTATTAAATTATACCAAATCCTTCATAAAATAAGTCTGTAATATTTTTCGGTATTTTAGTATCTTTATTTTTCTTTGGTGTCAAATAGGATGAAGATTCAACAATTTTTAACATAAAATCATAAGAAAAATCAATACTTTTAAATTTCTGATAATATTCGTTGAACTCCAATTCATTGTCCAATTTAAATTTTTTAATTAGCATAAGAACGAAGATTTTTCCTTTAATTTTATATTTGTTAATTTCATTAATAATGTTTTCTATATTGAATCCAGATCTTTTAATCAGAATAAAACTTAATAAAATAGAAGATATGTAAAATCCTCGATTATGAGATCGAATCAATAAATTTATTGCTTTGTTAATGTTTTCATCAGAAGGATCATCATACAAGTAACAATGAGCCAAATTGTACATTGCTACCATATCATTTTTCTGGTTGATTGCTTCACGGAAATAAACAATTGCATTGGCAATGTTCTTAGGAATCTCATCACCAAATCCATTTTTATGGATAATTCCAAGGTTGTTCTTTGCAAATGCCATATTGAATGATGATGATTCTTGATAGTTTAAAATCGCTTTATTAATGTCTTTATGTACACCAATTCCAAAGTGATATATGCATCCAAGCTCGTAAAATGCGTAAATGTTTCTATTTCGTGCTGACAATGTGAAATAGAAAATAGACTTGTTCAAGTTTTGTGGTAAGAAATGACCATATAAGTAATAAATGCCTAATAAAAATTGTGCATTTCTATTTCCTTGGATTGCTGAACGTGTTAAAAAATGAATTGCTCTTTCTGCATTTATCGGATTGACATTTTTTGATTTTTTATTATTTGGTCTATCAGTAACTTTGTCTTTTTTAATATCTTTTTTAGGTTTGGGATCATCATTATTTTTTCCATATTTTTTCTTTTTTTCACTTTGAGATAAAAGTTGATCTACTTTTGTTGAATCATATTCCTCATCATTCTCTTTATTCTCTTTATTTGCATGAGAAGAAAGAAAATCAATGGCTTTCTTAACATCTAGAATTTCTTCATCATTATCATCATTATCATCACTATTATCAATATTTAATATTCTTTTTACTTTGCGTGAATTTTTTTCAGAGTTGAAAGCAGAAGCATCTTGTCCAATGGAATAAAAGACTCCTAAAAAAAATTGGGCATCTGAATGATTACTATTAGCAGCTAAAGTAAAATAAAAGACTGCTTTTTTAATGTCTTTGACAACATATTTTCCTTCATAGTAAATAAAGCCAATTATATATTGTGAATATGCGTGGCCTTGATTTGCAGCAATAGTAAAGTAATTCAAAGCTTTTTTAATATCACGAGTAAAAGAAATTCCTTCATAGTATAATAATCCTAGAACATAATTTGATTCTATACTATCAGCATGAGATGCAGCAAGTTTGAAATAATAGTTTGCTTTACTAGGATCTTTTGGAACAAGAACACTATCTGTATAAATCAAACCAAGTCGAAATTGAGCACTCGAATTATTTTGATTTGCTGAAAGTAAATAATAATGGATTGCCTTGTTAATATCTCTTTGTACATGAATTCCTATTTCGTATAATTCTCCAAGACAATATTGAGCCTTACTGTGATTTTGGGCTGCTGCAAGAGCAAAATATGAAAATGCTTTCTTCATGTCATAATTGCTTGTACCATTATCTTGGTAAATAAGAGCTAGATTATATTGAGCAGCGGAATTATTTTGATTTGCTGCAAGTGTATAATAATAAATTGCTTTATTAACATCTCGTTGGATAAATTTCCCTTCATCATAAATTAATCCTAATAAAAATTGACAACTAGCATCAGATAATTGTATTCCACGTGTCAAATAATTAATAGACTTGTTAATATCAGCTGTTATGTATTTCCCATTTGAATAGATTTCACCAAGATTATATAAAGCTCTAGCATTGTTTAAATTTGCAGCAATTTCAAAATAATGTATCGCTTTTTTAATATCTTTAGGAAATTCTTTGTCATATAAATAAATAATTCCAAGATTAAATGCTGCTTGTGATTCTCTTGATGCTGAAAGTTGATAATAATAAATAGCTTTATTAATATCGCGCTTATAATATTCACCATTATCATATATAAGGCCAAGTCTGAATAGGGCTGTCGGATGATCATGATCTGCTGCAATTTGAAAGAAATGAATTGCTTCATCCATGTCACGAGCAGTTTTATCGCCTTTATCATAAATTCTGCCAAGCATAAATGCAGAGTTTGAGTGTCCTTTTTCTGCAGCATTTTTAAAATAATAAATGGCTTTATTTATATCAAGATCAACAAGTTCTCCTTCTGAATAAAGCAAGCCAAGATTAAACATTGAATCCAAATGATTTTGATTTGCAGCAATTTCATAATAATGAATAGCTTTAGGAATATCAATGAGCTTTTCTGAATAAATATTACCAAGATTTAATATTGAATCCAAATGATTTTGATTTGCTGCAAGAGTGTAATAATGAATAGCCATGTTGATATCAGCAGGAACATGCTTGCCATTTTCATAAATAAGGGCAAGATTGAAATATGATTCTGGATAATTTTTTTCTCCTGCACGTTTATAGAATTCAATGGCTTTGTTGATATCAACAGGAACGCCTTCACCATCTTCATAAACTTCTCCCAATCCATGCAGGGCTACTGGATTATCTGAATCTTGGAATCCTTTTGCGATAGCTTGGTTTATTGGCGTAAATAAAGAACCAGTAGATTGCATACTGTTGAATAAATCATTTGGACTTGTGTTACAAAAAATATTCAATGATTTCTTAAAAAGATTTAAAAACAAAGAACCATCATTACTAGAATTATTGTTACTATTCGAGTTATCGTTGTTATTTCTCTCATTGGAATTTTCATTCATCATTTTAACAGAATCAATAAAAACTTGTAAAGATGTTTTCATATTATCGTTATAATTATTAAAATTATTTGAATTATCATTGGTTGTTGAATTATTATTAGTTTTATTAATTTCAGTTACGTTGGTTTGATTGTCATTATCTTCTTCTGGTTTATCTTTGTTATTGATAATAACAGATTTTTTTTTTTCTAACAATTCTATTTCATGTTTAAGAGATTCTCGTTGTGATTCCAACATAGTTTTAGTACTTTTTAAAATATTGATAGCACTCGTTTTGATGCCTTTTAAATCATCACTATTATGGCTATTGCTAACTTCACTGACATTCTGAGGTGAAAAACTGTGTAAAATATTAAATACGCTTCCAAGCATTCCACCAAATAAATTATTGGGACTGATATCGGCAAAAGAATCATTGTTATTTTGGTTATTATTGTCATTATTATTATCATTGTCATCATTTTCATTATTATTGTTATCACTGTCATTATTGTTATCATTGTTATCATTGTTATCATTGTTATCATTGTTATTATTGTTATCATTGATATTATTGTTATCACTGTCATTATTGTTATCACTGTCATTATTGTTATCACTGTCATTATTGTTATCATTGTTATCATTGTTATTATTGTTATCATTGTTATTATTGTTATCATTGTCATTATGGTTATTATTGTTATCATTGTCATTATGGTTATTATTGTTATCATTGTTATTATTGTCATTATTATTATCGTTATTGTTATTATTAAAAAAATTGCGGAAAGTATTAATTGTTTCTTTGACTCTAACTTTATTGTTTTGGTCATCCGCGCTGATATCATCATTTTTGTTATTTTTTTCATTAATGTTATCGAGAAGATTAAACATTTGATTAAATAATCCGTTAAGTCTATTTGTACTGTTGCCAGATGCAGAGCCTTTATTATTATTTTCGGATATATTTTTTTCTGGTATTCCATACATTCCATTCAATATATTAAGTGAGTTGCCTAATATATTTGCAAATATGTTATTCATTCCATCAAATATAGCAAAAGAGTTTTCATCATCATTGTTATTCATACTTGTGTCACCAATTTCATTGTGAAGAAAACGTGCAATTTTTTCATCTGAAAATAATTTTGACACTTTTGATTGAAGTTTTGAATAAAAATCCAAAAGTAGCTCTGAAATTGAAGGTCTGTTACTTGGTATCTTATCAATGCATTTTTGATAAATGTTTTGAATTATTGGATAATCTTGTAAATTGTCAACATTTTTCATTTCATTTTCGCTTGGAGCTTTTTCAAGCAAAATGAAGTATATGATTTGTCCTATTGAATAAATATCATTTTTATCTGAAATTTCGCCCTCATTTATTTCTGGTGCAACGAAAACATGTGAAAAATTAGTAGTAACATTTTCAAAATTTTGAATCAATGATAATTCAACCATTCTATCGAAATCAATAATGACAGCATTTTTTTGTTCGTCAATTATAACATTGTTAGGTTTTAAATCACGTAAAACGAAGCCTTTATTATGAAGATACTTAACAGTTACCATTATTTGTAAAATAATTGACATTTTGTCGTTTTCATCTAAGCTAATTTGTTTGATCTTATCTAATGTATGACCATATATGTATTCAATTACTAATTGACCATTAAATAGACCATATGATTGAGGTAGAAGTGGATGATTGATCTTGGCATAATTGGATATTTCTCTTTTTAATAATTTCGATATTTCATCTTCATCATTTATGTGCTTTTCCTTAAGCACAAAAAGTTCTTGTCTTTCAATATGAAAAATTAAAACAGTCTTGAAATATGTGCCCTGTCCTAGACTACCCAAAGTAACATATTCTTCTTCCTTAAAATTTTTGATTGTTGGATTGTTTTCATCGTTATTAAAATTAGAAAAAAAGTTTTCAAATCTTTTAACTGAACTTGATTTTAAATAGCTCTGTTTGATTAAAAATCCTGATATGCATGAACAAATTGAACCCAAAATATTGTTTTTAAGAGGTCGCTTAAATATCATATTAGAATTAAAATTATTTATTTGGAATCGTAAAAATTTATCCATATCAATTTTTTCATCTTCGATTTTTAGCGTAAAATTTTTTTGTGAGTCAGATAAAAAGCAAAATTTTAGCATCGGATTTGTAGAAAATAAGTTTTCGAGGATTTTTAATGAGAATTGTTTGATTATTATAACTGTTTCGTTAAATCCAATAAAAAATAGAGAATTACTTTTGTCATTAGTTTGTTCTTGATCTTTACTTTCAATTATTATATAATTGGACTTTTTAATATTTTCGAAAATAAAATCGTTTTTGTCTAAATCTGAAAAATCAGATATATAAACGAAAGAATAGCTTTGAAATATTTTATTTAATTCATTGTTATCGAGTATGATCTTTTTTTCTTTAAAAAGGTCAACAAAACTATAAAAATCGTCTATCATTAATATTCTATAGAAATTTTCTTTTTCAATTTTCAAAGTGACATTTAATCTTTGAAATATCTCTTTTTTCAATAAAAACAACTTTTTGAATTAATTTACCTATTGTTATAATGATTTTCTATTGATTTACTATCAAATAATTGGCACTTTTTAATTGGTCGAATAGATTCCTTAATTTAAAGTCTCCTTATTTCAGCCAGATTTATACATAAATCAACAAAAAATCATCAAAAAAGCAACTTCAACAAATGGTGTTGAAACAATCTCATTTTTTTCCTCAAAACTTTTATTAATTATTTTCATTTTGGCATCCATGATTTAAAGAAGGAAAGCTCATGAAAAGCTCTTTATTTTTGAGTTTGACTAAAAATCTTTCAAAAGAAAAAAACATGATTTTGCGGATTCACAAAATTCAAAGCAAGAGACAGAAAAGTTATCGTTGTTATTGAATTTTTCGGTTTTGGCATTATATTCAATTTTGATTTATTAAATTTCATAGTTCCATAAATAACATTCCTCATTCTCAAATTGTCAAATAACGCTATTTTTGGATAAGGAACAAGTTTGCAAAAAATCCTCGAAATAATGATCATTGAGTCGTTGTAATAAGAAACAAATTGTGGAATAAAATCGAATGTGAACTTGTCAAATGTAAAATTCAATTTATCGTAAATTAACAACGGTTCAGTCGATAAAATTGGTATCACCAATTTTTTCACCATCTAAGGTCAATTCATTCAAAAAATAGTCTCGATGAGAGATCGGTTTTTTGTCAAGAAAATGAAATTCAATGCCGTAATAAATAACTTTCATTTTGCAGATCTCATATTGTGAGAATTGTGTGTTTATTAATATTGCCAATTTGATCTTCAGTTAACTTCAAACTTTTGTATTTGTCATTTTGGGTCAAATTTACAATGATTGATTTCTTCGATTTGAAATGAAAACCGTCAATGTCAAAAATAACGCTTTTCATCACAAAAGTTGCAAATTTTCCATTGTTGTTGTCTTCTTCATGATCATGAATCTTTCTTAAAGCTTCTCGAAACAATTTGAACCGAATTTCTTTGAATGCTTTGTCATCTTCTTCTTCATTGATTGATTTGACTTGATTATTTTTCAAAATTGAGAAAAATTTCTGAAGACGAAGTTGCATCTCACTAATGGCAGATGCTTTAGCATCATTTGCTGTTCAATTTTGGCAGTTAGCTCATCCTTCAAAATAATTATTCTAAAGTTTTTGAAGTTGAAAATGAAGTGAACTAAAGTTGGAGGATAATCTTTGAACTTCCTGAAATTGGGACATTTTATAATGCTCACACGAAAATACGGCATGTAAACAAACATTGGTGACATATAAAAATCATAAGATTTGGCATATATTTTGTAAACCTTTAAATTAACAATATCAACTTGGCCTTTCGATGCTTTCATCAAAATTCGGTATCGTTTTTGATTTCGGTCAAAAGTGCTGCAGGTTCCTTTTGGAACGAATATTGAAGCACACAAATCATTGTATGTATTCAATTGTATTGAATTTTTTTCAATGAAACTCTCAATTTTGAAACACTTCTGAAAATTCATATCAATTTTGTGATAGTCAGAAATGTCAACTTTGAAATGAACAAAGTCACAATTGACATTGAATGGAATTTTGAACTTTTTCGGTAATTTTGGCTCGTTTTTGTAGATGATTTGTATGAATTGTGTTATGGTAATCATGTATGGATACTGAAGATCAACATTGATCGATGGAACATTCAAAATCCGTGATGAATGTGAAATTTTTTGAATTTGAAGAAAAATTTTGTCACGGTTAATGGCGGTTATTTCTACACATTGAATTCTGAGCGAGTTTCTGATGATATTTTTGAAACAAAACGATGAATGTTGAAAATCAATTGAAATAACGGGTAAGTTTATTTTTATCGGTTTGATTTCAATGAAACACTTCACTTACTTGTCATTTGACATGAAAAATAAAACATTTTGGAAAACCAACGTAGAAAGTGTTTCATTGAAAATGTCATGTTGTCAAACACTACTGGAATGGGGATTTAGGTACGAAGTACCGGAATCACCATTTCTATATACCACTATTGATAAAAGCGAGAAAATACTTGGAAACTTACAATAAATATATTTTTTTTGCAAAAATAAATCATTCAATTTTTTTTTTTTTGAATAAATTGTGTGAATAAATGGTCATGATGACTCTATATAAAATGAATCTTTTTCAAGAGTTTGAAAATCTTTTAAAAGAAAATCCATTTAATTTTTATAATCCTTATTTGAACAAAATTATGCAAAAGGTTACGTTTAACTTGATCACGAAAGAGAATCCTAAAAATTTAGAAAATTTTCAAAAAAAAAGTAATTTCGGGATTATTGTTATTGACGAATATATTAATTCTTCAGTGAACTCCAATTTAACAGACTTTTTTGTAATTTGTTTTGATTATATTGTAATATTAATTCCATCCTCTGAAATTTCACTTCTTTCATCATTTTTTTCATTAAATGAAAAATCAGTGATTTATCCTCTTTCAGATATTACCAAAACAAAAATAAAACAAATTAAAGAATCCAAAAACAAAATAATTAATTTTCAATTTAGTGAAAATAATAATATATTGATTACAAAAGAAATCCCATCATTTTTATCCAAATGTGAACAAGATTTTTCCGAAACTCTTCCAGAAAAAAAAGAAATTCTTAAATCTTTATGGAAAATCATTCAAAAATGCATTTCTGGCTTTTTCATAAAAATTGGCTATTTAAACTCCAAAAATGACAGAATTCTGCATTACAATGAATATTTAACACATGAAATAAAGAACAATCATATTTCAAATGATGAATTTATTGAACTTCAACTTTTTAGCAAAGGAGGTTTATCATCACTTTACATTGTTTATTTAATTGAGAAAGAACAAATTTGCTTGTTAAAAATGTTTTTAAAAAACGAAGAAGTTGAAAAATTATTTAAAAGAGAACATGATAATTATCTTCACATTAAGCATCCTCTTCTTCCGAGATATTTTGGAACAACTGAATATTTTTCACATCAATGTTTATTAATTGAATATTTGGAAGGAAAAACATTGGATAAAATCAATTTTGATGAGCTTCAAATAAAAGACAAAATGAAAATAATATTTGAATTAATAATTGTTATCTATTATCTACATTGTAATGATTATATTTATAGAGATTTAAAACCAAATAATATTATTATTGATGAAAATTATTCTGCTTTTTTAATTGATTTTGATAGAATGATAAAGAATTCGTCTTTATTAAATATACAAGTAATAACTAGTAATTTGAACCATGAATATTTTGCACCTGAGATTTTAAATGGAAAATCATATAGTGATAAATCTGATATTTATTCACTTGGAAAAGTAATATCTTTTATTGCCTCTCAAAAAGATTTAAATAAGCCATTTAAATATCAAATTTTACTGGATAAATGCTCATGTTTGAAAGAAAGTGATCGACCAAATATATTTCAATTCATTGATGCAATTTATATTGACTTTCTTTCACTAATTATGAATGTTAATGAAATTAAATCTGATATTCATTACGATTCTGATATTTCAACTTTTTATCTGTTTTTAATTGCTGAATATCAAAATGAAAAGGTGTTAAATCTTCTTGCATCATTTTATATGAATGGAGCTGTTTTCTGGAAAGATTCCACCAAGATATATATTATTCAAATAATAAAAATGCTTGCCAAAATGTTATTTGTAGTGAAAAACTTGAAATATCACAAGATATTAATAAGGCAATTTGTTTTTATACTCTCTTGGCTAATCAAAATGATACAAATGCTCAATATTATCTTGGTAAATTGTTCTTCGATGGAGAATATGTTCCACAAGATATGAAAAAAGCCATTCATTATTTAACTCTTGCTGCAGATCAACAAAATTCAGAAGCACAATGCCTTCTTGGTAATATTTATGATTTTGGAATAAATGTT
Organism: Tritrichomonas musculus; assembly: GCA_039105265.1. Classification (NCBI taxonomy): domain Eukaryota; phylum Parabasalia; order Tritrichomonadida; family Tritrichomonadidae; genus Tritrichomonas; species Tritrichomonas musculus. The sequence goes on along the minus strand of JAPFFF010000060.1, from coordinate 733,868 downwards.
GAAATTGATATTAAAAAGGCTATTCATTATTATACACTTGCAGCTGATCAAAATGATACAATGTCCCAATTTAATCTTGCCTCATTTTATTATGAAGGAAAATATGTTGAAAGAGATATAAATAAAGCTATTCATTATTTTTCACTTGCAGCTGATCAAAATAATACAATTTCACAATTTAATCTTGGTATAATTTATTATTTAGGTCAATTCGTTGAAAGAGATATTAATAAAGCTATTCATTATTTTACTTTGGCAGCTAATAATAATCATGCAAGTTCACAATACAATCTCTATTTAATTTATGAAGATGGACAATTTGTTGAAAGAGATATAAATAAAGCTATTTGTTATTTAATACTTGCTGCTAATAACAACGAAGCTAAAGCACAGTGTCTTCTTGGTTCATTTTATGAAAAAGGTGAATTTATTGAGCATGATATTAATAAAGCAATTAAATATTACACTCTTTCAGCTGATAATAATAATATTGAAGCTCAATGTTACCTTGGAGCATTTTATATCCAAGGAAAATATGCAAAAAAGGATATTAATAAAGGAATTCATTATTTAACACTTGCTGCTGATCAAAATAATTCAAAAGCACAATTTGCTCTTGGGCATTTATATTGTTTAAACAAACCAATTCAACGTGATATCGGCAAAGCTATTCATTATTTGACATTAGCAGCCAATAACAATCATTATGAAGCTCATTTTAATCTAGGATCGATTTATTATGATGGAATATATGCTACAAAAGATATTAATAAAGCCATTTATCATTTTACTTTGGCTGCCAATAACAATATAGTAAATGCGCAATTATTACTTGGAATAATTTATGAAGATAAAGATTTTATCTCGCATGACTTTAGCAAAGCTATTTATTATTATACACTAGCTGCAAATCAAAATGAACCACATGCACAACATGCTTTAGGGGAAATTTATTGCAATAAAAATAATAGTGTATATGATATCAATAAATCCATTCGTTATTTTTCACTAGCAGCTAATCAGAATTATTCTTATTCGCAATTTAAACTTGGAGTTTTTTATGAAAAAGGAAAATATGTTACACAAGATATTAACAAAGCAATTTACTTTTTTGAGCTGGCTGCAAATCAAAATAATTCATCAGCACAGTATAGATTGGGATTAATTTATTATAATAACAAATATATAAAATCTGATATTAATAAAGCGATTCACTATTTTGAACTTGCTGTTAACCAAAACCATATCAATGCCCAAATTACTCTTGGGGAAATTTATAAAGAAGGAAAATTTGTTAGGCAAGATATAAAAAAAGCAATTTACTATTTCACACTGGCAGCAAATCAAAATAATTCAAAGGCACAATTATTTCTTGGATACACATTTCATACTGGCATTGTAGTTACACGTGATATTAATAAAGCAATTTATTATTATGAACTTGCAGCAAATCAAAATGAAAGTGCAGCTCTATTTTTGCTTGCAAAAATATATTATGAAGGAAAATATGTCACACAAAACATTAATAAAGCATTGCAATATTATTCAATGGCAGCAAAATTAAATAATTCAGATGCACAATTTCGACTTGGTATAATTTATTTTGAAGGAAAATTTGTTGCACAAAATATCAACAAAGCTCTTTATTATTTTAATCTTTCTGCAAATGAACAAAATTCTTGTGCACAATTATTTCTTGGATTATTTTATTATGAAGGAAAAATTGTTGAATATGATATTAATAAAAGTATTCATTATTTGACACTTTCATCAAATCAAGGCAATTCAATAGCACAATATTCCCTTGGTATGATTTATTATCATGGAAAAAATATTAAAAAAGATGTTAAAAAAGCGGTGTATTTGTTATCTCTTTCATCAAAGATGCATTCACTTCCTGCTCATTTTTCTCTTGGCTATATTTATCATGAAGGAAGATATTTGAAAAGAGATATTCGAAAAGCCATTCATCATTATAAAGAAGCATCATCATTTAAAAACCAATACGCAAAAAACAATTTAGGAATTTTGTTCAAAAATGGTTTTCAAAATGAAATCGCTAAAAATTTTGGATTGGCTATTGAATACTTTAAAGAAGCAATTCAACAAAATGATAATGTTGCAATGTATAATTTGGCACATCTTTATTTTTATGAAAATGTATGTAATGATAGTGTCGATGTATCAATTGATTTGCTAATTAAGTCGTATGAACATGGCTTTGTTCAATCATTTGAATTGCTGTGTTTAGCATTTGTTAAAAAATGCAATTTTGATTTGCAAATTCTCAATGAAATAGTTAATGAAAAACTTGATGTAAATAATAAATTATCATATTATATTGTTCAAACAATTAAGAACTTTTCTTTAAATGATAAAAGTCGCTTTGAACAAAGATATGAGTATTATAGAAAAATCGATTTCATATACAATATTTTTCAATATTATTTCCCTTCTGAAAGAATTAATGAAATTAACTTAATCAAAAAAGAAAATGACAGAAAAATTCCAACAATTAACGAAGTTTTTTATGAAGGATTTGGGTTTGATCTTCTTTGATATGTAAATCCATTATAATATATATTTAATTGTATAAAAAAAAAAAAAATTCTAGAAATCCAATCATAATTGGATTCATAGCAATATTTCGATTGATCATTAATGATATGCTATTTAGTAATACAACTTTTTCAATTAATACCAATAAATAATGCTCATATACTTTCAATATTTATATCTTTTTTTTTTTTTTTTTTTTTTTTTTTTTTTTCTTTACAGTAGGGTTTTTAATATGGTAACGGTATTTAAAGTGGTAACGCTTTTTTTTAAGAAAAAAAAAAATTTAAAAATACAAAATTTAATTTTTTTCAACATAAAACAGAGTTTATTTAAATTAAATTATATAATAATATTTACCATTATTTATATGATACTAATCACAAGGTTGTGTATCTATCTGTCTCAAATCACCAAAGTTTTTCGTCAATCAATGAAAAAAATTAAGGCATGACTATAATCATAATACATCAAAGTAATATTTTATTTAAGAATATAAGCATATTATATATTATGAGAATATTAATAATTATTAGCTAAATTTGTAAAAATAAAATTATTGACTATAAAAACGAGTATATCTTTGATTTTTTGGTGACCGTTTACTTTTCATGATAAAGAATTGATTCATTTATCTATAAAATGCTGTTATTTATAAATAATATTTATAAAAACATATTTGCATTTAAAGATGTATTTAACTTATTAGAAGTCAGAGTTGATTTTCATTCTTAGACTTATTGAGAGAACTTTTTCATCATCTTTCAATTTTGTGCTATCTTTATCCCGACAACATAACAGATTACAGAAATTACAAATTAAAAATTAGTTAAAAACTAATAAAACATATTTATATATTGATATAATGCAATAAGATAATATGTTTTGCACAAGATAATGGTTTATCTTCATTAATTGATAAACGTCCAAAAATTATAAACGAACAGCAAAACAAATATTCAAATTTTGTTTTTTTTAGACAATTTTTATCTCTTATGTTTCAGCATTTTATATACACATTTATTTCATTAATAAATTTCATTGACACTTTTTCAAATTCGATTTTTAAAGAAAAAATAATCATATTATAATCATTAGATAATTCATCGTTTTTTATTATCAAAATCATTGAATTGATATAATATCGAACTAAAATTCGATATTACATCCTTTTGATTCTTTTTGGTGAGAAAGAGAAAAATTATGAAATTTTTTTGCTTACAACTATGTATTTTTCAGTTTTTGAGATCATTCTAAGAATAGGAAACTTCTAGTATGGATTATTACTTTTATGTTATTATTTTAATAATACAGCGCAATAAACTATGTATTTATATAATAAAGATAAATTGATCAATCTTCTAATTTAGGTTATAATTCAATTTATTTTGAGCCATTCAAAGCATATTCATTTGACCTATAAAAAGCATTATGCTTGAGTTAAAAGTAAATAGCATAGTATAATAATATTAATCTTCTAATATACAATCAAATATAAAAAGGATTTAAGGAAATAATCAAAAGCATTCATAAGACTTTTTTATTTTGTATAAACACTTATGAAAATGGTTGAATTTTTTATTTTTCAAAAGAAAGTATTTATCATTTATAATTAAATGATGAATAAATTATGAATGATGAATAGATGCTAAACTAATTATATAAGAAAATATCAAAAATTTTAAAAAGGTAATGAAGTAATTTGATTTTAACTTTTTAAATTGGTTGACGAAAAACTTTGGTGATTTGAGACAGATAGATAAACAACCTTGTGATTAGTATCATATAAATAATGGTAAATATTATTATATAATTTAATTTAAATAAACTCTGTTTTATGTTGAAAAAAATTAAATTTTGTATTTTTAAATTTTTTTTCTTAAAAAAAAGCGTTACCACTTTAAATACCGTTACCATATTAAAAACACTACTGTAAAAAAAATGAAGTGAGAAGGTACGACCTTCTCAATTCATATGAATTATTTAAGATTTTGATCGCTTCATAACTTTTCAAGTATTTAATAATTAACTATCAATTTATATTTTTATTAATTAATAAAATGCATAATTTTCAATGATCCCAAAAAATGATGAATGATGTCATGATAAAACTTTTTGAGAATTATAACATGACATCATTCATCATTTTTTGGGATCATTGAAAATTATGCATTTTATTTCGGTAATAATGCCGTCATTTTTTTTTTTAGTCTTGGCATCAAAAAACACCATTGACTATCGCAATTAAAAATAGCAATACCAAAATTGTTGAACTTTTATTAAAACATAAAAATATAGATATATATGAATAATCGTTAGTATAATAAGTCTTTCCCAAATCCATCATAAAATGCTTGACAAATATTACGAATTTTGGATTGTTTTTTTGTTTCTTTCATAATTTCTTGAGTTTGAATAATTTCGCTGTGAAAATTATAAATAAAATCAACTTCTTTGTGATATTTGAATATTTCGTTAAATATTAAAGGCGAATTTAATTGATTCAGCGAAATAAATGAGCATATTTCATTTGTGAATTGAAGTGATTGATTCATCTCATTTAAAAGCATTTCTTTGATGTTATCTATGTTGAATCCAATTTCTTTAATCAGATATAAACATAACAATTCTCGTGATGGAATGAAATCATATTTAGATGAAGCTATCAATAATTCAATTGATTCTTTTTTATAACTTTTGAATGATTCATTAAATATATAAATATTTGCCAAGTTATACATTGATACATAATCATCCTTTTGTTTAATTGCTTCTTTAAAGTAAACTGTTGCAAAAACAGCATTTTTTTCAATTTCATTATGAAATCCGTTTTTATAAATGACTCCCAGATTGTTTTTCGCTCTGTTATCATTGAACGATGATCCTTCCTTATAATAATGAATTGCTTGTTTTATATCTCTAGTGATTAATTGACCTTCGTGATATAAAAAACCAATGAGAAAAAATGATTTTTTATTTCTGTTTTCGGCTGACATTTTAATCCAAAAAACTCCTTTCTTCTTCATGTCTGAAAAGAATGGATTATTTAAATATATCATTCCAAGCATTAATTGAGATTCAGGATGATTTTGATTAGCTGCAAGGGTTAAATAATGAACAGATTTATTTATATCACATAAACCAAAATTATTATAAAGATAAATTGATCCAAGGAAATATTGTGCTCTCGCGAAATTTTGATTTGAAGAGAGTTCTAAATATTTTATTGCTTTATTAATGTTTGGTGGAACATTAAAACCATAATAATAAATTTCTCCAAGGTAAAATAACGATAAAGGTTGATTTTTTTCTGCAGCTAATGAATAGTATTTAATTGCTTTATTAATGTCACGTTTGACACCAACTCCATAATGGTAAATAATGCCAAGATCAGTTATAGAATTCATATAATTTTGATCTGCTGCAAGAGTATGATAATAAATTGCCTTATAAATATCTTGTGGTACCAGTTTCCCATCAAAATAAAGTACACCAAGATTGTGTTGAGCAGCTAGATGATTCATTTTTGCTGCCATTGTATAATAATTAATAGCCTTATTTATATCAATCTTCATATATTTACCAGTTGAATAAATAACACCTAATGTGAAAAATGATTCACTATATGATTGCTTGGCTGCAAGTTCTAAATAAAAGAGAGCTTTACTTATGTCTTGTTCAACATATTTTCCTTCAATAAAAATAATTCCAATCGCATGTTGCGCCATTGGTGAATTTAAATTTGCTGAACGAACAAAATATTGAATTGCTTTATTAATATTTTGCTCAACAAACTCACCTTGGTAATAATAAATTCCTAGATTATATAATGCGCTTGAATTCCCTTGTTCAGCTGCCTTTGTTAGATATTTAAATACTTTATTCATGTCACGTGAAACATATTTCCCTTTAAAATAAATGTATGCAACATTCACTTGTGCTTGTGAAAATCCAAGATCTGCTGCTTTTATGAAATAATCAATTCCTTTACGAATATCACAATCAACAAAATTACCAAAATAATAAATGATACCCAAATTATATAATGCTAAACGATGATTCTGGTTTGCTGCAAGAGTATAATAAAATATTGCTTTTTTAATATCTTGTGGAACATAATCATTATGAAAATAAAGTCTACCAAGAATATATTGCGAATCTGCTAAATTTAAATTAGCTGCAAGTGTGAAATAAGAAATAGCTTTATTTATATCTTTTTGAATAAATTTTCCTTCAATATAAATCATACCAAGATTATTTAATGCATGAACATGATTTTGTTCAGCTGCTAATGTATAATAATAAATTGCTTTGTTAATGTTTACAGGAATATATTTATTATTTATATAAAGCTGACCAAGATTAAATTGTGCTTGTGCATGATTTTTATTAGCAGCTTTCATTAAATATTCAATCCCTTTACTAACATCACGTTGAACATATTTACCTTCACAATAAATGATTCCAAGATCAATCATCGCATTTAAATGATTTCTTTCTGCAATACATGTAAAAACTTCAATTGCTTTTTCCACATTTTTTTCGATATATCTCCCTTTTAAATATGATCTTCCAAGTTCATAAAAATCCTCCAACTCATTAAAATCTCTTCCAAAAAAATTAAGTAGTTCATTATTTGGTATGTCATTAATATATAATTCTAAAAAAGAATCTAATAAATTTTTTATTGTTGGTCTTTCATTTGGATCTTCTTTGGTACATTTTTTAATCAATTCGAATATATCAGGATACTCATCACATCCTTTCATCAAATATTCCATCACTTTTCCTAGTGAATAAATATCACACGGATATGAAAAATTGCCTGTGTTAACTTCTGGTGAAACATATGAAGATGAAAAATTATCAGTGTGAACTTTGTTGTTTTGAACATCATCAAATGTAACCATTCGATCAAAATCAATCAGAACAATATCGTTATATAAATCTATCATTATGTTGTCTGGTTTAAGATCTCGATAAATATAATGATTTTGATGAAGAAAATTAAATGTTTCTAAGAGTTCATATATAATTGTTATTTTTTCAGAATTTCTTAATTCATTTTTATCAATGTTATATAAAGTTTTTCCATTGATGAATTCAATTACTAAATTGTTCTGTTTGTCTGTCAAACCAATAAACTTTGGTAAGAAAGGAAAAATTAATTTCGAGTAATTTTCTATTTCTCGTTTATTTAATTTTGAAATTCCTTCTTCATCTTTAAAAGGAATTTTAATTACATACAATTCTTCATTTTTAATATGATATACCAAAATTGAATAAAAATATGATCCTTGTCCAAGCGTTCTTAATTCAATACATTCGTTTTCTTTGATTGTTTGTAATGGTGATTTTTTGTTCTCAAAAGTTTTGATTTTTTTATTTTGAAAGAGTTTTATATAACATTTCTCAATTAAATAACCAAATATACTTGATAAAATTGTCTCTATGATATTCATAGTTCGTGAATTATGAGATGTTCGAATACAAATTTTTTGGTTAATGTTGTTAATATCATTTTTTAAATATTTATCGAAATTTGATCTTGAATACTTGATATTACTGTTTTGATCAAATATACTTTCTGCATTTGACAAAAAACAAAATTTTAAGTTTGAATTACTTGAAAATAATGGATGAAGCAAGTTTATTGATTGAGATTTAATGCAAATAATTGTATTTTCAAAAACAATAATTAAGAATTGTTCTTCTTGATTGCTTTCTATGCTTTTGTAGTGATCAAATATCGCAACTTTTGAAATACTTAGCTGTTGAAAAAGATAATCATTTTGTTCAGCATTTAATTCTTTGGATACATAGAAAAATAAATATCCATTAATAACTTTATTTAATTCTTGATTAGAAATCTCAATTTTAGGCCAAATTTTGGTAAAATAAGCGAAAATACTCATTTTACAAAATCAACTTTTTGAATACTTTATAAAACTTTTAAAATTTTCAAAAATATCTCAACAGAAAACAAAATATTTGATCTCAATAAATACAAAATACTGAAGAATATCTGATCTGAAGGCTTTGCTTAAGCTTTTAAAGTTAAATAGGATAAAAAAAAAATTAATAAAAAATATCGCCGATAACCACCGTCGTACTCCCTCCTTTTTCATCAAAATCGAGAAAATTGTAACAATTTACAAAGATGACATTAAAAAACACTTCACCAAATCAGAGTTATTAACTATTTTCAAGAAAAGCAAGCGATTGCTTCTACTTCTTATTAAAAATGAGCAGGGTTGGTCAAAAATTGACTCGTTGAATTATAAACAGTATCGTTCGTTCACACCTCAACGTCAACGGCGTTATGTCCGTTGACGTCAACAAAAAAAACGATGGTCAACTGAGCTGTGAACGTTGAAATAACGTTGAAACAACGGTTGAACTCAACGTTGATTGAATTTTTTTTATGAACACCAATTGGATCAGATAACTCAAATGCATATTACAAAAGATGGGATTGAAATATTTTCTTGTATTTAACGAATTATTAATCTACAATTGTTAAAAAAGAGTTGGATCGTCTTTCAGCATATAATAATGAGCGTCATTTGAAACAAATGATTTTATTTATTGCAAATAAAATTATTGTTGAAGAGATTGTTCAAATAAAATGTATGTTAGAAGTTTTTGAAAATGGAAATGAAGTAGCTGCAGTTGTTGAAATTGAATATGAACAGATTATTGAAATATTAAATGAAATTTAATAATTTACTAGAAATTAGAAATTGATTCAATTCATTGAATCAATCGTTGAATTAACATTAATTACGGGTAAAAAGTGTCATTTTAAAAGACGATCAAAATCAACGACCATTTATTTGTTGACGTTGAAAAAACGAAGTGAATGTTATCAACGATGGCGTTTTAAACGGTCTCTCGTTGATCAATTTCTTCAACGTTGACCAACACTGAAAATGAGTTTTTTTTTTTTTTTTTTCTTTTAAAACTCATAAACTATAAATATCTATTAATATAATCATTCCTTAATTTTAGTTTATAAATAGATTAAAATATATAATATAAGAAATCTATATGTTATTTTCAAAATAACAATTTTTGTTAACCACATTTATGTTAACCATTATTTTTTGTTTTAAGATTTTAATTGCTTCATAACTTTTCATATATTTAATAATTAACTATCAATTTATATTTTTATTAATTAATAAAATGCAAATATAAATGATGAATGATGTCATGATGAAACTTTTTGAGAGGTATAACCGTCTTTTTTTTTTAGTCATAGCATCAAACTCCACAATCGATTTTATCAATACTGCCACAAATTATAATCCTTATTTTACTTCATATACAAAAATAAAAATAGAAAAATAAACAGGTTTTTATTTCTGAGTTCAAATTTTTCAGTATTTTGGGAGTTTTGCTTTGTGCTGCTCCAAAACGATTTCAACGTTCTTGATTTATGTCTTGTTCAGCGCAAGCAAGTTGTAGTGGTTTCTTCCCATATCTTCAACAATCTTATCAAAACTTGGACGATCTTTCGCTACCCATGCATTTTTTTGCAAAAGTGCAAAAAAGTTCCAGACTTTTTTTTCTATGGTACGATACAAGGTCAATATTGACCTAAACCGCCACGGGCGATTACGATTTCCCAAAAATAAAAATTAATATTTTAGATAGAGAGAATTTTTTTATAAAAAAATTTGTTTAAAATTTTATTAACAACATTTATTTTCTGGCGTGTCTGGTTTTCTTGGCAATGGTTGTTTATTTGGTATATGTCGAACATTTTGATTTGCCATCGTTTTGAAAAGGTCCGTAATGTTTTCATTGTTTTTTGATGAAGTAATAAATGTTTGGGTAAACATGTTGCCTTGTTTCCCTTCTAAAAAATTTTCAAGATCTTCTTTATCTTCTAATAAATCAGATTTTGTTGCAACAAGATATAAAATGCAGTTATCGGTTTGATCTAGCACAGCTTTTGCCCAGTAATCAATGCTATCGTTAAAACCTGGCTCTTGAAAATTAAAGCATATTAATGCAATTTGGGCATCTCTATAATATACTTTTGTTAGTGTTCTATATTTTTCTTGTCCAGCTGTATCCCATATATCAAATTCTATATTTTTCCCATTATCATCTTCAGCGAATGCTTTTTGAAAACCGGCATTAACAGTTGGCAAACTAATTGTTTCATCAAAAAAATCATCAGTATATCTAGCTAATATACTTGTTTTTCCAACTCCGCTATCTCCAACTATTACAATCTTTCTCGTCATGTTTCTAATAAACTTTTTTATGACAAAATTATAAATATTTATAGCATATCTCAATAAATTATTAATTAAATTTCAAACAAATCAATAAATTTAATTAAAAATAAAAAATTGAATTATAAAATGTGAAAAATCAGTATATTAATATAATTTTATTCTAATTAAATGATTCAAGCTTTATCTTAGATAATTTGGATCAGTATTAAGTAATTTGAAAAAATTAATCATCGCATACTATCAAAAATGCAAGGATCATGATTATTTTAATTGATTTTATCTGATATTGATATGATATCAATGATATCTAGAAAATAATCAAACGTATTATTTGAATTTATAGATGATAAAATTAATACTATATATTATTATTTAATCTAAAAAAAAAATATTTGTGTAAAAAATTTCACATGATTTAATATAATTAATCAATGAATTATTTTGATTTGCATCATAACAAGCAACATTATGAATAAGTGCAGTTTCATAATCTAATTTTGGTAATAAAGATTCAAAAGTAAAAACTTCATATTCAAGATTATCATTAAACCGAACAGCAGCAGCTTTATTATCATGCATCAATCTAAATTTTGATGCCGAAAAAATGGTCATCAATGAATTATCAGGATTGAAAGGAAAGCAGATTCCATCTTCAACTTCATGGCCTCTACAGACCATTTTTAAATTGAATTTTTGAACAAACTTTTTGAGAGCTTTTTGACCAAATTTTATTGACAAGTTATCGGGTCCTGGCCTCCAATCATCAATTTCTGTATCACATTCAGCCCACAACAGGTCAGCGATGATTCCTTCATTTATTTCTAGGTGACTACATAGATCGTGGTTTCCGCAGTATTGACACCATAATTCTTCTTTTTTGCTACAAAATTCTCTATCCGCAAAATATATTTCTTCTTCGAGGGAATCACGAAATTTCATTTGTCAACTATTGCCGAGGCTTTCTAGACGATATTAAAAAAGAGCTCAATGATAAATCAATATGGTATAAATTCAATGAAACATTTAATTACCTTCCTCTTGTTTCAATTATTGACGATCAAATTTTCTGTGTTCATGGTGGAATTTCACCAAGATTGAATAATTTTGATGAAATTAAAAAAATTCAAAAACCTGTAACTGACGATGAAATTTTTAAATGCATTTATCGAATATTCGAAATAGGTCATATAACTGACCGTGTACATCGCCAATCAAAGTGATTGGTGGATGCAATTCTAGAAAAATTGGCTCTGCTATTAATATTTTTTTTACTTCATCAAGGACAAGAATTAATTGATTAATACTAAGATGGGAGGATTCAGTGGCAAGCTTGTCTTTGGTAGAAAGAATCTGTGTTATTATTTTTTTAATATCAGATTCTGACATAAAAAGAGAATTAAGTGATAAATATCATTTAAATTTGATAAAATTTTTAAAATTTTAAACGTTTGATAAACTTTTTGAAAGATATATTATGTCTTGTTATTGAAAAAGTTTTAAATTTTTTAAATGAGCACAAAACCAATAATTCTTTCAGTACGAGGACTAAAAAATGTCATAAAGCATGATGAAGAAGAATTTAGTAATTTCATCCTTTGAAATATTTGGAAATTTGTTTAAGTAAATTTTTTTTTAACTATTTTAAGTGATTTTTTTATTCCCAGCAGCTGGATCTCTCCTTAAATCACATAAACACTCAATTAATTTAAAAAAATAATAGAATAATTAAAAAAAATGATTATAAATAATATATATTTATATAACAAACAAAAAGAAATAAATTTAGTTCTTTTATGTTTAAAAGAAGCACTTGGCTTTCCATTCTGAGTTTTTAGGTTGTGATTCAGTTTTTGTAATTGATTCATTATTATTTTTCGGAGATGTGTAATACTTATTTTTTATGATGGATAATGCTCCAACTCTGTGCCTTTTAGTAATTTCATTGAAATAAGCAGAGTTAAGTATTTCTTCAATAGATGGTCTACAACTAGCTCTCATTTGAGTACATTTGACAATGATTTTTCTTATATTCTGATCAAGATTTGGATCTATTAGCAAGAGACCGTTTGTAATTTGATTAATGATGAAATCCTTTTTACCATCATGAAAAGGATACTGTAATTCAACGATTGAATATAATGTAATGCCAATGGACCAAATATCTGCCTTTTGAGTATCATAAACTCCTTTATTAAACAATTCTGGAGCAGTATAATATAAAGTTCCTTTCTTTGTACCTTCTCCTTCATATTGATTTGTTCGACAAAAACCAAAGTCGCAAAGTTTTGCATTAAAATTTTCGTCTAGTAAAATGTTATCTGATTTAATATCGCCATGCGAAATTCCTTTATTGTGAAGATATTTGATACCTTGTAAAAAATCATAAATTATCTTTTTTTGCTGATGATCATTTTTAAAACCATGGTTCGTAACATAAGTTAGCAGGTCACCATTAGAGCAATACTCCATTATTATGACATAAAATTCATCATTTGCTGTCTGAATGTCAAATGTTTCCACAATTTGAATTATATTGGGATGGTCAAGTTCTTTAAGGATTTTGATCTCTTGTTCTATTGATTTGCTTAATCTCCTGTTTTTCAAATCTTTTTTGGACATAATTTTAGCTGAATACTGTTTTAAATCTTTGTAAACCAAAACAACAATGCTGGTACTACCAAATCCAAGATAATCTACGATACTATACCCATGAAAGGATGTTGGGATAATAATTTGATATCCATCTTGCGTAATCGAAGTAAACATTTTGAGTTAATAAGTTGATGAATATAAAATTCTCAATATTGAATTAATATAGAAATGCAAGTTTTATATATTGAAAAAATAATCATTAAATAAATAAAATAAAAAAAATATATTTTCGGTTTTTCACAAATATTGAATATATTATATAGTATTCGTTATTTTTTTTATACCTTATATCTTGGTTAAAAATTAATATTCTTAAAAAATATTTTATTATTAAATTGTAATTAAAATAAATTAAATATTTAATAATTATATAATAAATGGTTGAAAGTATATTTAATTTATCACAAATGGAAAATATAATTCTTGCCAATCAGGAGACGTTGAGCATGTAAAGTGCTTAATTGAACTAAATAATTTTGATTTAAGGGCATAAAATAAAAGTAATTATATAATATTTCATTTTACATGCGAATCTGGCAGCATTGTTAAATACTTATTTAGCTTAAACATGATTGATATACATGATAAAAGCTCAAAAAGTAGTGTAATATTCAATGCATTTGAATTCGGACATCTCGATATTGTACAATACATGATCAAAGAGCTGAATTTCGATCTAAAAGAAACTATTAATGATAAAAATACACTTTTACATTCTGTTGCAGAATCAAGGAGTCTTGAATTAGTGAAATATTTAGTTTTTCTAAATAAAAAGGACTTGAATGCTTTACATTCCCATAATCGAACTGCTCTTGACATTGCCTGGATTTATCATAATATTTTATTTCGAAGATATCTGAAAATAAATATTTTTTTTTTTTTTCTGACTTCGTTAGCGTCAACGTCGTTTAGAAAATATTCATCACTTATGAGTTTTCTGTAGATTTCTGCAAAGGTTGGACGGTCTTCTTGCTTTTCTAACCAACATGCTGAAATCAAATCTTTAAGCGATGGTTTGACATCTTCTGGAATTGGTGGACGGTAACCTTCTAATACCATATTATCATTAAATAGAGGTAGTCTTTTGCATGAAACAACTTCGAGCATTAATATTGCGAATGAATAAACATCGGACTTTTCGCCATATTTTGAGTTTTTTGCAATAACTTCTGGCGATCTGTAGGTTTTCGTTCCCAAATTAATCGATTGAATAGGATTGAGGTTATTATAATATTTTGATAATCCAAAATCTGCTATCAATGGATGATAATTATAATATTTCTTGGCTTTAGATCTCTATGTATAATGCTATGATCATGAAGGTATTTCATTCCTCGTGCAATACCAATAAGAATAATTTGGAGTGAAGTTTTGGTAATTTCTTTAGGCGCTTTTTTTTCATAAGCTCTGTGATTATAGAATCCAATGAGCTATTCTTATAAAATGGCATTATAATTGTTATTGAATCTTTATCTTTATCATAGCCAATAATTTTAGCAATTGTAGGGTTATTTAAACTAAGCATGATTTGCATTTCACGTTTTATGGTTTGGTCGAGGTATTCTTTGGATCCTTCTATAATTTTGGCTGCATAAATATTATTAGTTTCTGTTTCTACAACATTATAAACTTTACTATATCCTCCTTCGCCAATTAAACTAGATTTGTCCCAACATACGATATAATGAAACGAAGGAATTCGTAAGGATAATCAAATAGTAAGTCAGCCAAAAATAAATATAACTCATCATGACCTACTTTGTTTAATACCCACTTATCATGATAATTAAGATCATTGTATAGATGAGGCGGAAGATTTTGTTTTGTTGCATGAGGATTGTTCTTAAAGTATTGAAAAAGTTTTCTATTAAAAATAGTTTGATTAATCGAATATTGAAAAAATAGGATATTGGATTTTATGGAGTACATATCAAATCTATGATTAATAAATGTGAAATAAGTATTTTGATATGCAGCAATGTTATTGTCCAATCTTTTGACCTCAGACTGTTTCCTGTGGAAATCGTATTTTGAGGTCTTTTCATTTGAATTTGGTTTCAAGGGTTTTTTGCTACACATGATGATTTGCAAAAAAAAAAAAAAAAAAAATGATATCATTGTCTAAAAAAAATTCTATAAATTATATTCAAAAATCAAAATATTACAATATTTTGTCTATTTATTTTTATAATTTATGATATTTGTAATTTGTAAAATAATCATATTATTAATTATCTATCTCTTAATTTTCAATTTTGCATACAATTTGGATGTAATGATCAACAGATTACAAAAAAAAATATTTCATTTTATTAAACTCTAATTATATCATTTGTGCAATCTTCAAAAGCACCATTTGAAATTCTTTGAAGATCAAAGTCTTTTGGAATCTCGACTCTTTTTAGTTTTCTGCAGGAAGAAAAAGCACTCTCGCATACCTTCGTCACTGTTTTTGGTATGTAAATGCTTTCGATAGATGAAAAATAAAACGCTTCTTTGTCAATCACGCTAATCTGTGAATCCTCAGGGAAGACGACCCTTTTCAGTCTGATGCAATTGGCAAATGCACTCGGCGCGATTCTCTGCACGTAATACGGAATGACTGCCTCCTCGATGTCGCGTCTAGCAAAATGCAAAATGTCGCACAAATCATTCTTTGGATCCGATTTTCCAACCAAAAAGTTTCCATCAACAAACTTCACTCTCTCATCGCCAATGGGAACAACCTTAATCTCCTTCAAATGAAAAGTGCCAGAACACCAGCCATCGGCCAAATTCCTCATGTTTGATGGCAATGAAATCGATTCAATCGAAGAGCATGAAAACGCGTTCTTGCCGATT
Source organism: Tritrichomonas musculus (assembly GCA_039105265.1). Taxonomy (NCBI): domain Eukaryota; phylum Parabasalia; order Tritrichomonadida; family Tritrichomonadidae; genus Tritrichomonas; species Tritrichomonas musculus. The sequence continues at coordinate 717,567 of JAPFFF010000060.1, read as the reverse complement.
TCATACAAATGCGAATTGACTGGAATATCGAACTTTTTCAGATTCTTGCATGAATAAAAGGCAAATTCGCCAATTCGTTGGACAGTGAAGGGGACAAATATGCTCTCAATTGAAGAGCTTCTGAAAGCGTTCTTTTGAATCGTTTGAAGTTCTGAATTCGGATGAAATTCAACATGTTTGAGTTGTTCGCATGAATAAAAAGTACTTTCGGAAATTTCTGTCAAACGTTTTGGAATGGAAATGCTTTCAATTGAACTTTTTGAGAAAGAATTTTTTTCAATCATTTGAAGTTGGTTATTTGAAGCAAAATTGACAGACTTGAGCTGACGACATGAAGTAAAAGCACCTTCACAGATTATAAAAACATTCGAGGGAATCGTTATGCTCTCTAGCATTGAGTATGAAAATGCTTCTTCCGCTATTAATTGTAATGGAGAATCTGGATCAAATTGGATTGATTGAAAACTTGCATAGTGAAATGTGTTTCGGTATATTGCTGTAACTAAATATTCTTTTTTCTTAACTTGAATTGATCGTGGAATATAAATTTGATTTTGATTATTGGATATGAATCCAGTTATACAAGCTTCTTTGGTTTTTTCAGTCAATTCATATAGTATACCATCAACGTCAATTGAACTCTTTCTTTTATCTAATGATGACTGATTTTGTCCCATCCTAAATATATTTTCTATGATGAAACCAAATAACTTCTTAAAAAGTTCAAATATTAACGATAAATTTGGAGAAAATGACAACTTTTTGTGTGAATTGATTCGAGAGAAGAAAACGAAAGATTTTATTGTTTATGTTAATTTAAATCATATTCCACTTGAAAGTTATATTGAAGAATCCTTTTTTTGAAACTAATTCATTTTTAATTATTGGTGAAAACTACAAATTAAAAATAAATAAAAAAGTGACAATTATGGAATATGCAGCCTTTTTTGAATCAAATGAAATCATTAATTACATGAAAAAGAATGAAGTTAAACTAACGCCAAGCATGTGGTTATATGCAGTTCATAGTAAGAATGCAGAACTTTTCAAAGATCTCGAAGATAACAATGTTTTACCACCAAATTTGAATTTTGAGTCTGTTCTTAAAGAATCCGTCAAATATCATCACAAAGATGTTACAAAATACATCATTTACAATTTAATTGATGAAGAAGAACTCAAAGATAACATTGAAAATAAATATCATAATCTTTATGAATATTGTTTTAAATATTTTAATTTTTGTTTCCTTCCAGAAAATGTAAAGACGAAAAATTTGCTTTTTTATTTATGTGAATATGGTCATTTCACACTTGTTAAAATGCAAAACTTTATTTAGGACAAGAACATATTGATATAAATATGACGAACATTTAAAAAACAATATTATAAATGAAGTTTAAAATGACATTTAATTTATTTGATTGAAAATTATACTCTTTAATTGAATTTATTCATAACATTTTATAATACAGTATTGATTCTTTCTTCCGACCATGGTCACTTAGAAATTGTTCGAGAATTAATAAATCAAGAAAATAATGATATCAATATCAAAGGCATTTGAATTATAAAATATACATAATGTCCAAATCTAACATTTTCATAAAATATAAATATTCAATTAAACATGGAATTTTATTTGAACATTTAATTATACAGCATTATTTTTTGCAGCATTTAATGGCCATTTAGAAATTGTTCGAGAATTAATATTACAAGAAAATATTGATATCAATATCAAAGACATTTGAATTACTTAATATTCATGAAGTTCAAATTTAACATTTTCATAATATTTAATAATTTAATTATTCATGGAATTTTATAATCTTTTGCTTACAAAACAGCAATTGACTACGCGAAACTAAAGAAAAATCAAGATATTATCGATCTTTTATCAAATGCCTTTAATTCAACCGAAAACAACAGGATCAAAATCGAGCAAGATTAATGAAGATTAATGTCAAAATATATTTCAGCATTTATTTATATTACATGGTTTTATAAACATTATTTTATAATATATAACATTATTTTATAATATATAACATTATTTTATAATATATAACATTATTTTATAATATATAACATTATTTTATAATATATAACATTATTTTATAATATATAACATTATTTTATAATATATAACATTATTTAACAAGATAATTGTGTATCAAAACAAATAAATAAACTTATTAAACTTTTTGAATGGATCAAATAAAAAGTTATATTATTTTTTATTTTGACAGCAAAATGATCACTGAAAAAATCAAAGAAATTATAGATAAGATGAAAGCAATCCAAGTTCACATCTTAAATTACCTCGATAATGAAGAAGATACTGAGCAGAATTTCCAAAAACATATAAATATATTAGATGATCATCAAATCCATGATAACAGAAGCTATCTCCAACTTTTTATAAATTTAATAAAAAATATCGCCGACAACCACCGTCGTACTCCCTCCTTTTTCATCAAAATCGAGAAAATTGTAACAATTTACAAAGATGACATTAATAAACACTTCACCAAATCAGAGTTATTAAATATTTTCAAGAAAAGCAAGCGATTGCTTCTACTTCTTATTAAAATGCAAATAATTCCGGCATACAGAGATTTTTATGATACAATTTCCACCTACTTTTTCTATCGTTGCAAATATCATCATTATTTTCGCAAAGAAATCTTGCCATTTGTTGATCATAAACTGAGAAAGTTAATGCAGTATCATGAAGATTTTGATTACTATCTTGAAAGTGAAATTCCTGATGATTATGAAAAGAATCGTGAAATTGGAGAAGCCGAAGATTACGTCTGTGAATTAATTCGAAAAGATTCGATTTCTGAATTTGTTAAATTTCACGCTGAGAATGAACTTCAATATGATTATTTTATTTATCCTTCTGTGTATGAAACAAATATGTCTCTAGTAGATGTGAAATCAGGGCCTGATGAAAATATACCAGTAATTGAATACGCAGCTTTTTACGGAGCTACCAAAATATTTAACTATTTATTCAAATATGCTGAAAAATATCCAAGTTTGTGGATTCGTGCGGTCCATTCAAGAAATTTGAATATAATTAGAAAACTCGAAGAAGAAAAAGTTGATTCTATTTATGAAAAAAGTGGAAACAAACCATTTTTGAATTGTATTGAAGAATCAATCAAATGTCATCACAATGAATTTGTTTACTTCTTTATGAATAATTTCATTGATTATAAAATTGATCCATATTTCATTTTAGAATTGGCTCTGAAATACTATAATTTTGAATTGATGGACAGTGAATTATTTAATCAATCTTCTTTCGTCAACTTGTGCAAATATAACTATCTTATTTTTGTTGATTTACTTCTTAAAGATAAAGATATTGATGTAAATTCTTATGCAATTTAAAGATTTCTTATTTTTAATACAGTTTTTATTTTGATTTCTAAAAAAGTTCATATTTAATTCAATAAGATTCAAAATTATGTAGTTTCATAGAATTTTTTCTGAAATATTTTAATGACATTCAAAAATTTTTTTTGAATAGAATTCTAAAATATATGATTCTTATTTTAGCCCAATTTTAAATGACATATTTTTAATCACATTTCAAAAGCAAATATATTAACAAAATTATAAAAGAATTATTTTTATTATATTTAAAGTTAATAATTTAAATTGGATTTTAAAAATATTTTTTATAACATTTTAATTCATTTATTTTAACGAAATTTATCATTATTAATTTTTGTAAAGTTTTTTTCTTTGTTTCTCAAACAACAGCATTGAATAATGCAATTGAAAAAGGAAATATTGAAATTTTAAAACTTTTATTGGCAAATGATAAAATTGATGTTAATCTTCCAAATATTTAGAATAATATTTCATATGATTAAAAACTCAATTTTAAATCAAATTTCATATTTAAAATTTTTTATCTGGTTTTAAACTAGCATTTTTCATACCATTTCGAATTAACAAATTTAATGGCATTAAAAAACTAAACATTTTAATTACATTTAAAAAATTAATTTACAAATGAAATTTCCAAAAGATTTTTCAATTAATGGAGTTAGATATTTTTTTATTCATTTAGTTAAAACACTATTTTTTAACGAAATTTCATAATTGTTTTTTTTAATGTAATTACATTTTTTAGTTTTAATCGCCCGCCTTTATATATTGCATTCATGAATAAAAAAAATTATGAAACTATTGAACTTTTATTGAAATCTGAAAAACTAGATGTAAATTCTTTATTTATTCTAAAATTGTTATATTTAAATAAAATTTGTAGATTAATATTTTTATAGAATTAAAATAATATTATTATTAATTACATTTTTAATCAATAATATGAATTACATTTTAAATTAAAATATTTTTATTCAATTCAAAATTGCAAAATTTTAACACCGTTCATAATTCAATATTTCAAATAAGGTTTTAAATTATATATTTCAATGGAATTTCAAGTAATATTTGTTTTATAGTGTTTGTAATTTTGTTTTTTATGTCATTTTAAATTAAATATTTCAACATGATTAAAAATCAAATTATTATATGAAATTTTTACATAATTTGTTCAATGTCATTTAAAATTAAATATTTTAACGATATTTTAAAATTAAATTATTCAATGAAATTATATACATTTTCTAATATAATTTTTAAATCATATTTTAATGAAATTTAAAAATTTTTTATTTGATGAAATTGTAAATTACTTTTTTTAATTATATTTGAACTATTCAATTTCAATGATATTTGAAATCAAATTATTTAATGAAATTAAATTTATTTTTCTAATCTCATTTTGAATTTTAATTTTAATTTTGTTCCAAATTAATCATTTAATGAAATTAAAATTAAAAGAATATTTATACTATTTTTTTATATATATTTTTATAAAACAGTTTTTTATGAAGCTTGTCAAAATGAAGCAATTAAGATTGTAAGACTGTTATTGCGAAACCCAAAAATTGATATAAACATACCTTGTATTTAAAATCATAAATATTTGATAAAATTAAATTATTATAATTTCGAATGACATTTTAACAAAAGAATTATTTTAATCCAATTACTATCTAAAGTGTTTAAATTATATTTTATCAGTTAAATTTAATAAAATTCAAAGTTAGATTTTTAAATGAAGTTATTTTTTATTTTTTCATGAAACAGCTTTTTGTGTAGCAGTCCAAAAAGAAAATATTACTCTGTTTACTCTTTTATTATCAAATGAGAAAACTGATGTTAATTCACCACACATTCCAAATATTTTATATTTTTTACAAAATTATAAAACAAATTATTAAATCAAATTTTAAAAATATACTTTTATAAAATTTTATTTCGAATTATTCAATGATATTTAATAATATTATAATTAAATCTAATTTCACAATAATAATTCAAATATGGTCTTTATTACATTATTTAATGATATTCAAATGTTGTAATTTTAATGAAATTTTGATTCTAAAATTTAAATTCAATTTTTACATTTGTATTTTAAATGAAATTTTAATTTGTTTTATTTATAAAACCCCGCTGTTTATGGCTATTTTATCAGAAAATTTTGATATGATTAAACTTTTATTATTAGATAAAAGAATTGATATTAATTATATCAAAGTTTTTATTTAATATTATTTTAATACAATTAATAATTTAAATTTTTTAATAAAATTTAATAAAAAAAAAAAATTAATAAAATTTAAAACTACTTATTTGAATGAAATTTAAATTTAAATAATTCAATATAGTTCAATATTAAACCTTTTTATCAAATTTTTCATGATTTTTTTCATGAAATTCCATATTGAAATGTTTGACTTGGTTTTTTATTTAATATTTAAATGATGTTCGATATCTAATATTAAAATATAATTTAAAAATCAATGTTCTAATCAAATTTTAATTTTGATATTTGAATGATATTAAATATTAATTATTTCAATCACATTCTAATTTGTTTTCATAAATAAAATTTTATTTTTTGATTTTTTATTCAATTCAAAATATTTTGAATACAATTAAAACTATTATTTCAATGAAATTATACATAAACATTTCAATAAAATTTATATTAAAATATTTGATGGGATTTTTTAGAAAATATTTTAATATCATTCTTATAATTTAATGCTTTAACATTGTTTGAAATCAATTTTTTTAATAAAATTTATATTATATATATTTTAACGAAATTAATTTAATAGTTTTATACATCAGCTTTCTATTATGCAGTTACAAAAGGAAAATATAGAAGTGTTAAAATTTTATTGGCCGATAATAATCTAGATGCTAATCATTTATATATTTAAAAGAAAAATTTTAATAAAATTTGTAAACAATGTTTCAATAAAGTTTAAATATAATAATATTAATAACATTTATAAAATCAATAATTTTTATTATATTCAACAATATAATATTTCAATGTAATTTATAATATAATTATTTTACGAAATTTTAAATTGAATTTATATGAAATTTATAAACAAATATTTCGATGAAATTGATAATCATAATTTTCTATGCAATTCACCATAATGTATTTCAATACAATTTATTGTTGTTCTTTTCAATACAATTTTGAATCCAAAATTTCAATGATATTCCTAAACAATTGTTTAAATCGTATTTTAAAATAAGATAATTCAATGATATTTTATAATTAAATATTTCAATGATATTATAATGCTATATTTAAATATAATTTCATTTTATTATTTTTATCGAATTTTTAATAGTATATTTAGATTTAGTTTGATATGAAATAATTTAATAGCGTTTTAAATTCGACATATCTATAAAATTTAAAATCATGAATTTCAATGGCATTTAATTTAAAGTTTTTAATTATATTCAAAACAACATATTTCACATAATTAAAAATATAATATTCTTATGATATTAAGAGCCATATATTTTCATCCAATCATAATTCAAAATTTTAATGATATTTACAAATGAACTGTTTAATAAAATTTTAAAATCATATGTTATAATTTCATTTTTCATCAAATATTTCAATGACATTCAAAATTTAATATTTTTTATTCAATTTAAAATTATATTGTTCAATGAAATTCTTTTTTAATTTAATAAAACATTATTTTATATGGCAGTAGAAAAAGGGGATGTCAATATGGTTCGGCTTTTATTAACGAGTAATAAAATTGACATTAATAAAGCTTGCATTTTATATAACCAAAATTTATAAAATTGCAAAATTATTATATTCAATATAGTTTGAATTTCCTATTTTGAATTACATTTTTATTATACTTTTAAAATAACATTAGTAATTAAGTGTTTTTATAATATTTGACAATTATAAGCTTTAATGCAATTCACATGCTATTTTTAAATGTAATTTTCTATAATGATTTAAACTACGTTTAAAATCATTATTTGATGTTAATGATATTCCAAAATAAATATTTTAATGGAATATGAAATCAATTTTTCCAATGAAATTTAAATTTTTTTGGTTCAATGAAATTTTATTCTTTTATTTAAATTATATTTTATTTAAAATATATCAATAAAATTCATAATTTTATGATTTAATTTTATTTGAAAATAAATGTTTTAATATCATTCACAATGAAATATTTCAATAAAATTTAATTTCATATATTTCAATGAAATTTATTTTTTAATTGTATAATTCACCATTATATATTGCGATTTTCAACGGCTATGCTGAAATTGTTAAGGTTTTAATATCAAGTAAAAAGTTGAATATTAATTTCTTTAATATTTCTATATAATTTGTTTATAAAGTTTCAATTTATAAAATTTCTTATCGCATTTCTAAATTCTTAAGTTTGAATTGGATTCTAAATTTTGAATTTTTTAATGAAATTAAAATTAAATTTTTCAAATGAAATTTTAGTTCACATATTTTTATCATATTTTTATTTTATATAATTTCATGATATTCGTGAAAAAATATTTTAAAAATGGAGTTTTTATTTGAAAATTTCAATGAAATTAAAAATATAGAATATTAATAAAATTCAAATAAGTAATATTTAAGAAAGTTTGTTAATCAAATATTTTAAAACAATTTCAAAAAATTAACATTTTAAATAGAATTAGATATGAATTTTATAAATGAAATTTTAAATAAATTTGTTTGATGAAATTTAATATTAATTTAAATAAGACAGCATTATATACAGCAGTCGAAAATGAAGAAATTGAAATCATTGAATCTTTATTGACTAATGAAAAAATTGATGTAAACGTTCTCAACGTTCTCCAATATTTTTATATAAAATTCAAAAGAAGAGATTTCAATGATATTTCAAAAATTAAATGATTTAATTCAATTTAAAATAAATATTTTTAATGATGATCGAATTTTAAAATTCAAATCATTTCATACAATTTCTAAAAATATTTACCAATAAAATTCAAATTTCTATTTTTAATGAAAAAACTGCTTTACACGTTGCTGTTGACAATGAGTATTTTGAGATTGTCAATATTTTATTGAAATGTAAAAGCATCGATTTAAATGCCATAGATGATATTTTTTTCTACAAAAATTAATGAAATTTAGAAAACTTTTTTAATGATTTTTTTGGTTATATCTTGTGGAGAAAACCAATTGATTATACAGCAAATGATAAAATGATTCAGTTGCTTTCACAATAATTTTAATGGATAAAAAAAAATTTTTAAATAAAATTTAATTTTTTTAAGATTTTTATTTACTTAAATATAATTGATTATTTCAATCATAGTTTGTATTTAAAAAAGCATGATAGGTTTTTAGCAATGGTGATTAAAAGTTTGTTTTGTTGACGATTGGTCAGATCATTCAAAATGCTATAGTATTTTTTTTTTTTTTTTTTTTTTTTGATTGGTCAGATCATTCAAAAATATTTACTATAGATAATTGAATAGCGCGAAGTGAAATAAAATATCTGTTCATTTTTGATTTTAACCAAATGCTAGTTAAAACAATATCACAGGGATCCAATTACACTGCTATTAACATTGGAAAATTATGTGATTTAGCAAAACATGAATTGAAAGGACCAGATGGAAAAGTCATCTGCAAAGGTAAAGTTTTTTTATGCCAGCCAGCAAAAATGACAGGATCAGAAATCTCATTTACAGCAATTCCACCTGGCGGAACAACTCCATTCTTCCATCTTCATCATAAGCATGAAGAGGTATATTTGTTCATTTCAGGATCAGGCGAATGTCAAATAGACAGCAAAGTTTTCCCGATTGAAGAAGGATCGGTTGTGAGAGTCGGAACAGAAGCAAGTCGTGGATTAAAAAATACTGGAAAAGATCCCTTGGTTTATCTTTGTGTTCAAACCATGGAAAAGTCTTACAAAGGAAATATTCCTAATGAATATGAAATAACGCAAACCGAGCCTAAGTTTATCAAATAAAATTAATTAATTTTTTTAATAAATAAAGTAAACTCAAATTTTGAAATTGGAATTGAATTGCATATTATTGTACTATAATTATAAATAGCTGTGACATTATGGCATTTTTCAAATTAATCAAAAATGGAATATTATAAGATATGAAAAAAAATCCAAAAAATATCACATAAAATATCAAAGATTCATAAAATAAAACTATTTATTTAGAATTAAGCTTTTCATATACTTCTTCTGTGATATTATCATGTGATGATCCTGCAAAATTTTCAGTTGAAACAAGTTTCCATTCTTTATCAAATGAAATTGGAAATTTAAGATCACTGGGGTAACTCCTGTTCCATTTGTAGATAATAATTTTTTGAATTTTTTCTTTGTATTGTAAAACATCGGAATTTTCAACAAAACAGAAATCATCCTTGGTACAATTTTCTAGAAAATTGTCATCTGCTTTTATTTGTGGAGAATTACCAAATAATTTGTAAGAATAATTATTCATTAGCAGTCTACCATCTTTTGTTAGGTCTAAAATCCGTTCACGAAGTTTTTTATCTTGCGATTGTCTGCGCTTATTAAACATCATCCCTCCATTGTTATCCACACAAACAATAATTATCATTTTTTGTTTGACCAATTATCTTTTCAAATTAATAAATTGACAATTTTGATATCAATCAATCTCTCTTTAGAGATTTCTCATTTATAACTAAAATTGTAATAACTTTTTCAGTTTTTAAAAATTAGAGGATATATTTTTTCATCATTGTTCATTATTGGAAGAAATAATCTTTTGGAGTGAAAAAAAAAAGTTACCAATTTATTGCCTGAAATGATTTTATCAATTCGTTACAAAAGATATTTGTTTAATCCCCAATGTGAAGTAAAATCTAGGTTTCCAATGTTGTTCAATACAAACTTTTTATATCATTTAAAAAATAAATTATATTTGGCAACATTAAATAACATTGATGGACCACAATATTAAAATTCATTTAGATCTAGTCCTTCAGAAAATTCTTGATTAATATCTTCTAAAGTAAAATTATCAGTATTCTCTATTTTAGGCTTTGGTTTTTCAGTATTTATTCTTCCAAACAGAATTTGATATGGATATGTATACAAAAATTTATTCATTTTTTTAATGATATCTCGAATTTCATTTAAAAATTCGTTTTTATATTCTTTATTTTGAATAACATAATCAAATAAATCTGCTGGATCTTCGAAAACCATTTCATTTCCTATATCTTCCAAATATAAGTTTTCATTGGATTCGAAATTTGAATTAAATTGATTCTCATATTCAAATTTATTATCTTCATTTGACAAAATTTTATTCATTGCATCAGTATCTTCTTTAGTTTCTTCTTTTTTAATTTTATATAAACTTTTCGAATCATTTCTTTCTTTGTTGTAAATCTGTCTTTTTGGTGTTTTTGTTTTTCTCCTATTTAAATCTGCTTGTATATCTTCCATGACAGTTATAAAGTTAGGTTGATTTGGTAAATTAAACAATTGAAAATTCAAGATATATTCTTCGATATAATGAAAAAGATTCATTGAATCTTTGGAATTAAATGTGAATCTAAAAGAATGAGTTAAATTTTCAAAAGATTCTAATTTTAAAATGGAATTTTTAAAATATTCTTTTGACTCATTAAACAAATCTTGTTTGAAATAGTATTCAGCAAGTTTCAGATTTGTAAGGCAAATAATAAACATTTTTGATATTTCAATTTGCTTATCATATGGTTGATGTTTTCTGAAAGTCAAAGCAGAATCTTCTAACGCTTTGGTAAAATATTCAATGGATTCTTCTATTTCGCCATCTTTCTCTTTCAAATGACCAAGATTGTATTCAGCTAGAGAAAAATTTCTTTTTGCAGATTTTTTATAAAAGTATTTTGCTTTATGTGAGTCATTATTATAAAATTCATTTAACAACCCTAAATTATTTTGTCCAAAAGGTAATTTTCCTTTGGCGGATTGGATAATATATATGAAGGCCTTTTGGTAATCTTCGAAATTAATTAAATAAATTAAACCGATATTATTGAACGAATGATAGCAATATTTATTATATCTTTCTAGATAAGTAACTGAATTATCAATTGGATTAACACTTTTAACTCTTTCATCTATAATTTCACTGCATTTTAAATAATAAAAAAGAGCTTTTGTGATGTTCTTCTTTGGAATATCGTCCGATGAGTATAATACGCCTAAATAGAAAAATGCAAAAGAATTTACCAATTTTGCAGATAATTCATAAAAATATATGGCTCTTTCAAAATTCTTTGGGACTCCTTTGCCTTTCCTATATAAATTTCCAATTTTATAAAAGCCAATAGAATTATTTAGTTGGGCTGATAAAGCGTAATATTTTTTTGCTTCCAAGTAATCTTGTTTTACACCATGTCCATTTTGATAAAAAGTCCCTATTTTGATTAAAGAAAATGAATAATATGGGTTTGTTGACTCATAAAATTCTTTGGCTCTTAAAAAGTTTTGAGCAACTCCTAGACCTTTATCATAAAAATATCCCAATTTATAAAGAGCATAGTACTTTTTTTTAGAAGATTTCTCATAGTATTCTTTTGCTTTTTCATAATTATATTTCATGTAATATTCTTTTGCTTTTTTATGATCTTTTTCAACGCCATCACCATTTTGATATAGAAGTCCTAAATATAAGTATGCATAAGAATCACCCTTTTCAGCAGCTAAATCAAAATATTTTTTAACTTCCAAAAAATCTTTCTCATGGCCAGGACAATATGCATAAAAAAATCCCAATTGAATTAATGCAGTTGAATTATCTAATCGAGCAGACATTTTATAATATTCTTTTGATTTACCATAATCTTGTGTAACTTCTAATCCATGGTAATAAATATCCCCTAATACATTCAATACTTCTGGAATATTTAACTCTCCTGATAATTCAAAATATTTTCTTGCTTTTGCAAAATCACTTTTAACATGATTTCCTTTAAAATAAATATTGCCCAATTTATACGAAACTTCTGAATTATTTAACTTGCCAGACAATTCATAATATTCGATTGCTCTACATTTATTATCATCAATAAAATAGTGCATATCACCAATTTCCAATAAAAATTTTGAAATATTTTGTTTATTATCAATTTGAATAGCGATTCCGTCCAAAATATATTGATCCAAATTTAAAATGTTTATTGAAAAAAATTGTTTTTGAATTATTGAAATAGCTTCACCAAATATAATTGTTTTGATTTCTTCTTTTTTAGCCCTTTCTAATGGAATAAGTTTCGTACATTTTGAACAAAGATTTTTTATTGAATCTGAACCTTTGGTTAATTTTAAAATAGAATAAAAATCGCTTATTTTTCTCATGTGCTTTTTCTCATATATATAATAAATAACCAATCCAAAAGAAAAAATATCAGTCGGGAAAGATATAAATTCCCCTATATATTGTTCTGGAGACATATAATCAGTTGTCCCAAGATCTTTTGTTTTTTCCCCTTTATCTGGTTCATCCGTAGCTTTACAAATTGAATCAAAATCTGAAACATATGGCAAAAAGTCATGATCAAAAAGAACATTTAATGGTTTAATATCTCGATGAATTAGTGATTTTGAATGAAGAAAGCAAATCCCTTGGAATATTCTATTTATTATAATTAATTTAAAATTGTCATCATCAATTTTAGAATTCTTAGAAACGATTGACTCAAGTGTACCATTGCACATATATTCATAAATGAAACCTTTAATTTCTCCTTCATTTTTAATAAATCCATAGAAATGAGTTAAACATCTATGTGAATAATTTTGGCAAAAATAAATTTCATGTTTAAATTCTTTTGTGTCATTGATTTTTTTCATCATGAAAATATGAAAACTTTCAATATGAATAGCTAAATAAAAAGTAGCATTAAATTTTAGGTATTCATTCCTCAAAATAATAAAATCACTCTCTTCAAAGTCTTGAAGATTTATAGTAATTTCTTCTTTTTTTGGAAATAAAAAATTGGTTATTTTTTCTTTGAGACTTCCTTCATTGATACTTTTTGAATTATTAAAAATAAAAAAAGTTTTATCTTTGAAATAACTTGTTGGATAAAAAAATCTCCTTATCATATAACCAATCATTGGCCCTATTGTATCATTAACAAACCTGTGCTTTGATATATCTGATCTAAATTTGGGATAAGAACAAAAATTTTTGATTTCTTCATGAAATTTTTCATCTTCAACAAAACCTTCAATTTTTTGAAATTCATTTCTGAAATAAAGAATTGATATTCCTTCTTTTTTGAGATAGGATATTAAATTGAGGAGAATAGTAATATTAATTTCTGATATAATAAGGCAGGTTCCTTCAACACAAAAAATAGCATTAATTAAATTAATATGAGGATTTTCATGTATTTGATATGTAATGAATTTGTAATTCTTAAGGTAATTAAATATAAAATTTTGAATTACATCTTGTTTTTCATTTTCATGATCTGCAATAATTTCATGAAAATATAAAAAATCGAATTTCGAATAAAGTTTTATAATTGTTTCATTCACAATAAAGTTTATTGTTGATTTATTCTCTTGAGGAATTTCTTTAAAGGACAAAGAATCCATTTAAAAAAAAAAAAAAAAAATGAGACAAAAGTTATCTTACGTTTTATTTAACATGTCATGTATCGATTCAAAATTGCATTTTTCTTAAAATATATTTATATACAGCTGGACCGTCGATAGCTGTTACTGTGATTTTAGACCTTCGGTCCAAAATCCCAGTAACTCCATTTTTCTAAATCATAAATTAAAACACGAACATATAATCCTATTTTACAACACCACCGATTCATCATCTCATCATAACAAAAATAAACTTTATTTTATTTTAAATTTAATTTTTTAATTAATATAAAAATGTATGACACATTAATGAAATATAAAAACTGTAAAAAGTTTGACGATTATGAGGAATCAATAAATAATTTATATAATATGTATTATGAAATGTTGGATGAAAAAGTAAATGAAAATATTAACATTTACGATAAAGCTAATGAATTAGATAAATATTATGAAGAAGTAAATAACAAGAAACCATTAAAATTTTGTGATGTAAGATATTTAATTATTGACGATTATAAATCATTCAATCCTGAATATGAAAAAGAAAGACGTAAAGGATGGAAAACGACAGCATTTACGACCGAATTCGTAAGGGAGGAGTTAAGAAAGGAAGATTGTGAATTAATTAATGAATATATAAACAGTACAACACCGATAGAGTATTTATATAAAGGTCAAATATACCGTGTCAAATTTGCCAATTGGAGACATAAAAAATATCGTCCACATTTAAATAAATTTCCAGGTGCTCATTATTGGCATTAACTTTTTCATAACTTTAAACCCGAACATATTATTCAATTTTACAACACCACTGATTCATCACCCCTTCATAAATGATTTTAATAAATTTCATCCTCAAATCTCAAAAGTCAAAAATTGAAAACATAAATTTTATACGTAAATGTGAAAATGCAAAAATGCATTAATTGAGAAGTCATTCAAATCATAAAATTCGTTAGTAGCAAAAATGCAAAAATGCATTAATTGAGAAATCATTCAAATCATAAAATTCGTTAGTAGCATTAATTGAGAAGTCATTCAATTCATAAAAGTTGCAAAAATGCATTAATTGAATGAAAAAATGCATTAATTGAATATGATTTTACGGTTATTATTTTAGAAATTTTTTCATAAAATTTTTTTAAAATCCGTTAGTAGCAAAATAGCATTAATTGAATACTCTCACAAATTATAAAATTTTTTAAAATCCGTTATTTCCGAGATGTCTGATAATTTGAATACTCACATAAATCGAAAAAATTTTTATAAATAAACGTTCACCACAAATTATAAAATTATTTTATCATTTATTTTTATATCACATGTCTCAAAAATAAATCTCAAAAGTCCAAAATTGAAAACATAAATTTTATACGTAAATGTGAAAAATTTATTTTAATATAAAGAATATGTCAAAATTAAATAGAAATAATTTTAAAGGTTTGAAACTTGATAAACTTAATAAATATATTGAATTAATTAATGAAAAACTTAACGTTACTCTTCATGAGTCGCCTTCATGGCAAAGTTCAGTTTCAAATTTAATGAAATTTTTAAATGAAAATAATTATATACAACATGAAGGTTTGAGAATAAATGATAAATCAATTTCAAATTTTATTTCTAGATTAAATAATTTTCAAAACAAAAACGATAATTTAAATTTTTTACCAATTAATAAAATGAATAAATCGAAAATTCCGCAATTAATAAATAATGTTTCTCAATTAAACCAAATGCGTGATCAATCATACGCTAACTTGGCAAAAAATGACATTAATAAGAAAGACTTAACTAAAGCATTAAATGATATGGCGTTTTACCGCGAAAGAATGGCTGCAATTCAACCAACGAAAAAGGCAAAACAAAATAAATACGGTAATGTTGGTATGGATGACTTAATTAATGTTGTGGCTAAATTAAATCAAGATGTTAAACAAATTCGAGACGCTCAAAGTGTTGTAAGTGCGAATGAATGGATTAATAGACATGGATATAATGATTTATATGAAGCCACCGGTAAAGATTTAGATGGTGACGGAATACCTGAAGTCGTCGTACAAACAAAAGAAGGTAAAAAGCCTGTAATAGTTAATGGATTTACAACCGTTCCGTCATTATTCCCATATCGCAATGCTTATTATAAAACTTACCCAACTGTGGACCAACGTAAAGAAGCTCATAAACAAGGTATAAACTTAAGAGGATTTATTAATAATATATATCATCCTGAATTTGATGAAACAGGGCGTACAGTCACTAATTATGCGGGTGAAAGTTGGCAAGACTTTGAAACAAAATTAAAAGCTGCTGGTATCGATGAAAAGCACTTAATCAAACCAAAGAAACGTTCAACTTATCAGGCTTTTGTTGGTAAGTGTATCTCTCCAATTTATCAAGGTATCAAATACCTCAACGGTGTAAAATTACCATTCACACTTACACAAATGGCAACAGTTATATGGAATCAATTTGCTTTACTTCCTGCAATGGTTTATGTTTATGGTGAAAGTGTTATGAATGTTAATGAGGATCAATGGAAGAATTTAAGAGGAAAGAAAGCAGTTAAAGAAGCTATTGAGTTCATAGTTCACGATTATTTAATTAATCCTGTAAAAATTGCTGATTTTGTACCTACTGCATGTGAAATGTGTAATAAATCCGGACTACCAGTTAACCCTGAACATATTCCATTAGTTGCTAAAGCAACAATTGCAATAATACTCAAAGGAATAAATGCATTACCACCAAATCCAAGTGAATTTAATCAATGGTTTGATGCTAATGTTCAATCACAAGTACAAGCATTACAAACATCAGCAATCGTAGAAGAACCTGAATAATAAATTTTAAGAAATGTGTTAATATCTAATTTCAGTTAATGATTAATAAACTTAAAAATATATTTTTATCAATAATTAAAATAAACTTTTACATTAATACATAGAAAATGAACACATCATTAGAGAATATGATTAAAACACACGTTATGCATACGTTAAAAACCTATGCTATGGATAAAAATGAAAGCCTAATTTCTGAAATACACCCTGAGGTTAATATTAGGTTAAATAGTGTTAACGTCATAGTTGGTAAGCAATCATCAGGAAAGACTGTGATAGCATTAAAGGAAATCATCAAATTAGGTGTATTAAACACTCATCACTTATTTATCTACGTTACAAAAGACGGTCAAGAATCAGATAAAACATTTTTAGCTTTAAAACCTCTTCTTATGATTCCATATATTATAATTAGTGAACAAGAAGCTGTTGAATTTATGAAGGATTTAATCTCAGCAAAGAATTTATATAATCTTATCAAACGGGAAAACTTGCAGGATAAAATAGATGATCAACAAAAAGAGGATATGTTTAAAATGCTTGCCGTTTCGGATTTCAACCGAGAAGTATTGCATACAATCGTTTTATTCGATGATATCTCAAATAGTAAACTCTTTTCTTCAGAAGAATCTTATTTTAGCCAATTAATACGTAGATGTAGACATATAAATTTTTCATTCCTCCTTTTAATTCAAGGTTGGAAAGGATTAAAACCTCATGTTAAAAATGAAATATCAACATTATTTATATTTCCATGTTTCAATAAACAACAATTACGTTATATTTATTCACAATCAGCATCTAATTTATCATTTGACGAATTTTATGAAATGTATTCAAAAATATTGAAACGAAAAACTGAAGATTGTGAAAGTCATCCATATATGATCATTCAAGTTGTCGATGGCGGTAATACATCAATAGAACTTGACGATTCCTGAAGAAATGATATAATTTTATTTACTGTATTTCTGATTTCATTTATTTCATTCCTTAATTCTTCAATGGCATCCGTCCTGGGCGAAGCCTTACTTACTATTTCTTTTTCCTCTTTTTCAACCCATTTCTTTAACATCAACACACCCTTTATTTTTGTAATTCTATAACCAATTATATGATAAAGTTTGTTTAATTTATGAGTCGTTAACTTATCCACTTCTTCCTTATTTTTTGAATACCATAAATTAAATTCATCGACTGTTTTAAATTCTTTTAAATAGTTTTTAATTGGTTCAATAACTTTTAAATCCATGAATTATGAAATAATTCTGATCAAAGATCTTTAATTAAAAACAAAAATAAAAATTTTTAATTAATAATAAATGAGTTTATCAGTAATTTTTCTTGGTTGTTTAACAATTATTGAACTCGCTAATTTACTCATTCACATTGTGAAACTTTCCCCAACATTAAACGATAAACCACCTCCGTTAGATCCAGATATTGCCAAAAAACTTTATTCTTAATGTTTATTTTTATTCCTTCAGTAATGGAATATCAAACCTTCTAATACCTGCTCCGTTCGCTCCAACAATTCTTCTAGCTCCTGCACCATTCGCACCTAACGCGTTAACGTTTCCACCTTTATAATTAATTCTGTCATTTAATTTACTCACACCATTTCCGATTGTATTTATTACCTCACCAGCACTTCCACCTATTAAATCACCAGCTTGTCCTATCAATGGTGCAAATCTACCAACTGTTTCAACTGCTTTCTTTACTTTTGGAACTATTTTGCCAATTATGTTTTTAGCTCCGTTCACAATATTTTTAAACCAACTTCCAAATGCCATATTTTCATTAATGTAAAAAATTTATTTTTCATTTCTTAATTCATTTATTTTTTTCAAAACTATAAATTCTTTTCTTTATTAACTTATTATTTAATTTTTTTTCAATATTTAAAATGACATACTTAAACGCTCAAACGAAAAATTTAGGAAATGATGAAGGAGATATTCTCTCATTCTTTCAAAATTAATTAAGACATTTAATTCAACGAAATGGTGGTGATAATTCATTTTCATGGATTATGGAAGAATTCAAAGATAAAGATGCTCCCCTTCCAGTAGGTACCAAAACACGTATAAAACTCACTCATTCAGGACATACTATTTCACAAATTGAAAAATCTTTTTCAACAATACTTTTAGATTTTCAATTAAAACTTTCTGATAAAATTGATGTTTCAGCAGATACTAACGGATTAATGAAAATATTTGTTGGTTTCAAAAATGCTGTTGAATTTTATGAAGATTGTAGATTTTGGGTTAATGGAAAACTTTTAGATACATACAGACAAGATGAATTGCAACGTGAATCATTCGCTTATAACTCAATTAAACCACGAGATGCAAAAGCTACTTCTAAATTCTCTCATTCAACATGGGAAAATGTCAGTCAATATTCACCATCTATATGTGGATGTTATATTGATTTAAAGGATATAGCAGATGGTCAACCACACACATTTACAATTGAGTTGACAATACCATTTATTGACCAGTTAGCTCTTCAGGCATGGCAACTTTACCCCAACGCAATTTGTGGTGAAATTGAAGAAGAAGTTAAAACCTCATTACGTGCAATGGTTTGGTGTCAAGTTAATCCAAACGTTGTCAAAGAAACTTTACAATTCCTTGAAGATAAACCAATTGATGAAGAAATGCCAGCTGTCGTTCCAATTACTCGTAAATTCACACAAGTAGGTAATCCATCAAATATAGTCATCGAATATAAAGCTGGTGCAAATTCAGAACCTGCTGATGGGTCATTAAAAGTTACTGTTGGTTCAGATGCAAATGGAATTGATATGAAAGTTGGTAAAATAACATTGCAAGTTTTAGGTGGTACCATTCAATTAGGACGTTCAAATCTTGCAGGATTTGGACTCAAACCTGGTGTATATCAAGGACTCGTTAATGAATTACGTACTCCATTATTAGTTCCATCACAAGAATTAACACGTGAAATATTTGAAGGTAGTGCCAAAGTTAATGGTTTAGAAATTTCCAAATCAATTCCTCTCAGAAATGCTACTAATATTACGATGATGTTCCCACGAACTCCAGGAGATATTACATGTTTTGAAAATATCATGTATCAAAATGTTCAATTAGTCGTTAATAAGAGAACTTATCCAGACACTGAATTCAGAAGTACATGTAGCGCCCGATTTTACCAACATCAATTAATCGCTAATGAATTAGATGGTTCACTTGAAGCTACACAAGAATTTGAGGATTCATTTACTCAACCATTAAATGATCCAGTAACTGGTAAACGTTATACAAACTGCAGAAGTGATGGTACAAGTTTTGGTATTAACTTCCAACTTGAACGTTCAAATGCTGGTTATGTATTTGATGGAATCGATACTGGTAATAATTCAGTAACTGTCACTTTCCGTGGTCAACCATTATACCGAGGTGATGATGATACATATTTCATTCCTGATTTAGAACATAAAGAACAACATCCACCGAGTCCCGAGGCATGGGTATGTAGCGATACATACTTTACTTGGTCTGTTAATGGCGTTGAATATTTCCCTAAAGGTGTTCCATTCGGTTATGAGTAAGTTTTAAACTTTTTCAAAAATTTTTAAATCTATTTAAAATTTATTTTTCAAATTTTTTATTTCTATATAAATGAGTGAATACATCAACATTAATAAGTTATTCGAAAAACTTCCTGAATCAGAACTTAAAGCTGTTCAAGTATATTTTGATGACTTCATAACTGATAAATTCTATAAATACAAAATGAACGTAAAGATATTATTTCTTTCATTAGTTTATAAAAATAATACCCAAAATGTCATGACATATAAAGAATTTAGAGAGTTATTCCCTCAGTGTGAATGGTTAACTATTCCTAGACGTTCATTTGGTGGTCTAACGTCAGGATCACAAATACGAATGATGAAAGCTTATATTAAAGCTGATAGAATAAATTATAAAACATCATTTTATCATGAATGTATAGTAAAAGAATGTGAAAATCAAAATAAACTTAATGAATTCATTAAAAATAGGTCTGAGGCTAAAGTTGAAATAGTCAACGAATTAGCTAGTAAATGTAACATAAACGAAGATGAAATAGACCCAGACTTGTTTTAAATTTATAAATTTTTATCCTAATATAAATGAAAATAAATGATACAATCATTGATTTATGGCTTAATGTAGTCATAAATGATGTCATTAGCAAAAATGCTATTTACGATCATATTTTCGACATCGTTTTCGATTTATATGATGAAATAACTAATGATAAAGAAATAAATCAGGAATGTTGCCAAAAATTAATTGCCATATGCGAGGAAACATTTGAAGTTAAAGTTAATGAATACGTTGATTTAATAAATGAAGGATTAACAGAAGATATCAAGAAAAATGATTTCAAGCTTGATTCATTCATGTCCCAAAAAGCATATTCATTAATACCAATAATTAAAAACTATTTAATCGAAAATTATGAAATTTTCTCGAAATAGACCCAGACGAATTCTAAAAGAATTCTGCAGCCAAAGGCTACATGTTTTAAATTCATATATTTTTATTTTTATCAAATCATAAATGCATAAAACAACCAAAACTTACTTTATCACTCGTGACTATGAAAATAAATTTCCTCCTGAGTTCGTTAATTCTCGTAATGATAAATATATTTCTTTTCAATATTGCCGTGCTACATGTGATGGATATTTAGATGGCGAAACCATCACATTTATATAGAAATAAAAAATTTGAAAAATAAATTTATTAACATATGACAATTTTGTTAAAGTCACAAGTGGATGGAATAGAGAAAGAAGATCAATTAATAATTGGTATGAAGATTATAAACGAAAATATTTTCAACAACCTGGGACGACTATAAAATATGATAAAATACCATTTACGGGATTATTTGGATATAAAAGTAAAGATAAAATCAATGCTTTAAAACTAATTAACCCAGAACTGAAAGAAGAAAAGGGAAAAATTCCTTCATCATTTCCTTTAAAACAAAATATAAAACATTATCAATTGCATAAAGTTGCAGAAAAGAACACATGGATGATTGATTTAATGTTTTGTGGAAAATTGGGTTATTTGGTAGCAATAAATGTGAATACTAAATACTTATTTGTTGAATTATTAAATGATGTAGTGGGAGAAAATGAATTTTCAAAAGGAACTATTAAATCAACTGTTTCATATTTGAGAGCATTAAATAGAATGATTGAGAAAGGTGCTAATGTAAAACATTTAACAGGTGATGGTGAAGGAAGTTTTAATTCAAAGTTGGCTTGGGAAACATTTTATAATTCACGAGGAATTGATTTTAAACCAGTGACTAGACAAGTAATGGGTAACTATCCCGATTTCATGAAGAAAGAACAGGAAGATGTAAAAAATGATCCTTTGCATTCAAGTTTAGGAATTATTGATAGAGTAATTAGAACCATTAGAGATATGGCGTATAATATGAAAATTGGTGTAATAACTCCTGAAGTAATGAATGAAATAGTTAATCAATACAATAATGCACCACATAGAGGATTGAGTAAATGGGCAGGTTTTAGTGTAACACCAAAGATGGTAAATGATGATCCAGAACTTGAAAATTATATTGTGAGGAGAATATTACAAGCTAATTGGGAAATTAAAAATAATGCAAGTTTTAATATTAATGATGGAGTAAATGTTAAAGTTTATAATGAAAAAGATCCAATGATGAAAAGAAGATCAATAATTCAACCAGGAGAGTTTAAAGTTATTGGTAAAGAAAATGGATTATTTAAAGTAGAAGGAAAACTTAATGGTAAAAATAGAATTCAATTATTACCAAGATATTTATTAGATCCTATTTAAAATAATCTTCATGTTTGCCTTCTTCATAAGTTGTTTTTATTTTACGTTCAAATTTCTTTAAAGTTGATACTGTCATGTTTTTATTCATTGAAAAGCATGGTTGACCTTTCGTTAAATCAAACGTTTGTGTGTTACCATTAAATAGGGATTCATATAATTTCATGGGATCATTACCAAATTCTTTGTAAGCATATTTAATAGAATTTTGTGTCAAACCTTTACCTCTAATCATATAATCAATTTCTCCGGTGGAATCTTGTAATTTATCTATATACATTTTCTTCATTAGAAAATATGACTCAATAGATTTTGGCATTTCATCATGACCGTTAATAGTTGGAAAGTCACTGTGAAATTGTCCTAAATTAGTTCCGATTAATTCACGATAATATTTTTCTTTAAAACCATTAACAAGTCGTGGTAAATCATCAACTTCAATGTGCATTGAATCAGTATCTTGGTAATAAATGTGACATCCTAAATCATAAGCTAAACACAT
Organism: Tritrichomonas musculus; assembly: GCA_039105265.1. Classification (NCBI taxonomy): domain Eukaryota; phylum Parabasalia; order Tritrichomonadida; family Tritrichomonadidae; genus Tritrichomonas; species Tritrichomonas musculus. The sequence continues at coordinate 694,307 of JAPFFF010000060.1, read as the reverse complement.
TACTTCATTCATAATTCGCTTTGACATAGAAAGAACTTGAATACCAAGAAGTGAAAAGTTAAAATGATTTTCAATTTGTTTAATAACTTTTACAGCATGAAGTGGTGTCTTTCTACCCTCAATTAATGTGTCCTCAATAATTTTATTATAATTTTTGATCCAATATTTCTCTAAATCGTCATCATTCATATATTTAATATCTTTATCAACTGGTTTCTCAATAGTTTTACCGTAGCATGAATTCATAATTAATTTATATAATTGTTGTAGTGGGTTATGTTGCTTCTTATATTCAAGTCTTTTATTAAATATTTTCTTAATTTCTTTTTGGATTGTATAATCACGTTTGCCTGCCCAATAATAACCGCGGATGAATTCAAACTCTATTTTTTGAAATTCGATTAGGTCTTCTAATGATATATTATCGACAATTATATTTAATGTTTCACCTTCTTTTAAGTTATCGTCATTAAGATTTAATCCGTTTACTTTACGAACAATGAGAGGGAATGGATAATGTTTATTAACTTTAGTAATTTTGATTTCGACAATGTAAGCACCTTGTTTTGAAAGGAATTCAAGGTTTAATTGTTCAGGTTTGATAACTTCAGGTCTACCTTCAACAGTATATAAACGTGCCATAGCTGAAGGATATAATGATACAGCGTCGAAATCACAAAGTAGCTTTAATATATGCCATTTTTTATTGTAAGCAGTCATGCAACGTCCTCCATAAACAGCTTTTGAGCAAAACTTACGAACATGACCACCTAATTTATAAAGGTTACCATTAGGATAATAAACACGTTGATTAAATACTTCATTAGCGAGTGAAGAAATGGAAATGAAATTAAATGGGTCAATACTGAAATCTTTAATAAATCCATTTCTGAATTCATTAAATCCAAGTCTAAGGATGTTTACATCTTGTTTACAATAAAATTCTGCATATGACCACATGTCGAAATGGTTTTCATCAATTCTACATTTAGGGATTTTATCAATGTTTGATTTAAATAATTCATAATCATCTGTTGTCCATTTTTGATCTTCATTTAAGCCTGCATCATTAATTACTCCTTTGTTGGTATTTAATCTTTCAAGAGTGTAATATTTGTATGGGAAAATTTCTTTTTGAACATTAATGCCCAAATTAAACATAGAAGGTAATTGTGAAAGTTTACAATTCAACATTGGCAATGAATCTTTAAAGAAAATCTTTTTATCGTTATATTCAACATTTGCTTTCATTAATTTTGTTCCTTTAATTATAGTATTTTTGATATTAACTAATGATGCAAACATCCTAAAATCATATGCTAAATTGTGGAAATAAACGACCGCATGATCAGGTAAGAAATCAAGAAATTGTTTATTACATGTTTTACCTTTAAAGCATTCATTAATTTTTCCATTTTGTGATTGAAGAACACACATAAATGGTTTATGAATATTACCTGAAACGTCAGCTTCAAAGTCAGCGTACCAATAAGTAGGGTCAGTTTTGTTTTCGCTTTCTTTAACAATTTTTGGAGCTATTAATTTTGTGCAATATTCAGGTTCATATTCTAAATTAATATTTGTTAAATCTTTATCGAATTCATGATAGAAAACAGTTTTTAATATTCGATATTGACCATAAGTGATTGGATTAAAATATCCTTGCTTCATTAATTCACGGACTAAATTTGATGATGAAATATAATATCTGGTTTTCCTCCAATGGTCACTATTATATTCTTTATCGAATTTATCCTCGGTACATTCAATTAAATGTTTAATATAATAAGTACTAAATGGTGTTTTCTCTTCTATGAAATAATGGTCTTCATAAACGTTAAATGTATGGGTTCGTTGAGGTTCAGCATCTTTGACTCCCAAATATGACTTACGGACTTTGTTTTTGCATTGTTGAACCGTTGTCTTTTTATTTTTTCTATCGCTACTGTCGTCAATATATGTTAACTTAATATGTATCTTAAACTCTTGACATATTTTTTCAATTGAACCTTGTGATAAATACCTATTATTAATTCTTAATCGTATTTGATTTAAAATATCATCTGAATAATAACCTGTTTGTTTGAGAGCATAAACGAAGCAGCAATCATCCAATTCTTCACGTTGTTTAGCTGTTTTGGTAATTTTTGCTGGAATTTCAATGGTTTCATATTCTAAATCACCAGTTAAATTATCATAATAACTTCGAGTGAATTCTTTTGCTTCTTCAAGAACATTTACTTTTTCATCCACTAATGAATCAAATATTTGAAGACGTTTTAAATACTCAATAACTTTTTTAGGTACTTTATCATTAGCTATATAGTTAAAGAATGAACCACCAACGTCTTTACGGACCCTATCTTTATGCAAATATTTTGAAAATCTTAATGATGAAAATAATGACCAATCAGGTAAATCTGCATTATCTCCACTATTGAATCCCGTAAATTCTGCCGGTATTTCATCAAGGTCGAATATAAAATGTTCTTCAGTGAAATTTTCCATTAATTTATTATAAACTTCAGGTGTTAATGGTTTAGAATGCCATTGACCTTTAACTTTAAATTCTATTTTGTATTTATCCATTGGTAATGGGTCAATGTATTCCTGAAAGAAATTTTTGAGTAATGGAAACATCAATTTTTTGCCTTTATTGTTTAAAAGTTCAAAATTAATTTCCCAATTAGTAGGTGTTTTATATAATGATTTCATCATATCATCCACTAATGTTTGTTGTTCATCATCTAATTTTTGCCATTCTTTAAATGATTTAATATTACGTAAATTAATATCTTTTGGTTTTTCTTCAGGGAAAAATTCCTCATCATTTAAGGCATCAGCTGGTGGTGAATTATATAATAAATCACTTCTCCAAAATTCACGAATATCTTTGGAATGCTTCATTAATTCATCAAGAAATGAAGAATCTTTTTTATGTAAATCACGGTTGAATTTTTCATGTAAACGTTGACGGTTGAAATCATCAAGTGAATCATGAATTTTGTATTTATTTAAATTTTTGAATAAATAATCATCTGAATCTATGTAACGTTTAAGTGGTTTCGGTGATGGAATATTTAAACCTTTCACGAACCAATACATGGAATTATAATTATTTTCTCCATCATATCCTTTATTTAAAATATCTGAAACTAACATTTCAATTAAATTTTCACGTAAATCATTTTCATTATCAAATTCATTTTTCCAATCATTAATTTTTAAATTTTCATTATATAGTTGGTGGACATAATTCTGTTTTGGAGACATAATTATGTTTTCACATCATTTCTATATATTCAAATTGGACTTTTAAAAAAACAATTGTAGAACAATTAATATCATATTGGATACATTCTATTCCCAGATTTTCATTCACTTTTATCAAACTAAATTTGATCATAAATATGATATCGAATTTTTAATTTCTGAATATTTTTTTATTATTTGAAAAAAATTATAATTTACTTTTTATCTATAATTAAAATGTATCATTATTATTTATTGAAATAAAATAGATAATTAGAAAAAATGGTTTCATTTTCATTTCACTACTCAAAAAACTCATTTCATATCACATTTCATACTTTTACCATAAAAAAAAGGTTGTTTTAATTTGCTCTAACATAGTTATTATTTTATAATATAATGCATATATTATATTTTAGAAAAAAAATTATTGAAATAATAATTATATAAAAAGAAAAAGTGTTTTCAAAATATGACAAAAATCATTCATACAAAATTACTAATTTTGAAAAATGAGTTTATTTTATTTCAAATTAGATGCAGTATTAATCATCTATATGATGCATATAATATATTAAATATAATAATATGGTTGAAAAAGAATCAATCTTGGAAAAATTTCATTTTTCTTTTTTTCATTCAAAATCATTCATAATTCACTCATGCATAATTGATATGATTTCAGAATTACATTATTTGATAACACATACAATGAAATATATTTTTAATCCTCTAAAAATCATTGTTGCCCATCAAGATTTCAGGTTTTTCTAAGAAATATACAAATTTCACTTTTTTATTTTTTCTATTATAATAGCATTAAAAATAGCAATTAATCAATAAATATTAGGTAAGTATAGAAGAACTATTAAAATAATGAAAATAATTTCTCAATGTCTAAAATTGAAAGTCTTTTTAAGTTATTTCAGAAGTTACTCTTTTTCATTAAGGTAATAGATCTTGAGTAGAACCACCAATTTTATTCTTTCGATATCATTATACTATATGCATTATATCTAATATTTAAATAAAAATTTAAAAGTTTTTATTTTTTATTGGAAAAAAACAAAAAAGTGATATGATTTTTAACTTTATTTTGTGCATCAAAATTTTCTTATATGAAAGTTTTTAGATATCAATTATCTGACAAAATTATATCATTACTGATTATGAATTAATGATATTATTATTAAATCCCAAGTTTCAATTATTGAGAATAAAATAAGCATTTTGACTTTTTTTTACATTAATGGCAAAATTTCATATAAATCACAAATATAATAGCTCATTTAATTAAATAATGATGTACATAAAATACATTAATATAGTATATAATATTATCAAATTATCTTTAAAAAGTATTGAGAAAAATGTGTTTTATTTTTGTGTACCATTCAAAAAGTTGAGCAAACATGATTATGTCCCAAAAACATAATTATGTCCACCAACTATATAATAAATTTGATAACTCGATTAATTTATTTGTTGGCGTGTTATCTAACGACATATTTTTATATTAGATAAAAAAATTAAAAAATAAAAAATTAATTAGATTTATTTTTGAGACATGTGATATAAAAATAATTATTCAATTAAAATTTAATTTTAATAATTCCATTATTTCATAATCGTCAATATTTAAAAATCTTTCAACCGTTTCGGGTATATTTTCATCATTAAATAGAAACATAAATTTCTTTTCCATATCGAATTCATGAAGTGTGCAATGCATGAAATCCCAAATATTACAATGATGGAATAATTTATTCGGTTCGTTGTCGTAAGCATAAAGAAAATGATAAATTCCGCAAATGAAAGTTAAAACACCGTTAAATGTACAAACTTCGTTACACTTTTCATTATTTATAATTCTTTTGGTCAATAATGCATTTTCATTTTGTCGCTTCTCTTTATCATTCATATCAGGATTTACGTATTCATAATATAAATCTGTTATTTCATCAGTACGCTTTACAATTTGTTTTAACATTTTACGATTTATTGTTTTATAATATTTATTAATTTGTTTATATAATTTATTCATTTTGTCATCAACAATTGATTTAGTCATATTTTTATATTAGATAAAAAATTAAATTAAAATAAAATTAGATTTTTTTTTGAGACATGTGATATAAAAATAAATGATAAAATAATTTTATAATTTGTGGTGAACGTTTATTTATAAAAATTTTTTCGATTTATGTGAGTATTCAAATTATCAGACATCTCGGAAATAACGGATTTTAAAAAATTTTATAATTTGTGAGAGTATTCAATTAATGCTATTTTGCTACTAACGGATTTTAAAAAAATTTTATGAAAAAATTTCTAAAATAATAACCGTAAAATCATATTCAATTAATGCATTTTTTCATTCAATTAATGCATTTTTGCAACTTTTATGAATTGAATGACTTCTCAATTAATGCTACTAACGAATTTTATGATTTGAATGATTTCTCAATTAATGCATTTTTGCATTTTTGCTACTAACGAATTTTATGATTTGAATGACTTCTCAATTAATGCATTTTTGCATTTTCACATTTACGTATAAAATTTATGTTTTCAATTTTTGACTTTTGAGATTTGAGGATGAAATTTATTAAAATCATTTATGAAGGGGTGATGAATCAGTGGTGTTGTAAAATTGAATAATATGTTCGGGTTTAAAGTTATGAAAAAGTTAATGCCAATAATGAGCACCTGGAAATTTATTTAAATGTGGACGATATTTTTTATGTCTCCAATTGGCAAATTTGACACGGTATATTTGACCTTTATATAAATACTCTATCGGTGTTGTACTGTTTATATATTCATTAATTAATTCACAATCTTCCTTTCTTAACTCCTCCCTTACGAATTCGGTCGTAAATGCTGTCGTTTTCCATCCTTTACGTCTTTCTTTTTCATATTCAGGATTGAATGATTTATAATCGTCAATAATTAAATATCTTACATCACAAAATTTTAATGGTTTCTTGTTATTTACTTCTTCATAATATTTATCTAATTCATTAGCTTTATCGTAAATGTTAATATTTTCATTTACTTTTTCATCCAACATTTCATAATACATATTATATAAATTATTTATTGATTCCTCATAATCGTCAAACTTTTTACAGTTTTTATATTTCATTAATGTGTCATACATTTTTATATTAATTAAAAAATTAAATTTAAAATAAAATAAAGTTTATTTTTGTTATGATGAGATGATGAATCGGTGGTGTTGTAAAATAGGATTATATGTTCGTGTTTTAATTTATGATTTAGAAAAATGGAGTTACTGGGATTTTGGACCGAAGGTCTAAAATCACAGTAACAGCTATCGACGTGGACGAATTGATTTTTGCAACAAATGAAAACAAAGTTCAATTCATTATTTATATTGTCAAATTAAAGATCAAAGTGATGATTTTAATAAAAAATTCTTAAATATGTAAGAATTTTCACTCCCGCTGAACTTGATTTATTAATTTATGGAGTCCATTCTATTGATGTAAACGACTTCAGTGAAGAAATGCTCTCGTTATAAAGCTTTTCTTTAATGTTATTAATAATAAAATTTGCTAAACTTCTCTTGTTGTTGACTGGTTCTTCAAGAGTTCCTATAAATCATTTCAAATAAATCAATAAAATTAATATATACCAGTTGGAAAAAGAGAAAATGGGCCTAATTAAATCATATAATAATGAATATGATCAATAATGAATATTTATATTTAAAATATTATAATTATTAATAATATCTAATATTATTAAAACTTATTCCAGCAGTTCAGCTATATTTATAAAATAAAACATGAAAAAATATTCTCAATTTTTCTGAGTATAGGGGTGTAACGATAGAAAATTTTCAATAAATTGAGATAAAAAATCAAATATCTATAGGATTTCCTTGAAAAGCATATGGTTAAAATGCATAATAAAAACTATAAGTTCAAATGATCAAAAGCCTACCAGAAGTCGAGTATACACTTTTTAAATTTTTGAAGCTCTGTTTGAATCCTGCTTATAAAAAAAACCAATATAAAAATTATTAATAAACATAAATAAATAATCATATACAAGTATATAATTGAAATATACGTTTACTATTTGAAAATATAAAACAGAAGTCGAGATTATGCATTTTTTATTTCTGAAGCTCTGTTTGATTTTTAAATAAGAGAAATATCCTTGTAAATGTATGATATTTCATAGTATAAAATATAATATATACTATTATATATATTGATAAATGATAAAATAATTCTTTATTTCATTTATATTTTTTATTTAATTCTATAATTCTGAAATAAAAAAATCCCAAATAAACAAACAGAGCTTTTGAAAAATGAAAAGTGGAGACTAGACTTCTGATGGATGAAATGAAATAAAAAATATTTTTTCTGATCCTATATTTTGTGCCTATTATAAATATATACTTTTTATAAATTTTAAATAAGTAGGTGAAAAAAAATCGTTATCTATCGTTACACACCTGGCTAGCTAAAAGGCACGGGCAGGAGCAAGTGGCTCCAGGTGACCTTTGGGCCGGGTCCAAGCGGGTCACATGGTGGCCCGGGCACGGGCTGGCCCGTCCAAACCGTTTTGCCCGCTCGGGCTCGGGCCCTTTATACCATTTTTTATAAAAAAAAATAATACCTTTTTTTGAATCTTTCTAATTTTATTCAATATTCTTTATATAATATATCCTATGACCAAATAATAATAAGTGATTACTTATGTTGACACTGATATTTCTGAGATCTCATAGAAAAAGTGAAATTAAAATAAATGTTATAATATCTTCATTAATATCTAATATTTTTGAAATATATTTATCAATATTATAACTTTTTGGTGTGAATTTCATTTATATCAAAAAAACTTTTGTCTATTTGATCTAGGTAATGATAATCATTATATTACAACAGTTTCATCATTTTTTAAGTAAAAATCAATAACTGAATGATTTGCATTGAAAATTATTTATTTCATATATTTATTTAAACGAATTCTCTTATATAAAAAATAAAATGCTGAAATAAATAGGAAAAAAAAAATTGCCAGGGCATAAACTTTCACACGATCCACATGTTTGGCCCGTAAATTGCTCAAGTGCTAAAAGTGCCATTTGTCACTTTTTTGCCTGAGCCTGCCCGGGCCGCCCTTTTCGCAAGCCTGTTACACCCCTATTTCTGAGTGTTCAAAAAAAATTTAAAATTTCAATTTTGAGCTGATATTAGGTTATTTTATTATCAATATAATGAATAATCATAAAAACATATAATTTATTTCCAAAGCATCTGTATTGATTGATTAGTCATGTATGCCTAAAAATAAGATAATATTATGATTTCTTTTAATTGAGCTAAAATAAATATAAAGAGCGTAGAAAACTTTCGAATTTTGGAGATATGGTTCGAAATTGAAATATTATAATTATTGGAAGTAAATATTATATAATATAAATTTTGAGCAAAATCGAGGTGTTAGGTTATTCAGAAAATTTTTTTGGGAATGACGCGAAAAAGATAGTATAGCAAGAGTTCAAGGATATTGCAAAAATATAATATACATGATGCATAGTTAATCATATATCATCTATTATATGTTTGCTTGGCCATACTTTGTATAGAGATGTGTATGAAACAAAGTTACGTACGATACATGTAAATTTGCACTTTAGTATATTAGAAAAAAAAAAAAGACAAAGAGAAAGGTAACTAATTGCGAATCATATGTAAATCATTTCTGTGAATTTTGTGTCCAATTGAGAATTAGAATGTAAATTTAAGATTAACTTAAAAATTTATTGATACAATACAAATAAACTATCGATAGTTTATTGAATATTTAATTTGAATCTGCCAATATCAAACCGAAGTATTAAGTAAATCATTTTGAGATCTATGAAGACTATAACAAATTGATTTTGAAAATTTCAACTGATATTTTTATTAATGAAAACTTTTTCTTTGAATTATCAGAAAATTTAAAGAGAAATACGTTTTTTGATAATTCTTTTTGACTAATCTCATTATCTGTTTTAATAATAGCATTTGTTAACAAATTAATAATTATTTATGTTAGATACTTATTTATTAGTTTTAGATTTGATATTTTGACTGAATTGATCTGGAATTATAAAATTTATTATATTAATGTTTTTTTTTATTTTCTAGAATGTATAGGAAAAGGCTTTATTATGATTATTAATCTTGTCTTGATTTATATAAGCCTCCGTTAATCAAAATATAAATCTAATTAAAAAGAAAAATTAAATTTAAAGAAAGCATAAATAGAATAAATTAATGAAAAGAAAAATTAAAATGTTTTTGGGGTTTTTTTTCTTGAAGATGTTTCACAGATGGTAATAAACATAAATTATATTCGTTTTTTTTATACGTTCAAAATTTTGATAATTTTTCTTTCCAAATATATATGTTTTATAGTTTAAATTTGTAATAATGCATTAAATTAAAAAAAAATGAATATTCCTATATTTCCATTCAATCAAAATAAAACGTTCATACATTATTCAGAAATTTTGCGTATAACTCTAGAAATAATTGAAAACTTCAATACGTTAAAATAGTTACAAGGCCATTATTTGGCCATTATTATCTTCTAACAATATTATATTGAATTTTTTTTACATTTTTAAATAATAATATAATTGATCTTTACACAACCAATGAGTATAAACAATATATTTTCTCGAGCTTGGATAATAATAAATATGTTAACGTCATATGTAATAAATTTGAATGATGTCATTCAATTTTTGAGAGGAAATTTATAAAAAATGTCGTTTCACTATACTTAAATTTTTTTAGAAAGAGCCAATATCTGCACTATCATGCAAGGCCTAAATATTAACATTTTATCGTACAACTTACCACGCGAATATATAAAGGCTAGTGATACATCAGTTTGTATTGAAACTTCTCCAGAAGGCAATTCATCATCAATTTCATTTCCAACATCCCAAGTGCCAAATTCAAGTAGCTTCTTTTCAATTAATGTAATGACACTGGGCGAAACTGATAACCACTTATTCCAAAATCATACTGAAAAAATCATTATTACTATTGGCTCCAAGTATAAGATTAAAAGGGATGAAATACTTGCAATTGGTTATATTTATCCGGAAGATTTTCCATCAAATTTAGGTGATCAAAATTCTATTATTGTAAATTTATATCGTCCGCCAAAAGTCCAAGGTAAGAAAAAGAAAGCCAAATCCTTAGGGTCTACAACCGAAATGGGAGTTATGGGTCTTAAAGAAAGCGAAAAGAAAATAATTGGAAGCTTGAAAGTTCAATTGACATCTTCTCGCCCTTACTACGAGCTTAATCAAAAAGCTTCATGGTCTGTAATTCACAGAAATCATGAATCTCGTAAGCCACAAAAAACTGAATCTAAAGAAAAAGACTTGAACAAGTCAAAACATACATTTAAGACCAAAAATAGGGAAAATGAAGTTTACAATCAAATAATTTGAAATTTAGAATCAATGCTAAATGTTAGCCAAGATAATATTATAGATATCTGAATAAATATTAGACCATTTATTTTTTCAATTTTTCAGTTTTATTCAATTTATTTTTATTAATTTTAAAATTATAGAAAATCATTGGAAAATAAATAAAGATTAAATATATAATAGAGTTCGCTAATTTTAAATAACATTATATAGAATTTCTTGCATAAAAAGTATTCAAATAAACTTTTTCTAAATTGAATGAATTCTATGAAATTTCAATATACATTCAATTTATTGGTTCAGAAAATTTGTTTCATTTTGAATATAATTGAAACATCAATTTAATTTTGAGAGATTAATTAATTAAATCATTATTTTTAAATTTATATTGAAAACTGATCATAATATTTGATATATAAGTTATTAATTAATTATTAATAATTTAAAAAATTAATAATTTTTCCATTACTTTATAATATGAAATCTTAAAAATTTGTTTTCAAATTTGGATGAATGAAAAAGTATTGAATTTTTGTGCGCGATTTTTGAAAAGGTGTGTGCAAATATCATCAGGAAAAAATAATTGAATAAGAACGATCAGAATTGGCTAAATAAATACACAAAACTAAAATTGAATTAAAAACGATGCATAGATTCAAATTCAAGTATAAAGGATAAGCGTATTTATTTTGGTGGCGCCATTTTTTACTCGAACTCGAGAACTTAGATTTTGAACTTCTTCTGCAGGGATGTTCTCAGTCTATATCTTGGAGGTTTAGCTAGTGAGTTCTTACTGCAGGGGGATTTTCCAGCTAAATTTCTGGGATTTTAAAATGTTGAATTTTTTTTTGAGAAAAAGCAGTAGTATACGACTAGTCACAGCCTAACACTATTCCAAGGGCTCCCCGTCCTGGACCTCATTCAAAAAGTCAGACATTCAAAAAGTTTTATCGTTCGTGTATTCAAAAAAGTTCGTAATTCAAAAAGTAGTAGTATATATAAATGGAGTGATTTTTTAACGTCGTTTCACTCCATAAAAAATCCCATTCATTCGCTAACACAAATGGCAGCCATTAATAACTACAAAAAAAATGTTTTCCACGATTGAAATGTACCCGATGCTAAATCTAGCTGAAGAGCAAACATCTGTAGCAATTTTTTACTCATTCCATTTCAATTGTTTGATATAAATCTGTCTAGCTACTGGATTTAGATTTAAATTCATTTATTACATAAAGATGAAACATCTGTAGCATTAAATTGAACAACTGTTAATTTCTTGAACCCATATTTTTCATCATGTAAAGCAATTTTATTTCCATGCAGAAGTCTAACAAAATGTTTCTCACAACTCGTCTCATTAAATATTTAGAATATTTCTGATAATTCACCATCAGGAGATTCATATTGTAAAATCATATATTTTGCATCAAATTGACTTGGAATATTTTAAATTTTGAGTTCAAAATCTCCATTTACAAAATAGAAATAATCAAAATATGTTTTTGGATTATTAGAAATATTCTTATATCTATCTTTTTTGATGAACTCAACCATTGCATTCTCTAATGTTTTCTCAAAATCGCATCGATTTTCAGTTTTCAAAACATTTTTATTTTGTTTAATTACTTTTTCCGCTTTGGTTAATATTGTATCTACAGTATCTTCTGCGGGATTGTCCATATAAAAGCACCTATCACCAGCGTCATTAGTAATCGTCCCAACAAGATGAGTTTCCCTATTTATTTTTATTTTGACTTCATCATATTCATTCAAATCTATTTTCATATGGGATATCGATAGCCTCTTTGTATGTCAAATCAGATTTGCTACGATATTTATTATCTGCTTCTTCTTTAGAAAGCAAATTATCCATATTTATCATATTATTTTTTAATTTCTCTAATGATGCTAGTGTGGTATCATTCATTTCTATCTGTTCATGCATTCCATCTATCTTCTTATGTAAAGCTTCTATATCACAAGTATATGCTAAATCATTTAGTATAAATTCATTATGTCTCAAACATGTATTTTCTTTAATCTGTATTCCACTAACCTTATGTTTATTTGGATTTATAATAAATACCTTGTCATTCAAGGCGCAGTTAGGGAAATCATTTGTTCTTTGGCAATCAATATTTCCACCAGTAGTAGTATTCTTCAGGATTAGGAAAAAAATTCCAACTTGGAATTTCCAAGTTTTTTTTATTTCACATGTCAAGAAAACTTGGAAATTCCAAGTTTTTTTTTCCCTGAGCTTTTCTTCAACAATAGCAAGAACAAAATGATAAAAAACGCGTTAATACTTTAATATAATAAGTTATCAATATCATTTGGCAATTTTTTTCGTGCATTTCATCCAAATCTTAAAATGCTGATACTGATATCATTACGCCATGCATCTCAAAATACAAAAACAAATGCAAATTTACCGCTATCAACACTTTAATAACAATATACGATTCATTTACCATGCAAATTTCGAAATTTTCATTTTGACTCTCATAATTAATATTCAATAATTATACTAGCATTAAATAAATGTATCTATCCGAAAAATTCAAATAGGAAATAAAAAAAAAGATATCTTTCCTAAATTAAAAAAAAAAAAAATCCATATATAACTTTCTCTCACGATATTTTTTTTATTTATTTATTTTTATAATATGCTTTTAAACTCAGGAAAAAGGTATAATATTAGCTTAATATTTAGATAATCTAAGAATGTATCACAATTAATTCAAAAAGTTTTAATAAACCATTCAAAAAAAAAAAAGTTCGGTGCTTTTTTTATTCCTACCGAATGTTTTTTGATTCATTAAAGCTTCTTATAAACCATTCAGATATAATAATTGATCATGTTAAAAAGAAAAAAGTAAAAAAAAAATTTATTAAAATAGATCATGTTAAAAAAAAAAAATATTTATTAAATTTAAAATATTTCATTTTCATCATCAGAAACAATAACGCCATTTGGAGCCTGGTTAGGAATATCTGCAAAAGCTTTGCTGATCATTGTCCAATTTTTAAAATACCAATCAATTATGGCCTTTTTAGTTTTAACTGTGTATTTTAATCTTGGTATGGCTGGATTTGTATCGCATAATTGATTTGCAAGTGATACAAGAGCAGAAATTGTGACTTTCCTCCCTTCGACATGACGTTGAATTATTTTGAATATAAGAGATTTATCTTTGTCCAAGTTATTTTCTTCTATAGAACTAATATATCGTTTTTTTTGCTTTTTTTTTAGGCTTGTTCAATAATGAAAAAAGTGGTAATTGTATGTCAATTTGGGCTTGATGAATAAGATCATTTATTTTTTCCCTATATTCTGGAGAATTCTGATATAGATATCTGATTTTTGAAGCAATTAAATCTGCATCTTGCACTTTTAATTGATCAGTTTGAACAACTTTTTCATAAGAATGATTATTAAGGCTAACATTACAAGTAATTGTACCAAACGCCTCATGAAATGTGGAACAAAGCCAATCTTTTGAAACAGCTTTATATAAATCAATATTGTTTTCTCTTAAGAAGCGTATCTGTTTTGGACAAGGAATTCCTAAGTCTGTGTCGATATAACAAACGCATTTACCTTTTTGGCCGACTAAATGATACTCATCATCGTAAAATTCGTTGCGAGCATCTTTAAGTATCATTTTGTCAATTAATTGATTTGCTGAATCAGTTAATAATTGATTTTCCTTGTGAATTCTAGAAGCAGATGCCTCAAACCATTCAGTTGAAATGGTGAAACATTCTTGAAGCATATAATATGCGTTGTTTGATTTCAATTTAATAATATTATTAAACATTTCTAAACGTTGTGACGATACAATGTTTCGTTTGTGAATCTTTGGATTTGATAAAAAGTGATGAGCAATATTGCTTAAATAATAAAGACCTTTGAGTTCTGAATCAACTTGCGATTCTTCTTTGATCCAAAGTGCTTGAAAAGTGTCATCAGATATTTTTCCTTGCATTAAATGTTTTAAGCATTTCCATAAATTTACACTTGGCTTGAATTGAAACTTTTTTAAAAAGTTTTCTTTTAAATGAAATAAGCAATATATTAAATTATATTTTTTCCCAAAACTATCACGACAAGCTTTTTCTATACATGGAGCCATATCAGAAATTACTGTGAAATGGACATCGGGCAGTTCATTCTCAATCATATCAAAGATATATCGATATCCTTTTGAATCCTCTGTCCCTCTTAGAACAATACCAACTATTTGTGTATGTAATTCACCATCAATAACGGCGCATGTTGTGAATCGAATATCTTCTTTTGAAAAAGTTGCGTCAACTATAAGAGGATTTGGGTATGACTTAAGAACTTTTCTTGCCCATGGTGGAAACAGTATAATAGCTGTTAAAGTTCCTTCAAAAAAGTCGTAATTCAATTCCCAGTTGTGTTCATTCTTAAATTTTTCGGCTAGGTCTATTCAGGGTCGTTTGTTCCAGTTGATACCAAATCATTTACTTCATCCTTGTTGTAAATACAATTGAATTTAATTGTATCATTATCATCATTAGTGATATTTATTTGTTCGTTTCCTTCATCATCTTCACCAATGAAAATCTTAAATCCCTTGTCATTAAAAATTTCAGTTTCTTTAGATTTGTAAGCGTATAACGCAATTGTCATTTTATTCATTATTAAATTATGTTATATTCTGTTCATTCGAAACCGTCTGATTATAGCACAGTATCATTAAACATTGACATTCCGTGGAAATGTAGTTATATCAAATATTATATTTCATCCATTAACACAATGTCAAATATTTTATATTCAACGACTGATGGCACTTTTGAATTCATTGATGATGAAAAACAATTAATAAAAATAACATTTGAAAATAAATATTCATATGAAATCAAAGAATTAATTAAAAAAATGAATTCAACACAGATGAAAAATGATGAATGTGTTAATATTATAACATTTAGTGTAAACGCTGACAATACAATAACCATGCTTTCAACAAAAGATATCATCATTAAATCTATCAGTCATCGAATACAACTATTAACTGGACTATATAACACTACACTACCAATTGAAATCAAAAATAACACTCCATACATAATTCATGATTTACCAGTTTTAAATTATGCAAATAAATTATATCTTGTCTCACTACAGGGTCAGCCAGTTTATAGTTCAATTGGTGAAAAGGAATACACACCATCAGTTATTGCAAACATTGATTCAATGATTTTAAATCAAGCTCCACTTATTGTTAACTATGACCAGACCAAGCCAATAAAAATAAAAACTAATAGCGATTCATTAAAATATCTTGAAATGCGTCTCGTTGATTTTATGTATCAGCCAATTAAACTAATGAGCCCACTATTCATCACAATCAAAATCAAACCATCAACTGATGCAAACGTTGGAGATATCATAAGTAAATAAATTTATTTATGTTCTTCAATTTGTTTCTTCATTTCTATCAATTCATTTTTTTTACGTTGACGATATTCTTTCTGTTGTCTTTTCCTTGCTTCCTTTCTCTCTTCATCATTAGCGTATTTGCTTTTTCTTCCACGTTTAACTTCTGGTTGTGGTTTATGTTCTGTCAATTGTAGATTTTCAATAGACTTTGATTTTGTCATAGATTTAATAATAGGTGTTTGATTGAATTGATTTAAATCTAATTTATTATTTTCAGTCATTTTAGACATCATTAAAAAAATCATTTATTATTTTTGATTGGGTTATAAATCAATCTATACGTTCGACCATTACAACATTCATCTATTATATACTCATCAATATTAAACGTTTCATCAATGAACATTTTTATTTTTGTCTCTTCTTTCAGCTTCTTCATTTGTTGACTCAATGTTTTATCATCTCGTTTCAACAGAACACTCAATGGTTGAAAATAAATTAATTCGATTCGCTCGTATTCTTTTGGTATTGGTGTGTAATCGATTGGGTCAGTTAATCGTTTCATTTATGATATCAATAAATTATATTTCATTCATTGTTATTAGTGGTGAGCATATCATTTATGATAGCAACACATGAAACATCACCAACAGCTCTGACATCGAGGTTATACATTAAATATACGCGCCACGAGACGTTAATCATGACATCTCTTCTTGATTGTCATCTTGTCGTTTTCGTTATTAAAATAGACCAAAAGTGTAAGTTTCATGTGTGTAGTGTGGTGTGAAACACCCACTACCATATCTAACTTTCTTCATAATCTACATCATTTTATTCACCAACTTTTAACTAAAGTTGATAATGTCTTGATTCCAGTATCGTTCAACTATAAAATCAAGAATATATTATTACTAGAATACCAACTAATAGCTCTGCTCAAAACATAGATATTGGATCGATTCGATTTCATCCTGATTCAAAGCTTTAAAAAATATGTTAAAACTATTTTGAGAGAACATTGATAAAATGTCTTTCAATTCCAGCATGTGTGTATGAACTTGAAGAAGGATGGTGTAGATGGACAGACCGATTGACAAAAGTGACAATTGATCATAGAAATCAATATTTCATGATTTGCACTGAAGATGAAAGACTAGTCATTGACAAAAGTGAACTAACAAATTACATTTTTGATGTTCTCTTGTCTGCATCTTGTGACATTACTGATGTTACTATTCCTTCTTATATTAAACGAATTGGATCATTTGCATTCGAATATTGTTCATTTGAGAAGTTTCTATCTTCCTCCACAAATCGAACAAATTAGTTATCGATCATTTCTATCGAATAAAAATCTTCGAGAATTTATGATACCAGATAACTCTCGACTTATAAGTATTGGTGATAATGCATTTATTGAAACATCAAACACAAAAATATGTCTTCCTTCATGCATCAAGAAAATCGGTGCAAATGCTTTTTCTGTTGCTCGTAAACTTAGATATGTTAACATCCCAAATGATGGAAAACTTGAGGAAATTGATAGTAGTGCATTCGTTAATACAGCAATTGAAAAGTTTACTCTTCCATATAATGTTACAAAAATATGTTCTGAAGCATTCAAGCTCTGTTCTGAACTTCAAAGATTTGACATCCCGAATAATACAAAATTGAATTCAATATAGAGAGGAGCTTTTGTTTTCACTGCAATTAAAAGCCTTATCATTCCTGCTCAAGTGATAAGAATTGAAGATGACTCTTTTTCTTTTTTATGTGATCTTCAGATAATTGAATTTTATGAAGATTCATCATTGAATGACTTTATTGACCAATTTAAGGATTCAAAAAATGCAATAATAATGATTCCAACCAAAATTGAAGAAATTTAAAAACTTGATTTCAATCTTATTTGTGGTTTTGTTTAAAATATTCAATTTACAATAAATGAGCGTGATTTCAATCTTGTTGATAATTATCAATTAAACATATATAAATTCAATTCTTATTTTGATTTATTTACAGCAATTTATCGTAAATTGTCAATGATGATTAAATCATTTTTCTTTAGTCGTTCTCTTTGACATCATATTCTAGCAAAGAGAACAAATATATTAGCAAAGAGATCATACTGAATATCATTACAATTTGTCGTTCTCTTTAACTTTATATATTAAAGTGTTTAATAACCTTTAACGATAAATTGTATAAAAAAAAAAATAATATTTCTCTGAAAGAAAAACAATTTATTAATATTTATAATAATCCACTATCCATTCGTGTGCCATTTTTCATATCTTCTTTTGTTGAGCTAGTATAAAGTGAGTTTTGTGTATTTTTAGAAGAAGGATTATTATATTGATTTAGAACATCCATTTCTTCTTGTTCGGCCTTATGAACAATCTCCATGAACACACTTTCCAAAGATGACGTTGAACAAGTATAATAAGAAAAGCCATTATTTGCTTCCAGTCCTTTTTGCATCTTGCTGAAAACATCGGACAATTTCATCAAGTTTGCCGGCAGAGAGTAAATCCTAGAATTCAATCTTCTCATTGATAACGTCGCTCCCGGAAGTTCATTACTAAAGAACTGATTACAAAGATCTTCTGAATCGACTCTGTCAACATTCATTTTGATGTCAATTTTGTACTCAGTTCCGAATTTTTTAGTCAAAAATTGAGGTGTTCCAATAGTAAAAACGTTTCCTTTTACCATGATTGAAATCAAGTCACACAATTCCTCAGCCTCACTTAATAAGTGCGTGCACAGCATGAATGTTTTGCTGCCTTTGTTGTTCAATATCATTTGGTGGACACACTTGCAGGCAACTGGATCCAAGTTCGCCGTTGGCTCATCAAGAAGGACAATCTTCGAAGGTCCAAAGAAACTCAGTGCAATTGCCAATTTTCGTGCATCACCGCCGCTCAGTTCTTTGATTGGCTTGTCCATAATGGCAGTCAATTCCATTCCTTCAATCAGTCTTGCTGAAGTCTCTTCGGCTTCGTTTTTGTCCATTTCAAACAGCAACGAATAGAAATGGAAGTGTTCGCGCGTTGTCAGCTCAAAGAACAAATGGTTGTTGAACTGTGGACATATCGAAATGATTGTTTTATCTGAGATGTCATCTATGTTCCTGCCAAATATTTCAATGACACCATCTGAGCATGGCAGTGATCCCGTTATCATTCTAATCAGAGTCGTCTTGCCTGCTCCGTTTGCTCCAAGGAATCCGAAAATAGACTCCTCCTTCACACCAAGAGTTACACAATTGACAGCTGGAACTGGCTGTCCGGCTGTATTAATAAACAATCGAGAAACACGTTTAACTTTAACAGCAAAATTACTTCTGTTTTCCAATACTTCTTCCTCCATGTCTCTTGTTTCTTTTGATGTCGTGTGCCTCTCTTTCAATTCCCTCAAAAAGTCGGTGTATGAATTGAATGTATTCTGTGCGAGCTTCTTTTGTAGACGGTTTCGATATTTCTCAATGAAAAACAGAACTAGACCATAAATGCCAATGTCCAAAAACTGCATCAAATAATACGGAAACGTGCCACTTTGCTTCCAATAATAACTCAAACTTCTCGCTCTTGCACCGGTGTTTGGCAGCACTTTTCCGAGAAGCTGGTATAGAGAGATGTGAGGAATGAGCGCATATATCCAATCAAGCGGTGCTGGATTCGATGCAAACACGTTGACGACCACAGGAATCAAAAGAATGCAGAGGCTTATAAGGAAGATTTGACGTGATGCAGAATTCGACTTATCAAAGAGGAAACTCATGTTATATATGAACAATATTAACGATGGTCCTTGGAAAAACAGAATGTAGAAACAATTGCCAGCATTGTCAAGAACTGGCCTGATCTGGAACATCAGATATATGAGATATGTAATGAGGCAAAAAATGGTCCACAAAATCATGTCAACAGTCAATGTTGAAAGCCAATAAGGAAGAAGCTTTAAATTACATTGAATCATAAATGATCGTACTTCACCTCGAATGTCATCAATGGGCTGCGGAACAATTAACGAGGTGATCGTAAGAAGGCCAAATACCATGATCGTTGGGCCAAGAAGGCTGAAGATCATTTGTTGGAACTTTAAATTCATCCCCATGAAGCGGACATCAAAGGATGATGAAGATCCTAATTCTTCTTGATATAACATGTTTGCCATAATGGAATTGGAGTATGTTGAGGTGCCTGTCTTGTCATCGCCTGAATAATTATGTAATATTGAAAATGAATATGGAAAAGTTGTTGGATTTTTGAAGTATATCCCAAACGGTGTCTTTAAATGGCAATTATTTTGGCTAACTTGATCGAATATTTCCTTATTCATATTATCAATAGTATCATAATATGTGGTAATTGCATTTTCTCCAGTATCATTTTTATATTGAAATTGAATAGTATTTATGATTTTTTGTGCAAAATTGGTATCATTTTGACCAACAAAAACAAAATTGTTTTTTGATTTCCCAAACATTTTGTATGTTATTGGCTCAAAACTACTTTCAGATGTATTGATCATCATACCTTGAAGAATTGCTCCTATTGCTGCAAAAATTAAAACACCAAGAAAAGATTTTAATAATGATCGAATTGTCCTTCTATATACAGTATACCTTCGAAATAAAAGGGCTTTATAATGGCTAAATTGTCCAAAAATGGAGTTTTGTTTACTCATTCCCTAAAAAATGATCGAATATGTTTCTGAACTTTGAATTTCGATTCTATCAAAAATTTCAATAAATATTGAAAAATTGATATATTTACTATCATTATTTATTGAATTTTTGAAAGATGGTTTATTCTGAATCTTCAAAATATTGAATGATGTATTTTTTCATAGTATGATGTAAAAATTAATCATATTTTTAATTTGTTGTTAATTCTAAAATGATAATGACTTTATCATTCGGTATGCAACCACATTAATTATATTCAATTTTCAAAAGCTTTCAAAAATTCAATATAACTTTTTTTTCATAATGCAAGAGCCTTTTCTTGAAGAATCAAATAATCCTTTAGGATCTTATAGTGATTTAAGAGTCAGACGATTTGGCCAAATAAAAGCCTTAATCAAAAAACAGTTTCTTCAAAAATTACGACGAAAATCTGCAATCATCGAAATTATTATTGGCTTTCTTTTAATGATAGTTAATATATTTTTATGCCAATATAAAACAGTAACAACACCAGCTGTTCCATTTCCAGTAGAAGATCAAGTTGGAACGACATTAGATGGATGGTTCAGCTCAAGCAATCAAGTTCATATAATAATGATGCCAAATAATCCAAAAATAGTAGAATTACTCAACCATACCGATAAAATAAAAAAATATGCTTATAATGGGCGCTTATTAAGTTATGCAAATTCATACTCTGAGATAGAAAGAACAATTTATTCAACTGATACAAATGGTGTTGCTATTAGATGGGATAATATCGATAAACAGGACTCATTAACCAATCCATACTTCAAAATATACATTCAATCATTAACTGGACCGAATCCACAGCGAGATCTTTTACTTGAATTACGAAATGCTGCCCTCAAGATGTACTACAAAGATGACCCAGAGAAAATCAAAAATTCAATTTCAATTCAAACTATTATTTCCGAAAGATCATTTCCAACACCCGAAACCAAATCGGGCAGCAGTGGCAACACCTTTGTAGTTGGCATGATAGTTGCCCTGACAATTGTTGTCTCAACGATGCCAGACATGGAGAAAATTTTCGAAGAAAAAGAAAATCACGTAACCGGTCTCTCACTGATGATGGGCATGAAAGAGTGGATATACTGGCTTACCAATTTCATATCACAATTCAGTATTAATATAGTTTTTTATTTCATATTTGCATTGTGCTATTCATTTGGATATGGACTGAAGGGATGCAATTTTGGCATAGTTTTCATTGCGTTTCTTTTGTATGTGATTTCGCAAATCATGTTTCAATTCTTTTTGTCGACGTTCTTTAATAAGTCATCAAGCGGACGGTCATTGACTGTTATTCTTGTTGTTATTGCTCTGATATGCTCCATATTGCACATGTTTGTTAGCTTGAGTAGTCAGAATCATAACACAATTGCAACAAGCGTTTTCTGCATATTTCCTATCTCTGCAATCGAGGTCTTCATGATGCAGGGATGCACTTCTACTGCGAATGGCGTTCAAGGATTCAACTTCAACAACATTTATGATTTGGACTTGTACTATGTGCCTCCTGCAATTCCGCTTTTCTGGCTCGCTGCTGATGCTGCTTTTTACTTCATTTTGTTCGTCTTCTTTAATGCAGTTCTGCCTCGATCATTTGGAACATCGCCACTTAAGCGATGCTGCTCATGTCGAAACTGCTGTAAAAGAAGAAAGAGGAAGATGCTGATTGCCAATGATAAAGAGATTGCAATATCGAGTGAGTTTGTAAGCAAAGATTACGAAGAGTCCAAAATTAAAGCACTTGAGAATGTTTCTTTTGAAATTTGCACAGGCGAGCTTATTGTTTTGATTGGCCCAAACGGCGCCGGCAAGTCAACGTTGATCAACTTAATTGCAGGCGCAATTCAGCCAACAGATGGAACTCTTGAGTTTAATCATGGATTGAACAACCATCTCGGCGTTTGTTTCCAGGAAAACGTGATCATTCCAGAATTGTCAGTGAGAGAACATTTTGACTTGTTTGGCTGCTATCGAGGCGTTCCAGAGTCAATTCTTGAGTCTTCCATTGATTACTTCGCGTCAAACATGCAATTGGGCCACATGATGACAAACAGAGCTGGCGACTTGTCTGGTGGCCAAAAGAGGAAGTTGTGCATTGGCCTTTCTTTACTTGGAAATCCGTCAATTGTTCTGATGGACGAGCCAACAGCCGGCGTTGATGTGCAAGCAAGGCAGCTCATTTGGAAGATGCTTTCTGGCCTGAAAGGGACAACATCGCTCATCACAACACATGCATTGGAAGAGGCCGAAGCTGTGTCTTCCAGATTGTTCATTCTAACAGGCGGACACCTCCAGTTTGCAGGCACGTCTACCGAGATGAGAGAAAAGTATAAATGCGGCTATGTAATGAGAATTGATCGTGACGACCAAACAGTTGGTCCTGTTCTAGAATTTGCCAAATCATTCATACCTGACGCTCACTTGTCTGAGGAAAGAAGCGACACAATAGAAATGCCCGTAAGTTCGAAAATTCCTGATTTTTTGCATGCCTTGGATGAAAGGGAGAATGATTTTGGCATCAATTCATATAGTTTCCAAGTAGAACAGATAGAAGACATGATTGTTAAGCTCATTCAAATCGAAGATAATGACAACAATGAATGAATTTTTGTAATAAAAAAAATATAATAAATAAATAAATATTTAATTAAAAGTCTATTTTTTTATTAATCTAAAAATCTATTTTAGTTATTGTAATTACTAATTTAAGCTTGATTCTTTAATAATTCTCTACGCTTTTCATATGCTTCCTTGTTCTCTTTGAAGAGTTTTTCAATGTCTTCTTCAGTGATTCCGTTTTTATTTTTTGATTGCTTTTTGGCATAGGCTAATTTATCTTTCTTGATTTGTTCTTGAAGTTTGTTTTCTGTTTCTTTTCTATTTGGTAACTGAATGAGAGCTTTCTTTTCCTTTTCTGCATTATCTTTGCTTCCTTTCAAGCTGAAATTAGGATCAAGAACTTTTTGAACAAGCTCGAGTTGCTTCAAAAGAGTTTGTTCATCAATTTCTTTGTCATTTTGGATCAAAACATCAATACCAAGTTCTTTCATAACTTTATTTGCCAATTGTAAATTCTTTTCATGATCTTCAAGATTTAGAATGTAATAATTAATCTTTCTTGGATAATATGAATCAAGTAATGCGCAAATGGCAAGATCGTATGGCTTGAGTTCAAATACTTTGGGATAAGTTTGTGTTCTTTGAACTGCCCAAACTTTAATTAATGTTTGTTCGAGTGAAAGATTTTCACAATTTGCTTCTTTGCAATTATTTATTGCTTGCATAATAAAAAAATGATTTGATCTGAACTCATACGTAAAGTCATTTTCACAATGGTTTGGATTCCTCTCTTTTCTTGAGATTCAAGAAAATATTTCTGATAAATTCAAATTAAATTGAATTTTATTTTAATTCAATATTTTATTTTATCAATCTTTTTCAATATACATATACAATTATTTGAGCAGTATTAAAATTTTGATGTGTCAAATTTTGGACGATAAAATTTTTGTTAAATTTATCGGTAAAATTATATCTGAAAAAGTTAATAAGTCATTCTAACTTTTTGACAAAAAAATTATAGTAAGTTAATCTTATACAGATTTTGAAGAATAAGCATTATATTAATCAATATTACTTTTATTATTAACTAACTTTTATATTATATAAAAAATGTGCTTGACTCGTGAAACTTAAAATTTAATGTTCATTGAATCTCTTACGGAAAACGTCAAAGATAGCTGGATCTTCACTTACAGCAAAAATTATTTGAGAAAAGTGATATTTCAGTCCTTCAGTCACCAAAACTTTATAGAAAGAATTGGATATTAGCTTTGGATCATTTTTAAGAGCACCACAACCAAAGGCTCCTAAAATAAGAACATCTGCTTTTTTGGCTGCTGCTAAATGAATAATTTTTCTGATTCTTCTATCCATTATTTTAGGTCCAGAAACTAACTCGCATTTTCTGTTATCAACAGGTGTTGCTGAAATCACGTCTATCCTGAATGGATGTACCATTTCTTTGTAATAGGCATCTCTGAAGACAGAAACGTCTGGTGAATAGATCATTGTATCTGTTCCATCTATCTCGTTTGCTGTGTACATTGCATTTCCTTCAAGAGTTGGATAAAGAAGAGTATGACGGCAGAGTGAAGCTTCTTGGGTTGATTGTCCATCTAAATAATCGCCACCAGGAGTAATTGGATTTGCACAATTCAGAACGCAAATATGACTTTGTGGATCACGTTTATGGGCGCTCATTATTGCTTCAAAGGAAGTACATTTCTCAACATAAATTGTTGAGAACTTGTTTGTAGGGACACCAAGTTTTCTGCTAATTTTTTGGTATTTAGCATCAGTAATTGTTTCAACGTGACTCTTATCAACCAAAAAAGGAAAACGTTTTATGTACTTGATATTTTCTTTAGCTACTGATTTACGTTCTAAGGTCATGGATTCATTATAGGTTGATGGTGTACTGCTGAATTTACAGTGAGAATGCGAATGTGAATGTGAATGACTGCTTGATGGACTTTTTGCTTGATGACTTGAGTTATGATCACGATAAGGAGGCCTATCTGGAATTAAATAATCAGGTATGGGTTCATATAGGAAACCAAAATGAGCGTCATCTTTTGGTTTATATAAATAATCAATTCCAGGATGTTCAATTGGTTTGTATACATAATCCATATTGGGCTGATAAAAAGGTCTATACAAGTAATCAACATTAGGTTCGTAACGAAGTCTACGAGTATACTTAAGGTCAGATAGGTAGTATGATGTTTCCATTTGCCAATTAAAACTATACTTCACATTTGCTCAGAAATAAACGTATCCATTTGAATGTATAAAATGAAAACGTTAATTAACGAATCACTTCATTGAAATTCAATTAATTTTCAAATATTAATTACCTAATATCTTAAAATAAATTTACCGTATTTCATTTAAAAATATTACTCTTTAACAATATATATTTATTAAATTGAATTTATATGATAAAAATAAAATAATTTCAAGAAATCAGAAAATATTACCGAATTTAAAAATCAATAAATTGAAAAAATAATATTTTTCCATATATTTTTATTTTTTAAATATCCTCTTAAATAATAAAATATAAGTGATAAAAATAAAAAAAAATAAATATAAATAAATTTAATTAAATTTATTTATTTAATTTTTTGTTAAAATGAATTAATTTTTAATCATTATTTTTTTTTAATTCAATGGCCTTCAAATTGTCAGCTACTGCGAGTTATTTGAATTATATGATATAAAAAAACATGTATAATTAAAAATTTTATAATTACTTATAACGATTGGAAAGTAGGTTTTGTTTCTAAAAATATCTGTTTAAATTGCTTATTAAATCCTTCATGAGCTTTAACAGTTGCCAATGCTGAACAGCCAGAAAAAGTGTCTTCACTGATCATTATTTCAGGCGACAAAAATGCAATCTCAATGAGTGAGGAACAGTTAGCGAAAGCTTTGCTTCCTATTGATTTCACCGATTCTGGAACAATCATTTCAGTTAAACTGGAGCAACCCAAGAAAGTTTCTTCCTCAATTTTGGCCAGAGAAGTTGGAATCTTTATTTTCTTGAGCGAAGAACAATTGGCGAAGGCAGCTCTACCGATAAACTTGAGCGACTGAGGAATTGAAATTTTGGTTAATTTATTGCAGCCAGAAAACGAATTAGAGCCAATTGATTCAACAGATGATGGAATTATAATTTCACTTAAATAAATACAGTCCGAGAAAGACGAGTCTCCGATTGTTCGCACTGAAGGTGGAATTACAATTCGATTCAATTGAGAGCATTTTGAAAAAGTTCCTTCCTCAATTGCAACAATTGAGAGTGGAATGGTGATATTATTGAGAGACTTACATTCAGAGAAACAATACGATCCAATTGCGTTCACTGATGGCGAAATGGTGATGCTAGAAAGTGCAGAACATTGTGAAAAAGTTCTGCAACCAATCGAAGTGACGGAAGGCGGAATAACAATCGTTCTTAATGACGAACATCCTTTGAATGAGTTATCTTCAATGATGGTGATTGAGGATGGAAGATTGATTTTTACAAGTGCTGAACAATTTGAAAACGAATTGGAACAAATTGCTGTTATTGTTGCTGGAAGAGTGATTTTAGTTATTTGGCCAATCTTGTTGAAATCATATTCTTTGATTGTCTTGACTGTTTCTGGAATTATCAAATGTTTCAATGATGAGCATTTATCGAATGAAGTGCTATTAATTTCAGTCAAATATGGATCAATTGTTATTTCTTTCAATGATGAACAATCACTAAATGCTTGCTGTCCAATTGCTTTAACAGACGAAGGAATTGTTAACTGTGCCAATGATGAACATCCTTTGAATGCATTTTCACCAATTATTTTCACTGATGAAGGGATCACTATTTCTTTTAATGATGAACAACCTGAAAATGAATTATCATCAATTGATTCAATAGAAGATGGAAGATTAATGGATTCAAGTGTTGAGCACTTTGAAAATGAATGTGAAAAAAGTGCTGTGATTGATGTCGGAAGAGTGATTTTTTTGAATTGACCAATCTTGCTGAAATCATATTCTTTGATTGTCTTGACTGTTTCTGGAATTATCAAATGTTTCAATGAAGAACAATTATAAAATGAATTTTCATTGATTGCTGTTAAATATGGATTAATTGTAATTTCGTTTAATGATTTACAATTATAAAAGGCTTGCTGCCAAATTGTTTCCACAGATGATGGAATTTCTATTTTTGTCAATGATAAACACTCATAAAATGCATTTTTACCAATTGATTTCACTGATGAGGGAATTACAATGTCTTTTAAATATGAACTTCCAAAAAATGAATTATCTTCGATCAACTCCAATGAAGATGGAAGTGTAATTTTTTCAAATTGATTAAATTGATTAAATTTAATCTGCTCAACTGACGTTGCTGATGACGAAACAATCAAGTGGCAGTTATGAGCGCATGCCTCAAATTCATTTCCTTCAATTTTTGTTAAAAGAGGATCAATTTTAATTTCTTTAATAGAATAACAACAATAGAAAGCATTATCGCCAATTGATGTGACAGATGGCGGTATTTCAATTTGCTTCAAAGATCTGCAGTTATAAAAAGCACCTTTTCCAATATAAGTAACTGATGATGGAATTAAAACTTCTTTCAATGATGAACATCCATAGAAAGCGTTTTCATCAATAGAAGAGACTGATGATGGAATTGAAAGTTGCAAAAGTGAATTGCATTCATAAAAAGCATTTTTTCCAATAGACTTGACTGACGATGGAATCATGATTTGCTTAAGCGAATTACATCCGTTAAATAGATTGTCTTCGATTGATGTAATCGCTGATGTAATCTCAATTTGTTTGAGACACGAACATTTATTAAATGCACTTTGCCCAATATAAGTAACAGATGAAGGAATTGCAAGTGTGTGTAGTGATGAACATCCTTTGAATGAATTATCTTCAATGATCGTGATGGTGGATGGAAGATTGATTTCCTCAAGTGCTGAACAATTTAAAAAAGAATTTGAACAAAGTGCTGTGATTGATGTCGGAAGAGTGATTTTTGTGAATTGACCAATCTTGCTGAAATCATATTCTTTGATTATCTTGACTGTTTCTGGAATTATCAAATGTTTCAATGATGAACAACTATTAAATGAATTTTCATTGATTGCTGTTAAATATGGATCGATTGTAATTTCTCTTAATGTTGAACAATTATAAAATGCTTGTTTTCCAATTGTTTTCACAGATGATGGAATTTCTATTTTTGCCAATGATGAACATTCATAAAATGCATTATCACCAATTGATTTCACTGAAGAAGGAATTGTTATTTCAACTAATGATTCGCACCTATAAAAAGCTTGATTTCCAATGTATTCAATTATCGGTGGAATTGTAATATTGCATAATTTAGAGCATCCAGAAAAAGTGTCATTTTTAATTGCTTTCACAGATTTTGGAATTGCTATTTGTATAAGAGAACTACAATCTCTAAATGCTCCTTTTCCTATTGATAAGATTGATGAATTAAGAACAATTTGGCGCAATGATGTAAATGATGAAAAGGCTCCTTTTTTAATTGAAACAATTGATGATGGAAGTGAAATATGAGTTATTTGTTTCCTACAATCAAAAGAAAAAGATGGAATTAAAGTTGTTGACCCTGCAATTACTAAATGCTTTAATGAACTGCAATCTTTGAATGCGCCACTTTCAATTCTTGTCATATATGGGTCAAAACTTATTTCAGAAAGCGAAGAGCAACTTTGAAATGCATACATTAACTGTACTGAAGACGGAATTATGACTTTACTCAACTGACAGCAGCCTGAAAATGCAGATGATTCGATTATTGATATTGAAGGTGGCAAAATTATTTGATTAAGTGAATTACAATTGCAACAAAAGCAACTCTTGATTGATGACAAAAGTGGGGGAAGTGTAACTTGAATAAGTTTCTTGCATTCAGATAAAACATAGTTCCCAATATAAGTAACAGATGAAGGAATTACAAGTGTGTGTAGTGATGAACATCCTTTGAATGAGTTATCTTCAATGATGGTGATGGTGGATGGAAGATTGATTTCCTCAAGTGCTGAACAATTTAAAAATGAATTTGGACAAAGTTTTGTGATTGATGTTGGAAGAGTGATTTTTGTGAATTGACCAATCTTGTTGAAATCATATTCTTTGATTGTCTTGACTGTATCTGGAATTATCAAATGTTTCAATGATGAACATTTATCGAATGAATTGTTATTGATTTCTGTTAAATATGGATCGATTGTAATTTCTCTTAATGATTTACAATTATAAAATGCTTGTTGTCCAATTGTTTTAACTGTTGATGGGATTATTATTTTGGTCAAAGAAGTACAATCTTGAAAAGCATACGCATCAATAGATGTTATCGATAATGGAATAGTCACTTCTGCCAATAATGAACACTTGCTGAAAGAACTATTTGGAATTACTGTTATTGATGAAGGTAAAACAATTTCTGAAAGAGAAGAACATTTCGAAAACGAATTGTTTCCAATTGCTGAAATTGAAGAAGAAATTTCAACTCTTTTCAAGTCTTTACATCCATTAAAAGCATTTTCATCGATAAATTTTACAGACTTTGGAATGGAAATAGAATTAAGAGATGCACAGTTTGAAAAAGTTCTGCTTTTAATAGAAGTAATTTTTAATGGAATAACAACTTGCAAAAGGGATGAACAACCAAAAAATGCATTATTTTCAATGAGAGATACACTTGATGGAATATTTATATCTATCAAGGAAGTACAGTTATAAAAAGCATAACTTTTTATCTCTGTGATTGATGATGGAATCGAAACCTTAATCAAAGATGAACACTCATAAAAAGTATAGGTTTCAATTATAGTCATTGATGATGGAAGTGAAACCTCTTTCAATTTTGAGCAATTATAAAAAGCATTTGATCCAATCGATGTAACTGAAGGTGGAATATTGATTGAAGATAAATTTTTTAATTCTGAAAAAGCGGAGTTTTTTATTGCAATGACTGTTGATGGAAGTACAATTCGAGAAAATTGATTAACTAGATTGAAATAAATTTTATCAATACTTTTAATTGATGATGTAATAACCAAATCTTTCAATGATTTGCAATTTTGAAATGCATTGTTTTCAATATTAACTGAAAATAGATCAATCGTGATTTTGGAAAGAGATGAACACCCATTGAATGCATTTTGCCCAATAGATTTAACTGAACCAGGAATTGCAATTTCTTTTAATGATGAACAATTTGTAAAAGCGCTTTTTTCAATAAATCTTAAGCCATTTGGAATATCAAATTTTTTCAAAGAATTGCATCCATAAAACGTTTCTTCTTCAAATATTACAATTGATGCTTGTGATGTAATATGACATAACTTTGAGCATTGAAAAAAGGCTCTCTTTCCAATTGATTTTACTGATGACGGAATGTCAATGCTTATTAATGAATAACATTCAGAGAATGAATTGCATCCAATGGATACAACTGAAGAAGGTATCGTAATGTGAGTAATACTTGAACATCTTTGAAATGATTGCTCACCAATAAATGTCACTGACGATGGAATTTCAATTTCTGCAAGACATGAATATCCATTAAATGAATTGTCTTCAATTGCTGTCAATGATGATGGAAGCGTTATTTTTAAGAATTCATTCATTTGATCAAATTTAATTTGATGTGATGATATTGCAGAAGATTCAACAATTAAATGACTTTGATTTAATTTTGATCCATAAAAAACACTATTATCCATTTTGGTACAAAAAGGATCAACTTTAATCATCTCTATTGCTGTACAGTAGCTGAATGCATTTTGCTCAATTGATATAACAGACGAAGGTATTTCCAATGTTTTCAAAGATGAACATTCTTTAAATGCATCTTGACAAATGAATTTGACTGATGGTGGAATTACAATTTCATTAAGCGATGAGCATTTTAAAAATGCATTTTTACCAATTACTTCAACACTCTTTGGAATGTTGAATTCACTCAATGAAACGCATCCAGAGAATGTATCCTCTTCAATTATCACAATTGATGATTGAATTTCAATTTTACTTAAAGATGAACATCCGATAAATGCGCCCTTTCCAATTGACACAACTGATGTTGGAATGGCCAATGTAATTAATGCTGCGCAATCACGAAAAGCATGATCATTTATTGACGTGACTGACGGCGGAATAACAATTTGAGTGAGATTGGAGCAGCCAGAAAATGCATCGTTTTCAATTGTTTTGATTGATGGCTGAAGCGTTATTTTGGAAAACGATCCAATTTGACCAAATCTGATGTTTTCTGTTGATTGAATAGATGATGAAACGATCAAATTGCAGTTGGGAGAAACTAAATTAAATGCTCTATTTCCAATTTTTGTCATAAATGGATCAACTATGACTTCCTCCATTGATGAGCATTGACAAAAAGCATTCTCTTTTATTAATTTCACAGATTTGGGTATTTCTATTTTAGTTAGCGATTTGCAACCGAAAAATGCGTTCTGACCAATTATTTCAACCGTTGATGAAAATATGACCTTTTTAATTTGAGAATTGCTTCTGAATTTATTATCACAAATTTCTGTAATTCCTTCCTTTATTGTCAGAGTCATTTTAACTTCATTTTCCTTATCTTCTTTCACTTTTTCAATGAGAACTTTTTCATTTATAGAAGGTTCAGAAAAAGTTAATTTTTTATTCAAATTATTGTAGCGACGATAAGAATCAAATTTTATTGAATTGAAACGAGATTTTGTTCTTGTTATAATATCTTCAAAAGAAAATGTCAAGTCTATTGAAAAAGAAAATAATTTGAATTGCTTCAATAGATCGTTTTCTTTTTGTAAATCAATTGAAAATTTGAGTAAATTTTCAGAAAACAAATTGAAATCAAAAACGGTCGGATATTCATTCAATAATTTTTCAATGACAGGAATTCTTTGTTTTCCAAAATCACAAATTGTGAATAATATAGATGCGTCTCTACCAATTATATCTAAGCATTTGAATAGAAAGTTGATAATTTGGCACTTTTCATTGTATTTTAATGAATCAAAATTTCCTTTTGAAAAAAACTGAATGAAAATTTGATACAAAAAGTTGACAGGGAAAATAAATATTCTCTCATCGCTAATATATTTATCAAGATTATCTGAAATTATATTTATCTCTTCTGAAAATAAAAGCAAATCGTCATTTCTTCCTTTCGGTTCAACTTTAAATTTGAAATAATCAAAAACTAATTCTTCTTTTTGATGATTGATGAGATTAGTTATAATTTGTGTTAAATTTGTAACTTGGTATTTAACTGAGAGATAATGAATATAAAAAATGGACGAATTGTCTATTTGGCATGTTTCATTCGTTGATAAAGATATGAAATCTTGGACTGCTTTTTCTGATAAATTTTGAAATTTACTGATTTCGCTTTCATTTAGAAGTTCTATGTTTTCAACATTTTTATATTGATCTTGATTTTTAAAGAAGAAATTAGAATTTTGTTTAAATATATCAAAATCAAAAGGATAAATCTTATTTCTAAAAACAAAATTTTTTTTATTTGCAAAGACCACTGGAATTGAAAGTTCATAATGCTTCTGAGATGAACGATTATTCATTTCTATAAAATGAAATGTGATATAAAAAATGAGAACATATATCACACAGCTATATTTTAACGAACTTTTAATATTAGGCAAATTCTTTTGATATAAAAATATAGCTGTGTGAATGAAGCATATATATCACATATGTTTAAGATCCCAAATATTTATGAAATGTAATAAAAAATTAAATTGTAAACTTTATATCAATTACCAAGATCTCGAGATTTCAAACAGATGTATCTTTTTTTAAAATCTTAAAGTATTCATCGCCATCATCTTCGCTATCAATGAATTGGAGAAGCTCATTTTGAATTTTTTTGTTGTTCCCTATGATTCCTTCGATACTCATTTATCCTGCTCAAATAAAAATCTATACAATTTTTTTGAACGAATCATTCAAATATTCAGTTTATTATTATATTATGAAAAATAGAATAAAAATTAAAAATAAACCAAAATCTCAACAAAAAAGCAACTATTGAATTCATTTTGAATTTAATTTTTTGAATAAAAATAAGAACAAATATGCTATCAAAATACTTATTATATGCCCAAATAAATTCTTAAAAATATTTGTAAGAACTCATTGAATTCTTTTTTTATATAAGCTTAATGCTTTCTATTCCAACCAAATTAAATTTAAATGCACCTATTTCATTTCCAGCAGTTAAAATAAGTTCTTTTTTACCCCAACCAGATAATACTTTTCAATCAATGATCTTGTCGAATCGATCTCGAAATTTTCAACGCTTTTTTACTAAAACGACCCAACAAAAAGCCCAAACTTCTCACTTTTTTGATTCCAACAAAATCAAAGAATATGAAATACTATGTGAAAAAGGCGATCTCAAAGCAATATCAGAATATGCCCCTAGTTTACTCACAGGAAGCAATGGTGTCGAATCAAATCCCACCAAAGCTGCCCAATATTTTAAGCATGGATCTGATTTACACGATACTGACAGCATGTATAATTATGCACTTTGTTTATATCGCGGACAAGGTGTCAAAACCGACTATTCCGCGGCAGCCACCTTATTCAAAGAAACAGCAATGAAAGGCAAGCTTGATTCCTATCTTTATCTCTACAAAATTTACTCAGAAGGCCTCGGAGTTACAAAAGACAGAACAGCGGCCATTGAGTACCTCAAGGCAGGTGCTGACAAAGGGCAATTAGAAGCCTGCACAGAGTATGCCCTAACATTGAAAGAAGGGGACCCCGAAAGGAGTGAATATTTAAAAAAAGCAGCTGAAAAAGGTGAAATTAAAGGCCAATTTCATTATGGTGTTTCATTGGTAAAAAGTGACAAAGGGAAGGCCTTTTACTACTTGGTGAAGGCAGCAGAAGGAGGCCTTCCTTGTGCACAGAATTACGTGGGCGACATCTTCCTTGAAGGCGAGATCGGACCCAAAGATTACGGCATGGCTGCTCATTACTACGAGTTAGCGGCCAATCAAAACGATGCTGATGGCTGCTACAACTTGTCGCACATTTACATGAGTGACAAGAGCAAGAAAGAGGAAGTCGTGAAGAACATGAAGAAGGCAGCAGATTTAGGAAAAGTCGACGCAATGCTCGAGTACGGCCAGCTTGTTTATCTCGGAAAAGGAAGCTTCAAGAAGGACCGAAAAGAAGCAGAAAAATACATCAAAATGGCGGCCGATAGCGGCTCCGATGAAGCGATGCTTATGTATGGGATGATGTCGGAAGGTTCTTCGAAGAACAGTGAAGCCGATAAGTATTACAAATTGGCCTGTGAAAGGTCAAAAACACCACGAGCATATAAGACATATATGAAATTTTTGAATAAGCAAAGAAAATTCAATGAGGCCGATAAATACATGTTGTTGGCAGCCGAGGCTGGTGACGATGAATGCCTCTACGGCGCTGCTCTTTATCACTTCGTCAGGAGAAATACAAAGGAATGCGAGAAGTGCCTGAAAAAGGCAGTTGAAAAAGAGAACTCTGACGCAATGCACTTTTACGGTTCAATTCTCGTCTCAAAAAATTCTGAGGAGTCATTGAAATTACTCAAAAAGGCAATCGACAAAGGAAACGTCCATGCAATGTACACTTACGCAAATTACATTTCTGAAGGCAAGTTCAAGAACATCGATAAGAAAGAGGCCTTCAAGTACATGAAAATGGCAGCCGACAACAACGTGAAAGAGGCAGTCATGAAATGCGCAAAAATGCTCTCTGAGGGAAAGTATTGCACAAAGAATATGGGAGAGGCATTGAAGTATTACAAGATCGCTGCAGATAGATACAATAACCCAGAGGCTCAGTTCACGTTTGGAAGCGCTTGCTTGGTCGGTTGTGACGGTTTTAAAGTGGATAAAAAATTGGGTGCTTCTTACGTGAAAAGAGCAGCTGACCAAAAATTGCCTGACGCTGTCTACAAGCTTGGATGCATTTACAAAGAAGGCGAAGGTGTTGAAAAAGACGGGAAAAAGGCAATGGAATACTTCAAAAAAGCAGCTGACATGGGCTATGTGCCACATAAATAAATAAATAAATCTTCTCTCTTTAATTTTATATTGACTTTATTTTATGAATTTCATATTTTTTCCAAAATACCATTTTTTAGTATTTAAGCTTCATAATATATAGAATTTAAGCTTTTTTGAGAGTAAATATGATGTCATTATAATTGAATAATATTAGTCATTTTCCACATAAAATATCTGCTAATATAATGAAAAACTCTTTAAAAAATTTTAAAGTATGATTAATAAAACCAATCGACCAAATAATTATGAATATAATTATTCTTTCCTCATTGGTGGATCAATTATACTTAAATTATCAGAAAACGCTTTTGGCTCATTGTAACAAAACAGGTCAATGAAACTTAGAAATTCTGCCATATCATCTAGTTAATTCAAACTTTTTAAATGATTTACAAACAAAATTGAATCAAAAACATTCAAATTTAATATTTTTTGTTCACAATGCTTGATTTCTGTTAAATTTGCAATTAAAAATTGGAATATTTTATTTTTATTTCGATCATAAAAATCTTTAATTGATTTTTCAAAATAGCGGCTCTTGGATATATTGAAAAGAGATGAAATGAGAATCATTTTATTTCCATTATATTGGTTGTTCATCGATAGTTTTAAAAGAATTTCTTGCATGGGAAGATACATATAAATTGGATATACATAAGTTTGACGATCTGATAAAAAATTACTTAGAATCGATTCAAAAGAAGAAATCAAAATTTGAGATTTATTGTTTTTCAATAATTGAGCTCTTTCAATAATGCTATCTTGCAACAAAGGGTATCCTTTTAAGGAATTGATTTTAATCTCTTTTAATAAATGAATTGTTACTGCTGTTAATGGAAGAATCGTTCTTCTATTAAGACCACTTATTTGTACATATTTTCTCCTTTTTATAGATATTATTGAACAAAGTAAAATTGAAAGGATTGATTCATCTTGTTGATAAATATATTCGATTTTCTTTGTTTCAATTATTTTTGATATTTTTTCTAGAAAATCACTTTTTGGTGCCAACATGCAAATAAAATTCAGGTGTGATATTTTTTCAATTAAACTACCAAACTTTGATCCAATATCAAGTCCAGATAAAAAAATGATATTATTAAAGGTGAAAAATGAGAAATTAAACTGGAATTTAATTCTGAATATAACAATATATCTAATATTAAATCGATATTGAATTGAGGTGGAATCTCATTTGAAAATATTATATATTTTGTTTTTTGAATTTGAGGAACAATTTCTTTTATAATCTCATCAAAATAATATTGATAATTTCTGATGTGCAAATTTTGTTTATTTTGTGATATATAAGAAAGTATCGAAGTTGCTAAGATTAAATAAAATGGATTTGATCTCGACAAATTAACAAAAATTTTAATATATGGTAAGCATTGCGTTGGATAAAGTGAAAAACATTTCTTGATTATATCCAAAATTTCAATCGATTTGGATAATGTTAAATCTTTATTGAGCGACTCTGTGATATCTTTAATAAAACTGAACACATTCTTTTTAGTTATTTTGTCTTTAAAACATATATACGAATTACGAATATCATTAACTGAATCTTGTTCATTCATTATTTTTGAAAAATAAAAAAAATCCTTTTTGAGAAAGGATTTTTTGATTGAAATTAAAAATTGCAACATTAAAACCATGAAGTTGATAATTGTCTTTAAAAGCATATCATCAGTAATGCAATTTATTTCACATATCAGAATATATATATATATATATATAAAATTATAAGTAATTGAATTCAAAAATAAAATTGATATTTGAAATCATTATTGACGTTTTCATCTTCTTTCATGATATTGTCAATTCTAAAAATTGATTTTTTTTAATATTTATACTTATCATTTTTCTTTTTTATCAGTATTATTGAACAAAGTGAAATAGACAAAATTGATTTAACCTTACATTCACTACAATATATTTTTTGAATAGGTAAAATAGCAAAATAAAAATGAAAAAACGGTAAAAGAATCGTTTATATTAATAGTTGCTTTTAATATTTTTCTTCAAGAAAATCTGTTGCTTTATCTATGCCTTTCTTTGATAGATCAGTCATCATTTCATATGCTTTATCTCGATCTTGGATGCATCCCTGGCCATAATAGTGCATAACTGCCAAATAGTATTCAGCAACAGGATTGTTTGTCTTAGAAATATACTCAAAGAAACTGTATGCCTGCTTGTAATTCTTCGACCTGTAAAGACCAATTGCATATTTAAGAGGAACTTTTGAGTTTCCTTTTTGAATTTGTTGGATCATGTATTTATATGTGCTTTCGGCATCATTTCCTGATGAAGACTTCGTACTCAAAATTTCAGGTGATTTCACATTATCGTTGTTTGCAATTCTTTTTTGATATTCAGGAGAGGCATCTGAATCTTTCTCATCAGTCATGAAACCAAAAGCAAATTGTGATTCATTTTGGTCTTTTCCTTTCTGCAAAGATGAATATTTCAATTGAGCAGGAGCAAATCCTTGTTCAGCTGCTTTTTTGTAATATTCTAATGACTTGTTTGGATCAGTTTCTTCGAGAATGAATCCAATATGATACATTGAATTAGAGTCATTTTTAACAGCTCCAAGTTGGAAGATTTCAAGTGCTTTTTTGAGATTCTTTTCAGTGCCAAATCCTCTCAAAAAGCAAACGCCATAGTTGTTGATTGTTACTTTTGTTTGATGCTGCTTAAATGCTCGTTCAAACCATCTGAATGACTCTTTTTCACGGCCTTCAATTTTGGAAAAGTAGATTCCAATGTCAGTTGGGAAATGTTCATAAAAGTCGTTGAATTCGCTCTTCAGCATCTCTTCAACTCCTTTGCTATGATCTTTCTGAGTTCCAACTCCTTTTGCAGTGAAATAGCCAAACAAACATTGGCAATATTTGTCGCCTTTCTTCATGCCTTCACATGCTGCTTCAAATGCACGCTTATCATCTTGATAACGTGATTGAAGAAGACGAGAAAGTGAGAAGTATGAACGTGTGAATCCTTGTTCAATTGATTTTTTCAGATGTGGAACTGCTTCATCATATTTCTTCTGCTGATAAATCAAGTGCAAGGCGTATTTGTGATGTGCAACAGCGTTGTTGCGCTTCATTCCTTCTTTGCAAAGTTCAACGTAGAAATCTTTCGATAATGAAAAACATCGATCAAAAACTGATGAAGTCTTCTCAAAGTCGCTGTTATTATGCAAATGAACCATCAGATCTTTTGCATTTCTGGATGATATGTATTCTTCAATTATTTTTGTGTCATTTGGTGGTTTTTCACTCATATTTCCATGAACTTTTTGTGAGTGTTCATCATCATTAAGAATTAATGGAATGGCGCGTTCTCGAATTTCGTTTGGTCGCGAAGTATCAGCATCATCTTGAATGCCCATAGACAAATTAGTATCCTTCGATGAACTTGTTTTGAAAGCAGGTTGGGCCTCCTTAACATGCTCAGGTTCACTTTGGTGCACTTTAATAATTGGGATATCATCATTATGGGCCTCTTTGCTATGATTTTTAGGATAATCATTTGATGATTCATTGGCGACTTCTTCAGCTTTTTGTACTTCTTCTATTGAAGTTGTTGAATTATTGTCATTCCTTTCAACTCTTTGTGTTTCCTCTATTGTAGTTGTTGAATTATTGTCATTCTTTTCAGCTTTTTGTACTTCTTCTATTGGAACTGCTGAATTATTATCATTCCTTTCAACTCTTTGTGTTTCCTCTATTGGAACTGCTGAATTATTATCATTCCTTTCAACTCTTTGTGTTTCCTCTATTGGAGCTGCTGAATTATTATCATTCTTTTCAGCTTTTTGTACTTCTTCTATTGAAGTTGTTGAATTATTGTCATCCCTTTCAACTTTTTGTGAATTTTCATCATCATCATTATGAAGTAATTGAATGGTGCGTTCTCGAATTTCTTCTGGTCGAAAAGAATCAGCATCATCTTGAATGTCCATAGCCAAATCAGTATCCTTCGATGAACTTGTTTTGAAAACAGGTTGAGTCTCCTTAACATGCTCAGCTTCACTTTGGTGCACTTTAATAATTTGGATCTCATCATCAGAGGCCTCTTTGCTGTGATTTTCAGTATAATAATTTGATGTTTTATTGCTGACTTCTTCAACTTTTTGTGTTTCCTCTATTGAAGTTGTTGAATTATTGTCATCCCTTTCAACTTTTTGTGAATATTCCTTATCATCATCATTAAGAAGTAATTGAATGGTGCGTTCTCGAATTTCTTCTGGTCGAAAAGAATCAGCACCATCTTGAATTTCCATAGCCAAGTTAGTATCCTTCGATAAACTTGTTTTGAAAACAGGTTGGGTCTCTTTAACATGCTCAGGTTCACTTTGGTGCACTTTAATAATTTGGATTTCATCGTCAAGTGCCTCTTTGCTGTAATTTTCAGTATAATCATTTGATGTTTTATTGGTGACTTCTTCAACTTTTTGTGTTTCCTCTATTAAATTTGTCGAATTATTATCACTTTCTTCAACTTTTTGTAAATTTTCATCAGCATCATTAAGAAGTAATTGAATGATGCATTCTTGGATT
The DNA here is from genome assembly GCA_039105265.1 of Tritrichomonas musculus. NCBI lineage: Eukaryota > Parabasalia > Tritrichomonadida > Tritrichomonadidae > Tritrichomonas > Tritrichomonas musculus. The sequence goes on along the minus strand of JAPFFF010000060.1, from coordinate 654,145 downwards.
TCTTCTGGTGAGAAAGAATCAGCACCATCTTGAATGTCCATAGCCAAATCAATGTCTTGTGATAAACTCACTTCAAAAGCAGGTTTGGCCTCCTTGACATGTTCAGATTCACTCTGATGCGCTTTAAAAATTCGGATTTCATCATTAGTTGTTTCTTTGCTGTGATTTTTAGTATAATTATTTGATGATTTATTGGCGTCTTCTTCAACTCTTTGCGTTTCTTCTATTGAAATTGTTGAATTATTATCATTTCCTTCAACTCTTTGTGAATTTTCATCAGCGTCATTAAAAAGTAATTGAATAATACTTTCTCGAATATCTTCTGGTGGGAAAGAATCAGCACCATCTTTAATGTCCATAGCCAAATCAGATTCTTGCGATAGACTTGCTTCAAGAGCAGGATTGGTCTCCTTCCAATACGCAACATCAATTTGGTTTAATTCAGAAATTAGGAATTCATCATCAGTTGTCTCTATTTTGTGATTTTCAGTATATTTATTTGACAATTCATCGGTGACTTCTTCAACTCTTTGAGCTTCTTCCATCGATGTTGTTGAATTATTATCATTTTCTTCAACTTTTTGTGCTTCTTCTACTGAAATTGTTGAACTATTATCATTTTCTTCAACTTTCTGTGCTTTCTCTATCAATATTGTTGCATCATTAGTATTTTCTTCAACTTTTTGTGCTTCTTCTACTGAAATTGTTGAACTATTATAACTTTCTTCAATTTTTTGGGCATTTTCTTCCGAATTTATTTTGCATTCTTTCTTTTCAAGTTTTTGATCAATTTCTTTTATGTACTTAAAGTAATCTTCTTGGCTTATTTTGTCAGTGATAAATTCTGTATTCGTTTTCAAAAGATTTGAAATCTCTTTAAATGTTGGTCGTTCATTCGGGTCTTCTGACCAGCATCTTTTAATTAATTCTTGATAAACCATAGGAACTTTCTCTTTAATATGAGGTCTCTCGCCTTTCAACACAACTTCATTGAAGACTTGGTTGGAACTACTAAGATTACTAAATGGAATTTCGCCAGTAACGACTTGGAAAACAATGAAAGCAAACGAGTAGACATCACTTGCCTTTGAATAACTTTTTGTTTGCAAAACTTCAGGCGATGAATAAATTGGGGTGCATTTTAGTCCTGTCATTGATTGATGTGACATCATTTCAGGATTCAAAAATCTCGTCAACAAACCAAAATTGCCAATTTTGGGAAACAAATAATCATCAAGGAAAATGTTTTCCAATCGCAAGTTTCGATGAAGAATTCCATGTGAATGCAGATATGCCATTCCAGAAGCAATTCCATACAAATTAATCAATTTTCTTGTGTCATCCCAACCACGAAGTTTTTTGTTTTTCCGTTCAAGTTCAAAGATATCTTTCAATGTGTTGTTTAAGCAAAGTTCGCTGATGACTGTTGGATTTGGATTGTTTTTGAAATCAACTGGACTGTATCCAATCAATTTTAAGAATGTTGGATGATCCATTTGCGTGATAACTTTTACTTCTTCAACAAATTTTGCCATCTCTTCCTTAGAAACATTATCGACTTTGAAAATTGATATCTCTCCTTGATAAACAATTTTGGTGCTTTTATCTTTCACTTTGTACAACTTCGAATTGTCACTTTTACTAATGATTTTCCCTCGTTCATATTTTGACAAATCCAAAAAGAAATCATTAAATATGCTTTCTTTTTGACTTTGTGGTTGTACTTGATCTTCTTTTTGGACTTGATTGGTATCAATTGTAACTTTGTTGAATTGTGGACATTTAACTTCTTTGTTTTCATTGGCTGAGATACTGCCTTTAACATATGAAATGTAGTCCAAATATTCATCCTCATCAACATTCTCAGTGATGAAGTTTCTGTCAGTTTCTAGAAGTTCGACAATCTCTTCAAAAGTTGGCCTGCTGTTATAATCTTCATTCCAACATTTTTCAATAAGTTCTTGATAACAGTCAGCAATTGGATATCTAAATTCAGGACGATAACGCTCAATTACAAGCTTGAAAAGTTGGTATTGATTTAGACCTTTGTAAACAACTTCGCTGGTCATTATTTCATAAACAATGATTCCGAATGCGTAGACATCACCAGCAAAAGTATAATTATTGTCTTTCAATATTTCAGGTGCACAGTAAGCATAAGTACCCTTCAAACCTGAATTGAAAAATGAATAATTTTCATCATTACTGCTTGTAATATGCTTTGATAATCCAAAATCTGCGATTTTTGGAAACAGAAACTCATCCATTAAAATGTTATCTGGCTTCAAATCACGATGAACAATTTTTAATTGATGAAGATAGTTCATTCCAGCTGCAATTCCATAAATATTAATCAACTTTTTAGTATCATCCCAGCTTTTGTTTGCACAGCTCATTCTCTCCAATTCAATGATACTACCCAATGTTCCATTTGATATCAATTCAGTGATTACAACTGGCTTCAGTTGATTCTTAAAATTGATTGGACTGTATCCAACAAATTTAAGAATTGATGGGAAGTTCAATTTAGAAATAATTTGAATTTCTCGCTCAAAGTTGACTATTGTTGTTTCATCACATTCATTGATATCATATTTAGAAACTTTGGCTGCATCTGTCATTCCAGTTTCTTTTGCTAGGACTTTATAAACGTTGCCAAATGAACCTGAACCAATTTTAATTTTCTTTTCGAAGTTGTCTAAGTTAATCGACCCGATATTCAATGAAAAATTCTTTCTTTGTTTTTCTTTGTTAATTCTTACTTTCAAGAATGAATAATCTTTCATCTTGAACAATTCTTCAGAATTGGATTCTTTGCTTGTTAATGAGTCTTCAATGAATTTAATGTAATTATGATACTTCTCTTTATCAATGTTTTCTGAAATGAATTCTGGGTTTGTTTTGAGTTCAAAAACAATTTCATCAGCTGTTAAACGAGCTTCAGGATTTTGTGACCAGCATTGTTCAACAAGTTTTTGATACCATTTTGGAAAATTGTCTTTGAATTCTGGTCTTATTCCTCTCAAAATCATATCACTAATAAAGAAAGGGCCTTTTGAACCAAATGGAATCTCTTTTGATATTATTGAATAAACAATCATTCCAAAGGAATAAATATCGACAGATTTATCAAAAATACTGTGTTCCATAACTTCTGGTGATCGATAATGATAATACTGCGAGTTTTGAAGGGTAATCATACCTGTAGATTTACAAAAGTCAGATTGATTCTGATAAATCATGACTCCTGTTATTTTTGGAAAAAAAAATTCATCGAGAAAGATGTTTCCTGGATTTAAATTGTAATGGATATTTCCTTTTGAATGCAAGTAAGACAAACATGATGCTATACCATAGATAACTATTAACATTGCTGTATCATCCCAACCTTCAATGAATTTATTTCCCATTTTAATAATGTCATCTAAAGATCCGTTCGTGGCATATTGATAAATTGACATTGGAATAGGTTTCCCAATATAATTTGTTGGCGAGTATCCCACAAAATTCAAAAGGGATGGATGTGATAATAAGTAACTGTTACTTACTTCAAAATAAAAATAATTCATTACAAGTTGAAATGCATTTTTGTTATTATTTTCAATAACTTCGTCAAAATTAGGTTTTTTGCAATAGAAAAGCTCACCTGTTTCTTTTTCTTCAATTTCATTGATTTTAATGAGTTCATTTTGAAAAATAAGTTTCTTTTTTGTATAGTTGTTGATATTTACCATGTGCAAGCATGGTAAGATGTTGTTCATCTCGGTTTCATAAATATTTTGTAAGTGACTGGTATCATGAAAATCGCGAAATTGATGAATATTGGCCATGTAATACTCATCAATTTGGTGAATATTTTGTGGTTCAAATGTTGCAGGATATTCATCAATTTGTTTAATGTATTGTTCATATTCAGTTGAATCAATAGAATCATTGATGAATTCTGGATTCGTTCGAAGTTCTATTAAAATATCTGAAAATGTTGGTCGTTCGTTTGGATCTTCTGACCAACATCGTTCAATAAGTGTTCGATAACAATCTGGAATGTTATCACTAATATTTGGTCGTTGATGTTCTTCAACAATATATTTATAATGTTCTTCAATACTTCGACTTTTATCAAATGCACGATGATTAGAAATAAGTTCATAAATAATGAATGAATATGAATAAACATCACTCTTCTCATCATATATATGTTTCGTATATGTTTCTGGTGAAATATATGCTGGTGTACCTTTCAAATGTTGACTTATTTTATCTCCATCTCTTTTGATTTCTTTCGAAAGATGAAATCCGCTAATTCTTGGATATTTTGATTCATCAAGATAAATGTTTTCTGTTTTCAAATCTCGATGAACAATATTGTGCTGATGCAAATATGACATTCCAGCTGCAATTCCATAAATATTAATCAATATTTTAGTATTATTCCATTCATGATTTGATTCATTATCAACCATTTTATCTAAAGTCCCGTTTGGTGCATATTCAGAGATAACAGTTGGGAGTATTTTGAATCCAGTCGGGTAAAATCCAATAAATTTCAATATAGATGGATGATTCAATTGTAGTATAATTTTCAGTGAACTAAAGAAATTGATAACATCATGCTTGTATAAAAATGCTCTGTTTTTGGCATGTTCTTTTAGTATGTAAAATTTACCTGTCGAAATATTTCGCACCTTTCTAATACGAAAACAAAGTTTCGATTGGTTGATTGCTTTTTCATCAATAGCATCTTCTTCCATATCATCATATTCTTCTTCCTCTTCTTCTTTTTCATCTTCTTCTGATATATATTCAAAATCTTTCATATCAAAATATTCATTTCTCAATGGAATATTTGTGGTATTAGTTGAATAAATGCTTTCGGTTGGAAAGTTAACAATAACATTATTGAATGTGGAAAGACTGGTCTTAATTATTTCATCAAGTTTACTGTTTCTTTTATTTGGTTCAAATGTTGTAGGATAATCATCAATTTGTTTAATGTATTGTTCATATTCAGTTGAATCAATAGAATCATTGATGAATTCTGGATTCGTTCGAAGTTCTATCAAAATATCTGAAAATGTTGGTCGTTCGTTTGGATCTTCTGACCAACATCGTTCAATAAGTGTTCGATAACAATCTGGAATGTTATCACTAATATTTGGTCGTTGATGTTCTTCAACAATATATTTATAATGTTCTTCAATACTTCGACTTTTATCAAATGCACGATGATTAGAAATAAGTTCATAAATAATGAATGAATATGAATAAACATCACTCTTCTCATCATATATATGTTTCGTATATGTTTCTGGTGAAATATATGCTGGTGTACCTTTCAAATGTTGACTTATTTTATCTTCGTCCCTTTTGATTTCTTTCGAAAGATGAAATCCGCTAATTCTTGGATATTTTGATTCATCAAGATAAATGTTTTCTGTTTTCAAATCTCGATGAACAATATTGTGCTGATGCAAATATGACATTCCAGCTGCAATTCCATAAATATTAATCAATATCTTAGTTTCATCCCATGATGTATATTTTGATTCAATCATTTCAGCAAGAGTCCAATTAAGATTCTGAAATATAACAACTGGCTTTGGAATTTCATTAAAATCTTCAAAACTGATGCCAGTAATCTTCAAAATTGATGGATGATTCAGCTGCAGCATGATGTTCATTTCTCTGCAAAAATCAACAATTTGGTCTCTCAAGAAGAATCTGATTTCAAATGAGTAAACTCTTGCACGGAAAAAAATATCATTTGTATTTTTCTTCTGAACTTTGTATGAGTTATAAATATCAGAAGATGACAATTTTACAATCAAAAAAAAGTCTTTCAATGTGAATTCTTTTGGATCTATCAAAAAGCCAAGATCACTATCTAATCGGCCAGACAAGTCTTTCTTGCGGAGGAGATCAAAGCCCTCATCTAATTGGTGAAGGTTTTGTGGTTCAAATGTTGCGTTATATTCATCAATTAGCTCGATATAATGCTGATATTCATCAGAATCAATGGATTCAGTGATGAATTCTTTATTTGTTCGTAATTCGGTCAGTATCTCTGAAAAAGTGGGACGGTCATTTGGATTTTCTGACCAACACCGTTCAATCAGTTCTTTGTAGCATTTTGGAATAAATTCTTCGCTAATAATAAGGGGACGTTTGCCTTTTGAAACTCTTTTTTTACTTAACATTTCATATGCAATTAATGAATAAGCGTAAACGTCACTTTTTTCACTGTATTCAAGCGAGGTTATTGTTTCTGGTGCTAAATATTGAGCTGTTCCTTTAATTTTGATATCTTTTTTTGAATTTGCAGTTATTTCTTTAGAAATGTGAAAATTATAAATTTTGGGATAGTTGTTCTTATCAAGAGATATGTTTTCTGGAGTTAAATCACGATGCATGATGTTATGTTTGTGCAAATATGACATTCCTGATGCAATTCCGTACAAATTAATTAATATTTTTGTATCATTCCAATTGCTTTCAAAATGAACGTTCTTATCCTTTTCTGGCTCAATCGCTTTGTTTAAGGTGTTTTCCGAAGTGTATTCGTAAAAGATACCTAATTGGAATTTTTTAATATTGTATCCGAAGAACTTCAAAATAGAAGGGTGATTTAGTTTTGATGCTATTTGAATACATCTGCGCAAATCTCGACGTTCTTCTCTTGATAGCGTGTCTAATCTTTTTGTAAAAGATTCATAGAGATATTTGGTATCTGCTTTTAATCCAACACACTTATAAAATATGGCATCTTCTATCTGCAAGATTTTATCCATTGAAAAATCTTTTGGATCTATGACATTTTCATTATTATCCATTATCTTTTTTTAAATTCAATGAGTTTATTCAATAATTGTAATATTACAAAATGCAAAATAATTTTCACAATTATTTTCAATGTTATATTGAAATAAACGGCTTTATGCAATTTTTTGAGTGAAAAATAACGAAAGTCCCACAATTTTCTATACTCATCTTGAAAACGCTGTAAAAATTCTTCCGTTTATTTTTTCCTTTAAAAAAAACATCAATAAACTTACATCTAAGTTAGAAAAATATTCATAAATATAAAAGTACAGCCGTTTAGGAAATAAAATTTTTTTTTAGGAAAATAATTTGCAACGATCATTTTGTATTCAATTCTAAAAATTTTTTTAAAAGTTCAGATATGATATTTCTATGCATAAGAAGAAAAATTTCAAAAAAATCTTGTTTCAAATGAATGTATATCGGTATTTCAGATTGTGAAAGAAGAATTAAGCCTTTACATCAATTTTTTAGAAAACTTCAAATATTTCAACAATTTTTCTTCTTTGCCGTTTGCTCATATTTTCATGTTGATGTGACTATAAAACTTTTTTTATCATTATATCTGATAATTTTTCCAAGTGAATGAGAACAGTTCTAGATTTTTTTTTAAGTTTAATACTAATATTACCTATTTTAAAAAAACAGATATATTACACTTTCATATTTGAACATTTTATAATTTATTATTATGCTTGTTTGCCTTGTTGTTCCATTTTTTCTTCTAATTTTATCTAATTCTTATTTTTTCAATAAATATTAGCAAAACTTAAAAAAATGAATATTTTATGATGTTTAATTAAGCACACATCAGCTTTTTAATTATAAAAATAAAATTTTATGAAAATCTAATATTTTATGTATCTTAGAACATTCTTTATTAAATTAATCATCATAGTTATATTTATTATTAGATATATAACTATTTGTAATAATAAAATAAGGTTTATACTCCTTTGTTCTCTAAAAAAATCGTATTATGTTATATTGAAAATTGAATGTAAAATGATCGTTGCTAATCTATTTACTAAAAAAACAATTTTATTTCCCAAAAAACAAATTCCATTTCCTAAACGGCTGTATTTAGTAAAAATTATGAGTTCTCAAGAATACTTGAAAAAAATGAAGAATATTCAAGATATTATTGTGATTTTTTTTTTGAAGAAGTCAATTCAGGTGAAAATATTCTTATTCTTGAAAGAAAATTAAATGATATATATAAAAAAGTGATTTTAAGTATTACATTTTGTCATTGTAATAAAGACTTCGCATATTGATCATTACTTTTTTTTTTTTTTTTGGACATGTAACTCAAGGTAAAATTTACCAATTAATTGGAGCTATTTTTGCTTATTTATATTTAGTTGTAATTTGTGTCAATGTCGACAAAAAACTCAATATTATTATTGAATAATAATTTTAATAAACATAAACAAAAAGTTGATTAATAATATCCATAATGTTGAAGATAGGATTCAATTGAGTGATTGAATGCATTGGAATTATTTTTATATTGTGTAAGGATTTGCTTACAATGAGGAACCTATTTCCGTTTTTCTTAACATACTATAGATGTCATGCATGCAGTTTCATAGACATTTGAAATAGTCCGTCCTTTTGGGAGAATTCCATCCTTAAAATTTATTTTTATCTTTATTTTTATTTTTTTTTCTTTAGATTTGAAATACATGTTATCATAATAAATGCTCATGATGACTGATGTTCTTCCTCTATAAAGATGATGATTGTTCTCAACGTCAGGCATTTCAAATGTGATACATTGGATGTCATTAATACACGAAAGCTCTTTGAATTCTTCTCCGCTGATCGAATCGCCAACAAAAAATAAAGAACTCTCTGTGAAATTGAATTGTGTCAAAAGGTTTTCAAGAAATGAAAAATCAAAATAGAAAATGTGTCGATTAAATCGTTCAATTCCAATAAAATTATCTTCCTTAAAATGTCTGATAAATGAATAAAATGGTAAAATGTTTTCTAGCATCAATGAAATGTATTTTTGGCAAATTGTTTCAATGAACAGTCCAATACCAAAACGATCTTCATATGATCCTCCAACAATGTAATGAGTGCTTCCAATATATTTGCCTTTATCTGTGATGAATGATGGCTGAATTGTTATAGACTCGTCAAGTTGAATCTGATATCTTTTAAATAAATCAATTGGTTCATAGTCGTCCGAATGTTCTTTTATCCAATAAATTTCATTAAAATATTCCCATTCTAAATGACATTTGCCTTCTCCTTGTTTATTAACGCATTCTGCCTATTTGTCATAAAGTGCTCGAACTACTTCATTCTTAATGCTTTCAATTCGTTGTTCATTGAAATAATTCTTGTTGGTGATGTTGAATTGCGCTTCAATCTTCGTAATATTTGTGGCTGAGAAATGTTTCATCGTCGATTCTAATATTTTATCTGATGTGATGATGAGGATTGGATCATGAAATATTTTCTTACAAAAAATTCGAATGTTGTCTTTCTCGTATTCTCTGCCAAAGATGTATTTCATCGTCGAATTGAATAAACCTCGTTTGGATGGTTTGATATAACAACGTCCTTCTTCATTGATGCCATATAATCTCGGTAGAGTTGTCATCATCGCAAAATCAGCTGTTTGAAGAGTTCCATCATTTAATGATTTCCCATAACAAAATGGTTCTGGATTCATTGTGAAATTCTCATCATATTTGTACCATGTTCCTTCGTTTTCATAATATCTTGACCTATCGACTGTTGCATAAATTGATCTTCTCGTAATACAAAATATGATGATGAATGAAATGAATAGAAAAATGTAACATGTGAGAGTTATCCAAAAAATAACTCTAACGTTTTTCTTTTTCATTAATTTCATCACTTTCTTCCGATTAAGAACAATGTCGATCAAATTGAATGCAAGAATTTTTTCACAAAAAATCATTTTAACTGTCAAAAAAATGATGAATTCAAAAATCGATATCGAGCCTTCAGCAAATGGCATTATGATTGAATACAATTGTAAGCCAAATAAGATGATAATAATGATAATTCTATTGATAATATTATTTTTACAAAATATTTGCGTTTTCCTTGATTGATAAAGCATTTCATTCAATCTTGGAAATTCAAATTTTTCTTTTTCTAAATAATCATATCTCCCTAATATTTGAACTTTATTACGTCTCTTTCTCATATCATTGAAATTGATGTCTGGTTTTGATTTTTTATGTGATTTAATCATATTTTTATTGACTTTGATTGACATTGATAATAAAATAAAACACTCCATATATATTATGACATAAAAAGTAAAAAATTTTATCAACAAATTTAAAATTATAATAACTAGTGCTGCTGTAGATATAAATAGAGTTGATCCGACAATGAGGACTGAAAGATCATTACAATAATATTCTGATCGATTTTCTACGATATTTTTTATTTTTTTAAAAAAATATTCATCGATACCATCCTTGAATAAACTGAAAGAGTTTTTGACCATTGGTATGTAATCGCAGATACAGTAATATAATAGAAGAAATAAAACAAAAAATATTCCAAAATCAGAGAAATTTGAAAAAATTGATATAATCATGTGAATTGGCGATTTTGTAAATAGTGAAATCCATTCATAAAGCATGAAATTGAATGTTAAAAAAGAAATGCCTGAAAATGCTAATTAATTAATATAAATAGATAAAAATAATAGTTCTCCAATTATAATGGAGATGGAGATGGAACCAATAGCATCCACAATAATATCGTCTAATTGAACCTTTTTGTTATCATTGCTTCTGATATTTTGTTTGTCCATATTTTGTAATACAATATTTTGAATAGTTTACAAATCAAAATTTTTGGAAATTTCCATAAAATAATTTTGGTGAGATGCAATCTTTAGAAATATGCGGTAATAATATCTACTGCTGTCTCAATGAAAGCATAAACTTTCTTGATAGAGTTCAAGTTGTTTATCCTCCTGCCAAATCCAGCTTTAACGTTTCCACAATTATTTCTTATTCTTTAGGTAATCATAATACAATCGTTGTTACCAATGATGGAAATGCATATGGGATTGGTCTTAATAATGAAGGTGTAATTAGTAATTCATTTCCTAAACCATATGCTGAACAATTCACAAAAATCGAACTCAGAGATATTAACAACCGTCCCTGCTCCGTAATATCTGCTGTTTCAAGTTCTATTCATACATTTTACATGATAGCTGATAAAAATGATAGTAATCATAAAATGTTAGCATATGCTAGTTTATATGTAAAAACCCAATTTCCAATTATTTTAGATATTGGCGACAGAGTCCCAATTGCACTCTTTTCTGGAGTTTCTTGTGCTGCCATAGATGAAGAAGGGGCAATTTTGTATATTGATAATTCAACTTGCGATTTTGCTAACAAAAAGATTGAACCAACTTTTCTTCCAAATTTTGAAGCAGCGACAAGTGTTGCTTGGTGCAATAATTTCATTTATGCACTTGGATCAACAGGAAAACTTTTTTGGGCATTAGAAAATAAAACTCTTTCATTCAGCGAAGTTCCAGAATTGAAAGGAAAAGAAGTTATTTGCATTTCTGGAACATTCCGTCATTGCATAGCTGTAACTAAGGATGAGCATGTTTTTGTTTATGGTATAAATACAAATGGAGAACTTGGGCTTGGACAAAATATAAAAAAGGTTTATGAATTCACTGAAGTTTTATCTCTTCGAGATAAAAAAATCATTTCAGCCTATGCAGGAACTGTTCATTCTATTTTCCAAAGTTCTGATGGTAAGATTTTTACATGTGGAAGTAACTACAATGGTGCCTTACTTATTGATATAAAAGCACCAACACAATATGAACCAATTGAAACAGCAATCACAGGTGTTTCATTTTGTATCACCGGCACTTTTACTAGTGCTTATTTTAAGAACTATATACCAGAAAATATTCCAAATAGGCGTGTTGATGTAAGTAAATTAATACGAAGACATGAAGATGTTGGTTCTTTAGAAACAAAATCAGATAAAAGCGACAATGAAGAAATTAAGATGCTCAAAGAAGAATATGAAGTTAGAATTGCAAAACAACAAGAAGAGTATGAAGAAATAATTAATATTCAAAAAGAACAACAAGAAGAGCTAATAAAAAAACAACAAGAAGAATATGAAAAACGAATTAAAGACATTCAAGATTTATATGAAGATAAGATTAAAAGGCAACAAGAAGAATATGAAAAACAAATTAAAGAGTCTCAAGATTTATATGAAGATAAGATTAAAAGGCAACAAGAAGAATATGAAGAAATAATTAAAAATCAGAAAAATTCATATGAAGAACAAATTAAGACTCTCACAAAAGAATTTGAATGCAAAATTGCTAATAAAAATAAAGAAATTCAATCACTAGAGCTTCATCATGTGCAAGAAACTGGTGATAGAAAAGAAAAAACAGAAGATAATACTTCTCATATGTTGCAAATGCTCAAAAACAGAATCAAAATTCTTGATAGTGAAACAATTCTCAACCTTGAAAAGCTCGAAAAAATTAATTCAGGAAACTTTGGTAAAGTTTACAAAGTTACAAAGAAGGAAATTTATGCTCTAAAAGTCATGAAAGTCAATGCAACACACGAAGATTTCAAGCAATTTCTGGCAGAATATGAAATTATCAACATACTTCTTCATCCAAACATTGTGAAAGCATATGGAATTTTTTTAGGGGATGAAACAAATTCACCTTCAATTCTTCTCGAGTTTTGCCCACTTTCGCTTGAAGAAGCTATCATTGAAAAGAAGCTCACAAACGTTGACCTTGTTTTCAGCATTTATCAAATTGCAGAAGGAATGAAATACGTTCATTTCAATCATGTTATTCACCGTGATCTGAAGCCTACAAACATTCTCATCACTAAAGAAGGAACAATCAAAATTAGTGACTTTGGCATTTCAAAGTTGATGAGCCCAGATGACCAGTCAATGACTTGTGGAATTGGAACACAGAAATTTATGGCTCCTGAAATCATCGATGAATGCTCAAATTATGACGAAAAAGTTGATGTTTACTCTTTTGGAGTGCTTTTGTACTTCATTTTAAGTGGAGGTGAAATGCCAAAAGTTAAATTAAGTGATAAATTGAGTGGCAAGAAAGCATCAATTCCTTCTTCTTTCTCTGTGTTTTCTCGCCAGCTGATTGACAGGTGCTGGAACTTTGAGGCAAAAGATCGGCCAAACTTTGATGAGATAATTAATGAAATAGAAAGAAACAACTACAATTTAGTTGATTTGTCAGAATCAGAACTTTATGAAGTTAAATCATTGATCAAACATCATAAAGATAAAATTCCATCTTATTAAAAACTTCAATTTTTAAATTATTACTGAATTAAATTTCATATTGTATTATTATATTAGAAAATAATGATAAATAGTTTTTAAATATATTCAATACCATTTCAAAGACCAATTAAGTTAAAGATTTATATAATGGAATAAATTGTAAATCATTAATAAATTTTAATTAAAAAAAGGACACTGAGAGTCAAAAAAGATAGATAATTAATATAACTTGTATGTATGAAAGGGATATTTTGCAGTTTATCAAGTATCAGTCCAAAATATTTAGATATATTATTAATTAATTGGTTTGGTAATGCAACCGGATTATTCGGTCATTATGAGCTAAATTTGTAAAAAGAAAGTTAGCTTATTACGAGAAAATATTTTTTAAAAAAAACTTATGATTTCCAAATAATCAGCGAAATTGGCAATTTCAAAGCAAACGATCATTTTTTCAAGTGAAAAAGTTTTGTCAAAATTATTTTTCTGAGCAATTATATAAAACTTTTTCAATATGCTTTTAAAATTACATTTTCTTATTTTATTTCTTTTGCAAAAAATGGAAAGCTATATCGCTGATAAGAAAAAGCTTTACGCTGCCATTCTAGAATTTCTTGAAAATTCAGGTGAGAATTTCGATGACACAGTGAATGAAGAATGTTTTGAAAGATTCTCTCCGTATTTCAAGCAGCAAGACAAAGATGGAACTTTTGAAAACGTCGAAGACTTTTTGCGAATTATCAAAAATATCAATGACGAACACCACCGCCATATAAATTTCATTACCAGAACTAAACAACTTCTTCTTCATTATAAGCACCAAATCAAACAGACCTTGTCAAATGACGAAATCTTCAATATTTTTAAAGGCAACAAATTACTCGTTCATTTTCTATTGACGAAAGGCATCATAAAAAAGACGGATAAGATTTGTGAGTATATGATGAATAAATATGAACCTAACGGTTACCGTTACTGTCACTTTTTCTATCCAGAACTTGAACAATTTTTAGGAGAAGAAAAAATGAAATCCGTTAAAAACGAACTTTTAAATGAGTCATCAAACATTTTTGACAGCTATGACATGAAACGCGAAGAAGGTGAGAATGACTCACAGATTTGCTCAATGATACGAAACGATTCAGTTAGAGAGTTTGTTTCATATTTGACTCGCAGTAACTGTTCACTTTCACGCCAAATTACACCATCAATTTTTGAGACCAATTCATTCTTACTCGAAGGAAAGGATACGACGCTGATTGAATATTCAGCTTTCTTTGGATCAATTAAAATTTTCAGATATTTGATGAAGAAAGGAGTTAAATTGACAGCATCACTGTGGCTTTATGCGATTCATTCAAAAAATGCAGCACTGATTCATATTCTTGAAACGAAGAACGTTTGTCCACCAAAATTAGATAACAAAAATGAAGAAGACTTAATCGAATATTTGAGATGCCTTATTGAATCAATTAAATGCCATCACAACGATTTTGCTGACTACATTCAAAATAATTTTCTGTTTCAAGAAGAAAAAGATCCAAAACGAAACGAAACGATTATTTGTAATTGCATAAAATATCATAATTACTATTATTTCGAACCAGAAACCATCAAAGAACATGGTTTCTTCTCTTTGAGCCTCTATAAATATAACGAACTTTTCAACCTTTTATTAAAAGAGAAGGAAGAAGAAATCAAAATCAAAATAATTCGAATCACAAATATTTTGATAAAGAACTAATTTCAGCAATCACAATTCAATAAGATAACTTCATAAAACATTTTAATTCTGTTCGATAAATGAATATTTTATGATATTTCAAATATTGAATATTTTTATAGCATTCATTAACATCAATTTTTTTCAATGTTTACATATTTTTTTTTATCAATCAGCATTACGAAAAGCAGCCAGCAATAATGACATTGAAGTTATTTATTTTTTGTTATTAAAAGAAGAAAAATATCAGATAATTTTTTCAATGGAAATATCGAATTAACACAAATATCAATTCCATCATCTGTAACTTCAATTGGAGATTCTGCTTTCGATGGATGTTCATCATTGACACAAATATCAATTCCATCATCTGTAACTTCAATTGGGAATAGTACTTTCAGAGGATGTTCATCATTAACACAAATATCAATTCCATCATCTGTAACTTCAATTGGAAAATGTATTTTTTCTGAATGTTCATCATTAACACAAATATCAATTCCATCATCTGTAACTTCAATTGGAGATTTTGCTTTCTCTGGATGTTCGTCATTAAAACAAATATCAATTCCATCATCTGTAACTTCAATTGGAGATTCTGCTTTCTCTAGATGTTCATCATTAACACAAATATTAATTCCATCATCTGTAACCTCAATTGGGAATAATACTTTCAGAGGATGTTCATCATTAACACAAATATCAATTCCATCATCTGTAACTTCAATTGGAAAATGTATTTTTTCTGAATGTTCATCATTAACACAAATATCAATTCCATCATCTGTAACTTCAATTGGATATTCTGCTTTCTCTGGATGTTCGTCATTAACACAAATATCAATTCCATCATCTGTAACTTCAATTGGAGATTTTTCTTTTAATGGATGTTCGTCATTAACACAAATATCAATTCCATCATCTGTAACTTCAATTGGAAAATATGTTTTCTCTGAATGTTCGTCATTAAAACAAATATCAATTCCATCATCTGTAACTTCAATTGGAGATTCTGCTTTCTCTGAATGTTCATCTAGGCTTGTTATTCTGATATCAATTATCAGGTTTGTCACTTTTTTTAACTCAGATAATCGATAATAAAATGTTATCGATTGGAAATTTTAATTGATGAATTCGATTATCAAGTATGAAATGTGATACAAAATTTAAAATGAATAGAATCAATCATTAATAATTATTTACTTGTTATTTTGAGAATAGATCAAAAACGTCACTTTTTTACATCTGATACTCGATTATCAGTTTAAAAATTTGATATCGAAATTACTGATTATCAAGATATTAGATATGAAATGTGATATGAAAATCATTATAAACTTGATATCTATTATCGAGATCTCGAGATCTCAAACAGATTTATCTTTTTTTATAATTGGTGTTTGTAATTTTAAAATATTCAAAAATAAATAATAGAATGTATTTATGTTTATTTTAAGATTAAAATCAAAAAATACATTCTTTTACATGAAATATTTGAGATTAAATCACGATCATATATTTATCAAAAAGTTTAATTGAAAATTCTGGTATCAAAAGCTGAGAAAAAAATTCTCGATCTCTGAAATCGATATCGAGAATCTGTGCATATTTATGTATCGATTTCAAAAAGTTAATCAATTATCGATCTCGAGAATAGGAGAATAACAAGTCTAAATCTCTAAAAGATTTTATTTAAAAAAAGGACATTGCGAGTCAAAAAAGATTGATAATTAATATAAATTGTATATATTAAAAGGATATTTTGCAAATTTTTCATGTATCAGACCAAAATATTTAGATATAATATTAAACTTTTGTTAAAATAAATGAACAAATAAACTCTGAAAAATATTTCAATTTTGTTTTTATAATGGATTACGCACAATATATTGAACAAAAGAAAAAACTTCAAAGTCTTTTACTCAATTTTGTTGAAAATAAAGAAGAAGCAAGTGAAGATTATAATCTATTAATTGAAGAAATTAGAAAGCAATTAAATATGGAAGATGGTAATGATTTGAGAGAATTTCTCCATTTGATATCAAATGTAACATATTATCATCACCGACAACAAGGTTTTATTGAAAAAATCGAGCAAATTATAAATTATTTTAAAAACGATATCAGACAAATTCTTTCGAATTCAAGAATATATGATATTTTTAAAGATAACAAAATGATGCTTCTCATTCTTTTCCGAAATAATTTATTGAGTGTTAATCAAGATTTTATTTATCGTATTAGAAACAATGACGAAGAAAATCTTTTTTTCTATCCTGAAATAAAAATGTTTGGTAAAGGAGAATACTGGATCGCGAGAATAGAAAAAAAACTTTTGGAATATGATCCTAATATTTTTTTAAATTTTGAGAAAAACCGCCAGAAAGGGGAAAATGAAAATTTTATAGCCGAACTTATTCGAAAAGATTTAATAAAAGAATTTGTAGAATATTATAACACGGCTTTTCTCACTCCTTTTTCAGAAGTTAAATGGTCGATGTTTGAGACCAACAACTTTTTAATGAGGAAAAAAATGTCAATTATTGAATATGCCTGTTTTTATGGTTCCACAAAGATATTTCTTTTTTTACTTTCAAAAGTCAATGGAATACAAATATATGAATCTTTGTGGCTTTGCGCTATTCATAGTTTTAATTCACAGATGATTCATATAGTTGAACAAAAATGTCAAATCAGGGACAATGAATATGAAGATGTTTTTAATGAAGCAATTAAATGTCACCACAATGATATTGCCCTTTATATTCTCAATAATTACATTGATGAAAAGTCAATGAAAAAGAGCAATTCTATCATTTATCAGTTTCAAAACTATTTGTTCTTTCCAAGCCAAATTATTAAAAAAAATATTGATGACTTCTGCAATTTATGTAAATATGATTATTACAAACTTGTTGAAATTTATATAAACGCAAAGGTGATTAATATAAATGAACAAAATGGAGTCATCTTTATGCTTTATTCTGTTCTGAAAAATTAATATTTAAATTCTATTTAAAGCGACATGATTTTCAATGGAATTCCAAAAATTAAACTTTTTTAATGAAGTTTAAAAAGAAATATTTATTAATTATAGAACACCTGCATGGTTTGCTATTGAGAAAGGTAGTGTAGAGGTTTTTAATTTTTTAATATCACAAAAAGAACTGAGAATTGACAATCATGTATTTGAAAAATCCATCAACTTGAAGCAAATTAAGTTGTCACCTTCAGTAAGCTTTATTGGCAATCATTCTTTTAGCAATTGCAGAAGATTGGTGCAAATAGAAATTCCTTTATCAGTAAAAATCATTCATGAATATGCATTTGAAGATTGCATCTCCTTAGAACAAGTTACGTTTTATTCTTCATCATCAATTCAAGACTCATTGACAAAAATCGAAGCAAATGCATTTTACTATTGTCGTAATCTCACTTCTATTTCATTTCCTAGAAGTCTTGAAGTTATTGAAGAATATGCCTTTATCTATTGCACAAAATTAAAAAATGTTGAGTTCCTTTTACCATCATCTTTAAAGGAAATACATAATCAAGCATTTGGACATTGTAAGTCATTGAAACAAATAACAATTCCTTCATCAATGATATATGACTCTCCTTTTTTATGCTGCAGCTCTTTGGAAGAAGTAACTGTTAATTCATATTATGGTAACTTAACAAAAATTTTCAATGAATGTCGTAATTTGAAAAGAATATATTATCCATCTTCATTTAAAAGTAAATATGAAGAATTATATCCTCATTGTGACTTACAAACTGTATCGTTCTTTGATAATCAATCTACTTTTCCAAAGAGTCAAACAGATAGATTTTTCTTCTGTAAAAACTGTGATTATCTAATAAGTTGTTACAATATAGGCAACGTGATATTCAATTGTGCAGATGTTGAAATAAGACAAGTTGATTTAAATGTTTATAAATCACTAAAGAAAATAACTTTCAATTCAAAAAATGTGAAATTTTATGAGTTCTCATTCGCCAGGCACACTTACTTAGAAGATGTTGTTTTTAATGATTCCGTGTCTACAGCAATTTTTCAAAAAGGAGCATTTATAAGATGCTCATCTTTAGCAAATCTGAATATTAATGCATCATTGAAAGTGATCCCTGAACATTGCTTTTTTGAATGTTCATCCTTGACAACTTTTCAAATTCCTTCATCTGTAACTTCAATTGAAAAAGGAGCTTTCAAAAACTGCACTTCATTGAAAAAAGTGACAATTCCTCCAACAGTCGCATTTATTGGTGAGAATGCTTTCCTTAACTGTTATTCATTGGAAGAAGTTTCAATTCCTTCTTCAATGCATACCATTAATAACGGTGTCTTCAGTCGTTGCAAATCATTGGTTGAAATGAGAATTCCTTCTTCTATTATGAACATTGGAAGCAAAGCCTTTGAAAAATGCACATCTTTGATAAAAGTGATATTTGACGATTATTCTTCACTTGAAATAATAAATTCATTGGCGTTTTTCAATTGCATATCGTTGAAAGAATTTACAATTCCTTCATCTGTGAAAAGAATCAAGAAATACGCATTTTACAAATGTTCATCATTGAAAGAAATTGAAATTCCTTCATCTGTTGTTTCAACTGGCCATGGACTTTTCATGGGATGCACATCTTTGTCTCAGATAACATTATCATCATCATCATCATCATTGATTGATACAAAAAAGTTTGACATTAATTCAAATGTTAAAGTAAAGATAATTTAATAATTTTTTTTTTTTTTAATTTTAATAAAAGTGCACAAAAATATAAATGATCAACTGGATATCATTTTATTTAAATAGTAAATATATATTATTGAAATGTATTTTTTAATAATTATCAGAATTTTGATTTATATATATAAATTAAAGAAGATCAAATTAAAATTATTAAATATCTTTTAGTATTCATAATGATGAAGTTTACATTAAATTATAAACTTTGTTTTTTAATTTTCGACTGTAAACTTACGGTTTCTAAGAATTTATTTCAAATATTGAATGATTTATTTTTTACACGCGAAAAATAAAAAACAAAGTTTAAAACTTTTTGACAAATATTTTTTTAACAGTTTCTTCTCCAAAAATTTAATTAACAGAATCATATTGCATGCATTTAAGTATCATGAATATGATACAGTTTGCTTTTTATTATAAAAAAAAGAATGATCAAAATTATTTTTATTTAACTTGATGATAGTTCATTTGCCAAAAATACATTACTATCAATGATATTTTGTGGAATGAGCTTTTTAATTTTTTTCTTGTCTACTTTTATATTTTTAACCAAGGTTTCCAGAGATGAAATTGAACCAGTTATTACATTATGATTATTATATGCCAAAACTGCTAAATTTATAACATTTTTCTTCTAAAGATGTTAGTTAATTCTATTCATAAAAAAATATATTTAAGCCAACATTTATAAAGACAAAATTACAATAAAATTAATTGTCTTTTTAAAGGCAAGCCTAAATATAAAAAAAAGATAAATACTGATTTGTTAACTGCCATTATATCAATCTCCCTATCAATTAAGGCACTTAAAACTTTCAGAAATGTAGTTGAATAACAACAATGACGATAAATTGAATTATCAAGGAAACACAAATGAAGAAGATTGTTATTTTGGTCATCAAGAACGTTTACATCAACTTGTGGCTTATTTAACAATTCAAAAATAACATCATAATAATCATTTAATATAGCAAGTTGAATTGGTGTGTAAGAATCATTATTTCTCACATTAAAATCGAGATTTTCCATTTCCAAAAGTTTTTTTTCACCTTTTCTAATTAAGCTTTCGGATATATTATCATGTATACAAAGAAGATGAATTGCAGCAACATTTTCTGATGTTTTATGATTAACATCAATCGTATCTTTATATTTAGTAAGAATAAAATTCAACGTATCGCTTTTAAAATTCAAGACGCTTGACATCAATATTGTAGCTTCATTTAAAAAAAATATATATAAAATGGTATTTTCTTCAACTGAATTAATATCAATTTTATAATCATCAAGAAATTGTCCAAGTATCGATTCATCTAAATATTTAGCAGCAAAACATGCCAAAGCAATTTTATTATCATCAATTGCTTTTTCTTTATTTTTATTAATGATTTCATCTTCTGATGAACTCATTAAATATTCAAATATACTCTGAATATAATCAGAGAAGCTATTCATCCAATCATAATATTTTGTTTTTTTAGACATTGAATCATGTATTGAGATATGAGAATATTCATAATTTCCAAAAATTTTTAGATCAGATTGACGCATCAATTCATCAATCGCTTTATTTACAAATAGAACAAATTTATTTATATCTATGCCACCATAATGACTTTTATTTAGTTTTTGTTTAAATAATGTTGTAAACAAACTTTGTTCTTTATCTATAGGAGCATTTATATCTAATTGAGGCTCTTTGATAAATCTCAAAACTAATTTATAATTTTTACAATATAATGCAATGTATATTGGTGAGATACAATTTTCTGCTGAATATTTTAAGTTTTTATTTTCTAAAAGCATTTCACTTCCTTCTTTGAGATCTTCCCTTATAGAACAGATTAACTGAAGTGCATAAATTTTATCAGGTGATATGTAATTAATATCAACTTCATCTTTATATTTTGTTAAAATAACTTTTAATGTATCATGATCATTATATATACTAGATAATAAAAGAGTAATTCCATTTAAAAAAAAATATAAAAAGAATTGTTTTTTCTTCGGTTGAATTAATATTAATCTTGTAATCATCAAGAAACTCTTCAAATTCTTTTTCATCAGAAAATCTAGCTAACATGCATGCAAAATATGTAATATTTTGCTTAATTATCTTATTTTTATTATTTTGAGTAGTATCATCATCAGACTTTTTCAAGAAAAACTTAACAATGTTTTTTATTTCGTCAATTGAATCCAAATTATATATAGAGAAATGTGTAGCTTTATCAATCATTTCTTTTTTAATTATGTGAATAAGTGAAAGCACATATTCGGACATTTTTTCAATATTCGGATGATTTAATAAAAGTTCACCAATTTCTGTAAATCCATGACATATTGCATATTCAAATAGATTGATTTTTTTAACAACTTGCTTATTCAAAAACCTTTTGTCATTCAAAAAAAACTTTACTATATCAATTTTATTATGAATTACAGCAAAATAAAGAGGACTGTTACCTTCAAATACAACATTTGGTTTAAACTTTTGGGATTCAATAATCAACTTGACGAAATCAAGTCGATTTTTGAATATAACAATAAAAAGAGGAGGTTCATCATTATATTTATATAAGAATGGATAAAAGCATTTATTTTTTATAATCTTTGACGAAAAGTTCAATTCATAAGGAAACTTTATTGCAAGTTCTGATAAATAAAATTGATTATAAATCAATGACAATGCAAATAAAGAAACATAATCTAAACCATTTGTTAATATATAATAAAGTGCTTCATAATTACTAAATTGAATTGCAATCTTTATAAGGAGATATGCATTAAGATCACGATGATCAAAATTTTCATAAAGCCATTCGAAAATTTCATTATGATGGTATTTAATTGTCGTTAAAAGATAATTTGTCATTAACTGATCATTCATTTTAACGTTTTCAAAATATTTTTGTACAATTGAGATGTTTCCTCCAATCAAAGCCAAATTGATACCTCTATTTTCAAGCTTTAGACTTGAGCCAACGTTTAATAAAATATAATTAAATATCTTCTCAGAACCATAAAAAGACGCCAAATCAAGATAGTCATAAACTTTACCAATATCTTTACTTCTTTCATAATGCAAAGGAACAATTTCATCATTGAAATTTATTTCGCCTCCTTTTGATGTAATTTGTTCTATAAATAAATCAATATCGTCATCTTTTATGGCTCGATAAATCTTTGAGGGATGATATCCTGTCTTTTTGTATTCTTCAAGCTCTTCTCCTTGCACTTTTTGAATAATTCCATTCAAATTATTCATATTATTTCTAAATCTATTGTAAAATTCATTATAACGGTTAGAAATACTTCCATAACCTATGGATTCTAATTTTTTAGGACTAAATAGATATGAAACTAAAAATTTAACCTCATTTATCGTTTCGTTTTCTTTGTATTCAGCAATAATTAAATTTTTGAAATATTCAAATTGGCCTCCTTTGGTTATTTCTTCTAATTTTTGTAAAAAACTCATTATTAATTCAATTTTGGTTGGTCTGACAAGACAAATTGTCAAAAATAAATTGTAAACAAATTCTTGTGATAATATATCTTTGTCAACATTTTGGAAATCTTGAAGTAATGATTCAAAATCATCTTCTGTTATATTTATTAGCTTATTAGATATTTCTCTTAGTACTTGGAAAGTTTGATTAGATGATATTTGTATTGCATAATTTTCAAAGAGCTCGATTAATGATGAAAGTTCTTTGATTTCAAATTTTGTGGCAAAAATCTTTAAAACATCTTTGTTTGTACTATCGATTTGGATTGGAACCAGATTAAAAATATTATCGAAATATTTATAATCGGATTCGGAACAAAAAAGTGGGTTTTCAAATTCACCTATAGAAATTTTATATGAATCTTCTGTTTTTTGCTCTAAAATATATTTGGAAATTATGGGACTGATTAATCGTGCATTTTTTCGAGAACATTTAATTGTATACGAGTTTATCACAATTTCCCAATTAGATGGTTGACAAGAAAGTTTATCAAAAGCGAACGAAAACATACTTATCGATTTTAAAAAAAAAATAGTCAAATTTGCCTTATTTCTTTATTGAGTTTTCAAAATTTGATCGTTTTGTTCTGAAATATAAGTATTTACAGAAAGATCGTTGATGAAGTTTTCTATGCATAGTGATGTCATAAATATTAGAGAATCTAATTTTGAGGGATTTTATATTAGATTAATCTTCTTTATCTTTTATTGATTCAAATTCAACCTGAATTCCCGAAATGAAACGAATAAACAGCATTCTTTCTTTTACTGAATAATTTAATAACATTCCAAAACATCTGTTGTTTTCTATCATCATTGTATGAAGATTTGAATTCAATGTTTTTATTGGATATTTTTTTATCAAATCCTTCTTTCAGTTGCTTCAATTCATCAAAGAATTCATTTTGTCTTTTGAATTTTGCAAATTCGATGAATTGCTGCAAATTTTCTCTAGTAACTCTTGTTTTCGAGCCAGATGGAATCAATTCGATGTTTTCATCGAAACTATCACTTATTTCAAAATTGTGCAAAAATATAAAATTTCGAATTCTTTTTGTGTCAAATCAAAAGAAATCTTCTTTTGAATTTCTTCACAATCTTGAATAAGAATTTTGAAATCAGAGTCGATTTCATATACACTTTCAATCGAAACTTCTTCATGTGCTAAATAATCCCAAATTATTGAAGATAGTTTCAGTTTCTTTGGAAGATTCGAAACAATTCAACATGCAATTAAAGCACCGGCATAAACAAACCGTTTTTTGAATAAAATTGAATACTCATTATCCAAAAATTTATTTGACCGATTAATAATCAGGTCTTCTTGGTTTGTTTCTTTATTCTTATGACGACGATTTGGATTAAAAGTGAAAATGCCCAAATTCGGGTCATTTAATCCTTTGACCAAATAAGAAAACAATTCACGTCCAGGTCCTCATATATCAATTGAATTTTCACCAATAATCTTTGCAGAAAATGGATTACAGTGGCTTTTTTGGAAGTGGAATTGAATCAATGTCAACTTGTTCAACAAATTGAATAAAGAATGGACGTGCTTTATTTTTTTCACCTTGTAAATTGGACTCATTTTGCAGTTTTCTTTGAATTTTTACTGCTAAAATCTGTTGAAAACAATTTGGAAATTTGTCTTCTCTTTCTTGTCAGTAGAAATTATTTTGAAAATGAACTTAAATTTGGTCTAAGTAGACAAATTTGCTTGATGTAGCTGTTTTCTACTTTTTCCCCTTTTTTATCATAGTCATTATCCAAAGTGTAAATCTTGATAACATGCTCAATAAGGAGACAATACATCGAGAGGGCAAAAACACGAAGTGAAACAACATTTGGATTTTAGAATTCGACAAAGTGAAATTACTAGATTTAGGGATTTTTTTTATTCATTTATCTTTTTCATACATATGAATAGAATTTTATAACTTTTTCATAAAACTTTTTTTTATTAAAAGTTTCTATCATACACCCGGCTTTTTAACTCTATTATTTATATTTTAAATACATTATTCAAAAAGCTTTTAGTTTTTATAAATGACGATAACAGCAGTAACAGCATCAACAACGACTACAACAAATGTCTCGACAATCGAAGCTGAAGAACTAGTAATAAAAGAAACTTGAACAACATGCAGAGTTCCAGAAAATAGTTGGGCAAAACGTATATATTATTTGAATTGTGTTAATAGTGTTATTAAACTTAACATATTAGAGATTATGATAAATATTTGCACTTATCATTTGATGACGAAAATTATATATTATTGTTAGCTGAAGTTCTGAGTCCTTCTTCATTTATAAATGGTGAAGTTTTTGTTGCTGGAAATAGCAATTTCTACGATATTTCTTATACTAAATTGACAGTTGCAGCAACTAAAGAATTTATAGTTTCTGGAATGCGTGTTACAAAATCATATCTTTTTAATATATATTAATATATAAAAATGAGAAAGAGTGATTAAATTGTTTTTATTAATTAATTAATTAATTGTTATGATGTTCATTTTTAATATTAATATTCTTTAGTTATATTCTCAAAATATTTACCTGCAAATTAAGTCCAATTTTTGATATTTCTATAGAGGGAGGAATTGATATTTGTGTTAATGATGAACATCCAGTAAAGGCATAATTTCCAATCGAAGTTACAGAAGATGGAATTGAAATTTGTGTTAATTTTGAACATCCTATGAAAGCAGATTTTTTAATTGAAGTTACTGAAGATGGAATTGAAATTTTTATTAATTTTGAACATTTAGCAAAAGTAGAATCTCTAATTAAAGTTATCGAAGAAGGAATTGAAATTTGTGTTAATGATGAACATTCAGAGAAAGTATAATTTCCAATATAAGTTACAGAAGACGGAATTGAAATTTGTGTAAATAATGAACATTTATTAAAAGCATAATTTCCAATTGAAATTACAGAAGAAGGAATTGAAATTTGTGATAATGATGAGCATTTACTAAAAGAATAATTTCCGATAGATGTTACAGATGATGGAATTGAAACTTGAACTAATGATATACATCCAAAGAAAGCTGAATCTCCAATCGAAGTTACAGACGATGGAATTGAAATTTGTGTTAATGATGAACTTCCTTTGAACATATTTTTGGATATTTTTTGAATATCTCCTGTAATAATTAATGTTATAATATTTTTAAATGCATAATCTCCAATAGAATTTTTAGAAGATGGAATTGATATTTGTGTTAATGATGAACATCCAGAGAAAGCATAATTTCCAATTGAAGTTATAGAAGATGGAATTGATATTTGTGTTAATGATGAACATCCAGAGAAAGCAGAATATCCAATTGAAGTTACAGATGATGGAATTGATATTTGTGTTAATGATGAACATCCACAGAAAGCAAAATCTCCAATTGAAGTTACAGAAGATGGAATTGATATTTGTGTTAATGATGAACATCCAATGAAAGTACTATTCCCAATTGAAGTTACAGAAGATGGAATTGATATTTGTGTTAATGATGAACATCCTCTGAAAGTACTATTCCCAATTGAAGTTACAGATGATGGAATTGATATTTGTGTTAATGATGAACATCCAGAGAAAGCATCATTTCCAATTGAAGTTACAGAAGAAGGAATTGAAATTTGTGTAATTGATGAACATCTATTAAAAGTATAATCTCTAATTTTCGTTACAGAAGAAGGAATTGAAATTTGTGTTAATGATGAGCATTCAGAGAAAGCTGAATTTCCAATTGAAATTAAGGAAGATGGAATTGATATTTGTGTTAATGATGAACATCCAGAGAAAGCTGAATTTCCAATTGAAATTACAGAAGATGGAATTGAAATTTGTGTTAATGATGAACATTCAGAGAAAGCTGAATTTCCAATTGAAATTACAGAAGATGGAATTGAAATTTGTGTTAATGATGAGCATTCAGAGAAAGCTGAATTTCCAATTGAAATTACAGAAGATGGAATTGAAATTTGTGTTAATGATGAGCATTCAGAGAAAGCTGAATTTCCAATTGAAATTACAGAAGATGGAATTGAAATTTGTGTTAATGATGAGCATTCAGAGAAAGCTGAATTTCCAATTGAAATTACAGAAGATGGAATTGAAATTTGTGTTAATGATGAGCATTCAGAGAAAGCTGAATTTCCAATTGAAATTAAGGAAGATGGAATTGAAATTTGTGTCATTGATAAACATTTATTAAAAGCATAATTTCCAATAAAAGTTACATAAGATGGAATTGAAATTTGTGTTAATGATGAGCATTCAGAGAAAGCATAATTTCCAATAGAAGAAATTATTTCAAATGGCGAACAAACTTGCAAGTTTGTTTCAGGTTGGGATAATTCATTCAATACTCAAAATAGCGATGTTTTATCAATTGATTTAAAGAATCAAATAATCTTCTACAAAGAAAATGATTCACAAGATGCTAGAAGTGATAAGATGATTCACAAGAAAAACTTGCAAGTTTGTTCGCCATTTCGAAGTTTTCTAGTGAAAACAGAGTCATTCAAATTTTAGTGAAAACCTCTATCATCAGCAGCAAGATGCGAACTAATTAATTTCAAATTTACAAGAAGAAACTAAAACTAATAGGAATAACCACATGTTGAAGTTATTGATGCGTTTATAAATGAATTACTAATGGATATAATGCTTCATTCGATTCAGATCCTTCTGGTGTAACTTCAATAAATTCAAGCCTGATTTTATCATAAATTAATGGCTCAGGAAAAACAAATTGGTATTGTTTATTGGATCATGTTGGCGTGCATGAAAATAATGCAACTGGTTTTAATGATTCATCACCAATTGCTGAATGAATTTTCAGTTTTAATGGAAATCCGTTGAAAATATGTGTTCCTCTCGAATAACCTGCATCATAAAAAATTACATCCAACGTAACTATACTCTTGTAATACTTACTATTTTCAGTTCTTTCTACTCAAAATGTGCCATTTTTATCATCAAATGCATTACCAATAAATAAATTACTTCTTTGTGATGATGCAGAGTACGTAATTTGGGTATTTAATATTTTACTCTTTGCCATATGTTCACTATTTGTATATTTGGTTTCTGAAGGAATAGTTGCTACTTATTCACAAGAACTATTAAAAAAGAATATACCATTCTCCGACTTAATATGGAAGGAAACTTTTTTTTATTGTGCTTTCAATATATATCAAGGAAAGAAAAAAAAAATATAAAATATCTTTATTTGTTTATTAAGAACTGAAAGGGCAGATATCTTGTTGCCGTGGGAAATTCTCAACTGGCATATTTTCTCTATGCTTCATGAATCTAGTGAAAATCTTCTCATCTCTCAGTAGGAACACGTTTGGATTTCTTTTCACAATGACCTTTATGTCAAAACCGTAAATATTGCTCATTACAGGCCAAATGTAAGTTGTCTTAGGATCAACTCTGTCATTTCCGCATCCAGAGAAGTCTTTCCCGTCCTGAGTCAGCTTAAGCACGTTGATTGCACTTTTTGGCACATTTGAAAGGTCCCTCTCGACACACCTGATCTCCTTAACGGAGGAAGGCCCAAACTGGCCGACAGAAGAAGCCAGAACCATCGACTGTATGATGCTTGACGTGCTTGATTTCGAGTTGTGGTACTCAATGAAATCCGAATAAACATGAAGACCTTCAGAACAAGGCATTATTGAGCAGTTTCCCAAAAAACCGCCCATTCTAGTAAGCTCAGCAATTGCGCGTAATGATGATGCGTCTGATGCACCATGAAAACGATCAACGCCGATACCAACCATCAAAAGATCACCATAAAGAATTTGACCTTTAAATTGGTCAATTAAATCTGAAATTGTCGCTAATGAAAGCCAGTCTTCATAGATCGTGGCTACGTCATTCTCATCACCTCGCATAAGTGAATCACTGCCACCATCAATTGTGATGACCATGTCAATTGAATGCTGATTGATTATCATTGAATAGAATTCAACGTTGCTTTTGTGGCTTGTTTCATTGGCATTGTGGCCATATACAACATTACCATGGTCTTGGCCGTATCGTTGTGCAAGGAAGTTCGCTAGATGAATTTCTGGAAAATATCCACGAAATTCTGTCTCTTTCGGCGTGATTAATCGACCAATATTTCTTTTGTCTTCTTTCGATTCATAAACTACTGGATAATCTTTCATGAGATTTATTTGAGTAAATGAATTACTAATGATAACAAAACGTTTTTGTAATTGTATAATTGTTGGTATTAAGAGAAGAGAGTGAGTAAAATCAAAACCACCTCCACATCCTGTAATTAAAATTGTCTTTACTTTTTGATCCTTGATATGTTTTAGCCATATTGGTTCAAAATCCATTAAAATTTTGAAAAATATATTTCATATAACATGTCATATATTTTACATGTCGGCTGAGTTTTAATCGACCAATATTTCTTGATTTTGATGATATTGAATCTTGATTTTGATATATCATTTCAAAACTTTTTTTGTGGAATTTGGTTGATATTTGATTTTGATCAGTTTTTAGCACATATTTTATATCATTTCAAAACTTTTTGTGGAATTTTAAAGACAATTTGAAGCAAGCCATGTCACCGCCAGATATGAAATTTTTTTTTATTAAAATCCCAAAAAAAATAATTATGAAAAATTCAGATATGAATTTGAAAAATCATATATAATGTTTATTCGGAATTAAATTTAAGTTATATGTTTTTTAACTGGTTCTAAATACTATTGATGAACTGAAAAATAAAAATCATTATTATAAAAATGCATGTATGCTCATTGTAATTATACTGCAATGGAATCGTTTATAAGAAGAACCTCGTCATTAGTCTGACCTTTATTTTCGATCTTTTGTTTTTTCTTATCAACGATTACAATGCTTTCAAATTTTATAAAATTAAAAAGAAAAACATAAAAATTGTTTAATTTCTTTAACCAATGTTTATGTCCAGCAATTGCATTATTCAAATTAATGCATACAAAAGAGCATTATACAATTTCCCAATATTAGTATTTAGGATTAATAAAGATCAATTTCTTCACCAGCCATTTGATAATATTTGGTTGCCTCTTCTTTATTTGGAGGAAGTCCATCAAGTCCATTTTGTTTTATTTCTGCATAATAAATCATGGATTCTTTATCATTTTTATCGGCTGCCATTTTATAGTATTTTGCTGCTTCTTTTAAATCATTAGTGATTCCTTTACCTTTATGAAGAATTATTGCATAATTTCTCATTCCAATAACATCTCCTTTATCTGCTGCTATTTTAGCGTACCTCAATGATTCATTAATGTCAACAGGGACGCCTTTTCCATAGTATAGCAAAATAGAAAAGTCAACCATTGCATTTATATTTCCTTTTTCTGCTGCAATTTTTAGATATTTTGCAGCTTCTTTTTCATCAACAGGTACTCCATCTCCATGTCTAAGCATGGAAGCATATTGACACATTGCCCCACTGTGTCCTTCTTCTTTTTTATCTCCATAGTGTTTTTTATTTAGTATCATCATTGCAAATTCATACTTTGATTGTGTATCACCTCTATCAGCTGCCATTTTTGAGTATTTGAATGCTTCTTTTCTATTTTTTGGGATTCCATCACCATTTTTCAGCATATGACAATAATTTCGCATTGCAATCGCATAGCCTGCATCTGCTGATTTTTTCAAATACTTTGCTGCTTCTTTCTTATCAATGGAAACACCTCTACCTTTTAAGTAGAGCCAAGCTAATCATGTTCATAGCATATATATGGCCATTATCAGCAGCCATTTTGAAATAATTTGCTGATTCATTCATATTAATTTCAACTCCTTTTCCATTTTTAAGCATCAACGCGTATTGGCACATTGCATCAGGATGGCCATTATCAGCAGCCATCCTGAAATATTCTGCTGCATCTTTTAAATTTTTAGGAATTCCATCACCGTTTTTGAGCATAATTGCAGTTTGAAACATGGCTTCAACATGGCCTTTGTTTGCTGCTTTTTTACAATATTTAAAGGCTCGCTTTTTTGAAATATTGGCTCCTATTCCATAAAAGTACCTTTTCCAATCCTGAAAGAGGAATTCAATATCTTCTTCAATTTCATCATCCATTTCTTCTTTTTGCTTTTTCTTATTATTGAAGAATTCATCAAATGAGATTAACTTTTTGGTGGAATCAAATGAAGTGTTATATTCATTAATATAATCAATATAACTAAGATATTCATTTTCATCAATCAAATCAGTGATAAAGTCAGGATTGGTCTTTAATTCATCAGTTATTTGATCAAATGTTGGTCTTTCTGAAGGTTCTTGAGACCAACATTTTTCAATCAATGATTTGTAAGGTTCTGAAACTGTTGAATTGAATTTGGGACGATCACCATCTTTGATTTTTTTAATAAGATCACCAAATGAGCAATTATTGAAATCATATCAAATGATTTCATATGATATCATCGCATATGCATAAACATCACCTGCTTCTGTATAATCACAGTCAAAAAGTATCTCTGGGGATGAATATAAAATGGTGCCTTTGAATCCGGTGGCTGAATTGGCTGATATTGATTCTTGATTTTGATGCATTATTTTCGATAAGCCGAAGTCAGCAATTTTTGGGTATAATTCGTCATCCATTAAAATATTATCTGGTTTTAAATCACGATGTAAAATTTTATGAGAATGTAAGTATGGCATTGCAGAAGCTATCCCATATAAAGTAATGAGTTTTCGGGTATCGTTCCATTTTGGATGAGAACAACCTTTTCTTTCAGCTTCTATAAGCTGATTTAAAGATCCTTTTGAAAGAAATTCCGTTATTAACACTGCGTTAAAACATCCATCAAAATCATAAGGACTGAAACCGACAAATCTTACTATTGCAGGATGGTTTACTTTTGAAGAAATGTCAATTTCACGTTTAATATCCTTCATTATGGCCGATTGTTTGGATTCTTCATCAATATTTAGAAGAGAAATTTTTGCTGCAAAAACCTGATCAGTTTCTTTTTCTTTAACCTTATATACTTCTCCAAATTGTCCTTTACCAACCATTTCGAGAAGTTCAAATTGATCAATATTGAAAGGATTATCATCTTCCATTTTTTATTTTTGTGTTTCTCAGTGAATTTTTAATTCTATTCAATTTTTTGAATCGCTTTTATGCGGCATATTAATAAATTGAAAACATAAAACATAAATATCTTTATATATTTTAAATGTTTTAAATGAAATAATTTAACAAGTATGTATGTCAATATGATACAAATAATTAAATAATTCTGAAAACATTTTCTCTAAAAAAAAAAAAAAAAAAATCAATGATTGAATTTTTATAAATGTGTAATATAATCGATATGGAATTATGCAAATTACAGTACAAATATCTTCAATCTTTTTATGTGTACAATTATTTTGAAATTTCTTCGATTTGATTTTAAAATATATATGAATTTTTCATTATGGAAAAGTTCTAAGAGTACTTCTCTGAATATCCAAAAGATAATCAAAACATATGTGCTATTTCCATGATTAAATTGAAATAAACAGCAATTTTTATACATGAGTAAATGCATCTTTTTGGCATCAAATTAATTTCACCAATTTGAGTGAAATATCAGAAATCAATTTTAATATTACCTCAAGTAAATGAAGAATTGATGTTGAATTTTGCCTAAATGTTTAAAATTTATGATAGTTCTATGAAGTTACAAATGATGGAATTGAATTTTGAGAGAGTGATGAACAATAATAAAAAGCAAGTTGATTAATGGAAATTACAGATGGTGTAATTGA
The DNA here is from genome assembly GCA_039105265.1 of Tritrichomonas musculus. Classification (NCBI taxonomy): domain Eukaryota; phylum Parabasalia; order Tritrichomonadida; family Tritrichomonadidae; genus Tritrichomonas; species Tritrichomonas musculus. The sequence goes on along the minus strand of JAPFFF010000060.1, from coordinate 621,205 downwards.
AATATCTTTCAATTTTCTGCATTTTTCAAAAGTACGAGATTCAATGGGAATTATTTATGATTGATTGGATATTTTAACAACTGATTCACATTCATAAAATGTATAACTTCCAATTGGAGTTACTAATAATGGAATTAAAATTTGTGATAATTACATACATCCACATTTTGGAGACAAATATTAAAATTTCTTGTTAGTTTCTCTTTTTTTATTGAATTATATAGCCATCTCATAATTTTAATTCTTTATAAATAATTATAAAAACGTTTTTAATTTCTAGTTCTGGAATATTTTTCTTTTAAATATCGATTGAAGCTTTGATTTTTATTCTGAAGATTTCTGAAGAATTCTGGTTATCATTCAAATAATTGAATATTCAATAGAAATAATTTAAAACGATAATATCTTTATTTTAAAAATTATTAATATTATAATAAATTTCGTTTTTAAAATTAAAAAATTAAATTTATTATTAATCTACTCATTATTTTGGCATAATCATATTTTTTTTAGGTTTTTGGCCCATTTGAATAAAATTTCATTTTATATTGATATTTTTTTATCGAATATTTTGCAAATGAAAAAGAATACAACGAAAGAAAAAGAAAACAATGCAACTGTAACTAGTTCAGAAAAGAAATGGATTCCTCTAAGAGAGAGAAAATCTATTAGTATTTTTCGGATTTTTGCTATATGCTCAAACCAAATAGCCCTCAGTTTTATTTGGGTTCCCCTAAGCGTTTTAACAGCTCCAATGTGTAAAAAACTTGGTCTTTCACATTTTTCAACATCGTTAGTTATGTTAATTGGTCCATTAACTGGTCTTATAGTTCCACCAATAGTTTCAGCTTTATCGGATTCGACCACACTCAAAATGGGGCCACGACGAATCTACATAATATTAGGTGAGATATTAGTTATTATTGGTTTACCGATGATAGGATTTTGCAGGGAGATCAGCACCCATTTCAATCCCCTATCCTTTATACTACCAGAACCGAAAGAAGGGGAAATTAGAGATACGAACAAAGAAGCCACTTTTTACTTCGTTATAGGTGAATTATTGGCCTTAGTTGGTGGCAACATGGCAAATGGCCCAGGACGTGCCATGTGCACTGAAGTTGTCCCTCCTTCACAAAAAGTTCTAGCATCAAGTATCATCGCACTTGACAACGCGCTTGCGGCCCTAATTTCCAATTCAATTGGTGCATTCAAACTCTATCGTTACACGAACTTTTCGAATGAAACGTTTGTTATGATTGTGTCCTGTGTAATTGGCATAGCGGCCATTACTTTTTCGGTTATTTCGACTCCAGAAGAGCAACTTAAAGTGAAGCCAAAATCATGTAATCCGATAACCGTTTTAATTGACTCGGTTTGTTCGATTGATAAGAATATGTTTTTCATTTTGTGTTCCAACTTTTTCTATGGTTTCGGTTATTCACAATTTTACGCTCAGGGCGCCAATTACATTGCGGGTCACAAGTTCGGTGGGGTACCAAATGCACCCGATGGAATTTTTGACGCTGGAATCTCATATTATCAATTTTTGATGCTGTTTTTGACATGTTCTCAACTTGTGTGCTCGTCAGTAAACACGAAGCTCATTAAAAGAATAGGATTCAAGTGGGCTTGGTCAATAGCAATGATATTCCAAGCCACTTCTGACATTTTGTTGTTCATTATTAAGTCTAAAAAGTACTTGTTCATTCCTTACATTTTGTGCGGATTTACTTCTGTTATGAATAACTCTGTTCCTCTTTCTTACGTGTCTTTGAATGCACCACCTGAACAATCTGCTGGCTACATCACACTGCTCATTCTGACTAACAACATTTCGGCCATGTTGGCGAATGTTTTCTTGTACATGTTTCTTGGATCAATGCCGTTCTTCATGGAAGACCAAGGAAGACTGATTGCCTTAGGATCTATTTTCTGTATCATTTCATTCTTCACTTGTAGAATTGGATATGGTACGAAAGCCAAAGCAAAGAAAGACAAAACTGAATAAATATATTTTATATATATATATATATCTATAATTATTTATTATTAAAACATTGTATTTTAAGGGTATATTTGGTTTTTCTAAATTTTGAATGGTTTATTCTTTGAAAAAGTTCAATAACCAACTTTCAAAATTTAGATTTTTTTTTTTTCAAGGGCTTGGCTTTCTATTGTTTGTTGAGCATTTTCCATATTGTTGGCAACTGAATTTTGTCAATTGTCCTTCATAATTATATGTTTCCACTATATCTGCCTTAAATCGCTGAGCGTAGTCGATACGAGGGACAGATTTTGAATACAATTCATAGTAAACACCAACGCCGAGAATGATTGATGCCATTCTTGAATGTTTGTTGAGACCCACGGGCACTTTATCACTGGACACGATGTAATTTCCAATAATCATGGGATGATACTCAATTTCTTTTTTATATGAATCACAACCGTTAACCGCCGACAAACTTCTTCTTAAATAATTTGAGAGGCTGTTTGACATATTTACGACCTGAGAGACATCAATGTAAAACAAGGCTGGTGCTCTTGAAAAATCATAGGGATTTGGAATAAGCTCTGTTTGGATTGGAATTCGAACGCCAGTTTTTGAATAACAATGATATGTATGAGTTGTGCATTTGCTTTTTTTCCCTCCTGAACAAGATCTTTTTTGATATGTGTGGTGTGTGTAAATGAAGATTAAATTCGATGGGTGGTCTTTGTTTAAATTTGAAAGAAGATCGCCAACAAGGATTTGAGCTTTTGGATTTTTTGTCAAAGAGAGGCCTGCAGCCATTTCAGCTATCCAAAAGACAAGTACTAAAACAACTGAAACAATTACCCATATTCTTTCTTTAGGTAAAGATACATTTAAACTGATTAAAATTAAGACTATTCCTAAAAAAATAAGACAGAGATGTAATAAAAAATGAATGACTATTATTGGGATACTTGGTTTTACAAATGTTTCTGTAGGATATTTTTTCTTTGCATCTTGAATTTTAAAAAATGGAACTAAAAACAATACAATCATGTCAACCAAACCAACAGTAACGCAAATGATACCTACAATAAATGGAGCTAAATGAGCATCTGAACAAGGAAAATACGAACTTGAAGAATCACCAACTTTCCTTTTAAAGATGGTACTCATTTTATTTTTATGTTAAATCATTCTAAAACGGACAATCATTTTAACTTTTTGAGAAATTATATGAAAAAAAATTCAATAAAAATAACGTAGCCTTAAGAATTCTTCTCAATTTTATTTTTATGAAATTGATCTGAAAGTTTCATTTCAAATTGTTATTGAATATATTCATGTTTTCATAAGTATACCCATAAAAAAACTTGATAAGCTAGTTGATTTGGGACTGATTAACCAAAAGAGACTTTTTGTAAGGGCATTCAATTAATTGAATGAGAATAATTTTACCTTTCAATTTTTTTATCTGAGAAAATATAAAAAAATAAAAAGATTTTTAAATCTTTTTATGGTACATAATTTTTACCGATTCTTACCGCCAGCCGCGCGGTCTCGGCTTCGCTCGACGCCCGCTAGGCGGTATGTAGCCTCGGTAAAAATTATGAAAAAATATAAAAAAGATTAAAAATAATTTTATTTTTTAATTCTCTCAAAAATAAAAATAATTGACAGAAAAAAATATTTTCTTTCAATTTTTGAATGTCCTTACAAAAAGTCTCTTTTGGTTAATCAGTACCTTAAAATCCACGGGTCCAGTTTGTGGACATACAGGGTTGGACATGCAAAATGGGAAAGCCTCTCAATCTTCTCAATCCACTTTTTAAAAACTTTTTTTGAATACCCATTCAAACTGGTTATCGGCGTTTTTGTTTTTCCCCGCCAAAAATTGAATTAATTGCCTTACTACAGTAACGGGAATAACGAGGTGATTGTGGGAAAAACTTGGTGACGCATTTAAATATTTATGAGGTGTAAAAATATTGAATGTAGCGTTGATAGAAAAAGTCAAAATTAAAAACCTAATTATCAATTTTTCTGATTATTCAGAATTAATCATCTTTTTGAATCATTGTTTTCATAAAAATTCAGAAGAAGAAAAGTTATCGAATTGAATTTTTTTTACTTTTCTAACTTTTTGTATATACTTTAAATAAGAAAAATGTTTAATTATCTTTTAGTGTTTTTATTATAGTGCCCGAAATTTAGCTATTTTGTATTTTGCTTGTTCATTACTAAATTATATTCAAAAAGATAATTGAGATGCTAAAATTATTTCAAAATAATATTAAAAAAAATAAGATATGTTGTTTATTTATATTAAGTATCAATTGTTGTTTTGGAATGTAGGTATTTTTATTCTGAAATATTCTTTTTCTTGGTGAGAAGAATTATTTTGAATAATCATTTGTTGAATTGGAGACAATGCTTGTTGATTTGATATTAATTCATTAATGTAATCGGCTTGGTAATAGCGAACATTTTTGCATTGACCAAAATCAAAGCGAGCTGTTTGACGTATTTCACCATTTACATTTTCAACATAAAATACCAACTTGCTCTGTAAATGATTGAGCATGGCAAAAATTTGGGTCCATCATAGCTAAAAAATAAGCATTTTGTTCACTTATTGTTCCATTGTTTAAAAAATGTTTTACTGGTTGTGGAGGAAGTTCCATATTAAAGTTAAATAAAAAATGAAACAAAAAAAAATATAGTTGATGGACATAATTATGTTTTTGGGACATAATCATGTTTGCTCAACTTTTTGAATGATACACAAAAATAAAACACATTTTTCTCAATACTTTTTAAAGATAATTTGATAATATTATATACCTTATTAATGTATTTAATGTACATCATTATTTAATTAAATGAGCTATTATATTTGTGATTTATATGAAATTTTGCCATTAATGTAAAAAAAAGTCAAAATGCTTATTTTATTCTCAATAATTGAAACTTGGGATTTAATAATAATATCATTAATTCATAATCAGTAATGATATAATTTTGTCAGATAATTGATATCTAAAAACTTTCATATAAGAAAATTTTGATGCACAAAATAAAGTTAAAAATCATATCACTTTTTTGTTTTTTTCCAATAAAAAATAAAAACTTTTAAATTTTTATTTAAATATTAGATATAATGCATATAGTATAATGATATTGAAAGAATAAAATTGGTGGTTCTACTCAAGATCTATTACCTTAATGAAAAAGAGTAACTTCTGAAATAACTTAAAAAGACTTTCAATTTTAGACATTGAGAAATTATTTTCATTATTTTAATAGTTCTTCTATACTTACCTAATATTTATTGATTAATTGCTATTTTTAATGCTATTATAATAGAAAAAATAAAAAAGTGAAATTTGTATATTTCTTAGAAAAACCTGAAATCTTGATGGGCAACAATGATTTTTAGAGGATTAATAATATATTTCATTGTATGTGTTATCAAATAATGTAATTCTGAAATCATATCAATTATGCATGTGTGATTTATGAATGATTTTGAATGAAAAAAAGAAAAATGAAATTTTTCCAAGATTGATTCTTTTTCAACCATATTATTATATTTAATATATTATATGCATCATATAGATGATTAATACTGCATCTAATTTGAAATAAAATAAACTCATTTTTCAAAATTAGTAATTTTGTATGATTGATTTTTGTCATATTTTGAAAACACTTTTTCTTTTTATATAATTATTATTTCAATAAATTTTTTTCTAAATTATAATATATACATTATATTCTAAAATAATATCTATGTTAGAGCAAATTAAAACAACCTTTTTTTTAAAGTAAAAGCATGAAATGTGATATGAAATGAGTTTTTTGAGTAGTGAAATGAAAATGAAACCATTTTTTCTAATTATCTATTTTATTTCAATAAATAATAATGATACATTTTAATTATAGATGAAGAGTAAATTATATTTTTTTCAAATAATAAAAAAATATTCAGAAATTAAAAATTCGATATCATATTTATGATCAAATTTAGTTTGATAAAAGTGAATGAAAATCGGGGAATAGAATGTATCCAATATGATATTGATTGTTCTACAATTGTTTTTTTAAACGTCCAATTTGAATATATAGAAATGATGTGAAAACATAATTATGTCTCCAAAACAGAATTATGTCCACCAACTATATATATTTTACAAAATTTTAAAATTCAAAAGATATTTGGCTATCTATTATTCAATTATATTCAAATAGTCACCTCATCATTTAATTCTATACAAAATTTGAATTACTATCTTTAATTATCATTCTAAATTTGAAAGCCTTAAGAATATTTTGAATGTGTCACCGAGTTTTTCCTACATTCACCCGGTTTTTCCTGATACTGTATTTGGGAAATTTTGAATAGAAAAATTTGATTTTTCGATTTTAAAAAAATGTATTATTTATAATGTTATTTAATTATTTTTTAAAAAAAATAATTAAGTTTATAGAAAAAATTTTGAGATATTTACATTTTATTTTTGTTTTTTAGATTTATTTTTTTGCCTTACTAAATGGGAATTTTGACACTCTAAAATTGAATGGTTTTTTCTTTTCTAAATGGGAAACTTTCTGAGGAAATTTTGTATGATTTTAAAATTTATTAATAACTCAATATATATTATGTTTCAAGAAACTTTATTCTTATAGTTTTAATTTATATTTAAGAGAAGGTTTTGTTGAAATGACGTTGATATTGAATTTTATGTGAGATTAAATATTCAAATATTTTGTATCTTTTTCAAAAAAATAGGTTTTAAAATATACTTGCAAATATGAAGCTTGCGTTGAATTTCATTATTTAAAAAGATATAAGTTATACAATGAACACTGAGTGCTTCTAATTTTAAATAATAAGGAGTATTTTCATCGAATTTAGGACCTTTTATGCAATTTTATTCAAAGAGAAAACATGGCATCACATTTTGAGCAATAAAAAATAAAAGTTATTGAATAATTTCTTTTTAACCTTCTTTTTGATTTTATAGATCACCATTATTAGTATACCATTGATCCTATTCCAAAATAAAGTCAGAAATACTTGTAGTTGCTCTTTTTTTTCGTATCTCTTTAAAACATAAAACGAATAAGGATCTTTAACTATGTTTTAACTATACTTGAAATTTATCTATCTATATTACTATTATGATTCTTTGGTATTTTCATGCCTGATAAAGTTATTGGATCAAAATTCGCTTTTGGAGTAGGACTTTTAAACATTAAAATATCTATTTTCCAAATTGATTAAAAGTGAAACTTTTTCTGAGAAATTGCCTTTCTATTTGGGAAGGTTTGAATTGTAGATCATTATTAAACAACATTATTCACATGCAACACAGTTGTTAAATAATTATGACAAGTAACATTACTTTTATTAAAATATATTCTCATTAAAATTTCTTAATCCGTTATTTCAAAAAATCTAAAATGTCCTAATCAATCAAGATGTCATTTTATTATCACAGAAAAAGTTAAGCTGTCGAAAAAAGTGGCATGTCCTCTATATTTTTAAGAATATATTTAATATAATATAATATAAGAATATATATTTATATAATATTTAAATATTCTTAAATGGTCATTTAAAGCCTGAGTTTTAAGAATATTTAAAGTTATTAGATTGATTTAATACAAAATATGTAATTTCATTTTTATTAAATAATAAATTTAATTATCTTAAAATAATGCATCATATAAACATTAATGGGAAAATTAAGTTCGTTTTCATCTAAATTGTACCAATTATAAATTCATCATTGACTTTTAATAATATGCAAATTTGAATTAAAATCTAATTATATGATATAGCTTGAAATTTCAAATAATATAAAAATCTATCTTTTATTTTTGGGTAAAATCTATTATTTTCTTATATTTTTATTATTAATAAATCAAGAAAAAAAAAAAGTTCAGTATTATATTTTTAAAAACAAATTAAAATATATTGATTATAAATCTTGTTATAGTAATAAAAATCACATGTGAAGTCGCTATCTAATGTGAAAAAAATATAAATGGTCAGATTATCGAAAAAGTCGATAATTGAATTGGAAAGTGAAAAGGAAGCAAAAATGTTTTTAGTCAAATATCCTAATTTTATTCTTAAAGAACTTTGAAAATTTTAAATAATATTAAATATAAATGCATAAAATATTAAAAATATTTGAATAAATAAATGAAATAAGTAATCATTTTAAAAAAGCAGGAACTTCCTTTTAACTTTGATTGATCAAATAAGTATAGAAAAAATAATTTGAGAGAAAATATGAAAATTTTTAAATTGATAAAAACTAGCATATGCTCGATAAATTTGAATGAAAAAATTGATGGTCATTAATTCTTCATTTTCGTTTAATAATTGAAAAAAAAATGGAATTATCTTTTGATCAATTTTTAGGAGCTGTTAATATCATAGCCTCATCCGCCACCAGCACTGCACAGTTAGACAAAGTTCAAGAAGCCAATAATATCGTTATAAAATTTAAAGAGGAAAATAAAGAATTTTTTTTATTATATTCAGCGCAGATTGTTTTACTCCCAGATGTTAACGATAACCAAGCCATGATAGCAATTCTTTCGATTAAAAGTGTTCTACGATTAACTCGCTGTTACGGATTCGATTATATTAATAATCTCTGGAATTCGATGCCAGAAGAACAAAGAAATCAATTAAAGCAAGCCCTGTTACGAGGAATTATGTTTCCAGGCGATCAATTACGTAATGCCGCCTCATCTACGCTAGCTTTAGTCGCTCAATTAGAATATCCCAAAAATTGGCCCGAATTTTTCGATATTTTAGTTCAAATTTGTCAAGATCGAACGTATGGATCATCCGCTGTAATGGGAGTTTTACAAACTCTTAGTGATGCATTTACCATCCCAGCCTTCATCAGACCCCGATATTCAGCCGAACGCGAAAAAGCTTTAAATATAGTTTCATTACTAGCCTTTCAAGTATTACAACAAGACACTCCCCCTCCCATGAAAACCGCTGCAGTCCAACTTTTAACGAACTCATTTAAGACCACTTTTTTCCACAATTATACTCGCAATTTTGAACTTACAGAAACGACAATTCAAGCCTTATTATCCAACTTTAATGTTCTTGATAATGAGCTTCATTACAGCATCTACGAGTTCTTTTTAATTACTTTCAAAAAGATCTACAAAAAGATCTTTCCACACCCAATTACAGAGATAGCTCAAGCTATCACACAAGACCTTCAATCAGGCAACATTGATTACCAAAAGATGGCCCTATCGTTCCTCAGAAAATGTGCCAAACATGAAGATGACATCATATCGAAAGAGTACCCAAGTGATGAGCCCAATTTTACGAAAACTTGTTCACAAAATTTCACGGTTTCTATCGTTCCATTTTTAGTGTTTATTAATGACACTTTTGAGTTTGATACGAACGATGACTCCTTAAGTTATTACACGTATCGTGCATTGAAAGCATTCACCATTTTTGATGGTGAATTTGTCTTGAATGTCATTCAAGCGTATTTCAATGAACGAAAAGCAGATGAAAATTGGAAGGTTCGTTGTTCAGCCATTATTGCGCTTCATTCAGTTTTACGCATAGGCGATAATGTAGTTGATTATGTTCATTCAATTCGATCTGATTTGAACAATCTTGCAGAAGATCCGAATATAAACGTTCGTCTCTACACGCAGTCATTTATAGCGTCCTTCATTAAGAAGTATTCGTTTATGGAAGACATGGAAAGCGAAGTTCAATTTGTTGTCACTTTTGCGTCGCAATTACTACAGCAAGAAGACAAAACACAAGCAATTAGTGGCACGATTATTATTAAGAATTTTGTGAGCAAGTTTTCTGAAGATAATTCAAACACACCTCTTTCAAATCCAGTCATTTTGAATTCAATATTGAATCCACTTTGGCTTCAATTTAATCGTACTGATATAATTAACTCTAAATTGGATCTTTACGTAAAGAAGGCAATTTGTACAACTTGTCGTAATTCAGCAATAAACACTGTTGAAGTTCGCAAAGAATTTGCATTAGTTGTCTTTAACAGAATTCGCGAATCATTGACAATTATGCAAGAAGGACAGAATTTCTCAGCAGATATGGTTGCCTTTTTATCGACGATGTTAGAAATCTTCGGAATTGTCATTTTCACCATTCGTAAGATGGTCAATAACAATCCTGAGAACGAAGCCTTTATAGACGAAGTTTTCACGTATTTGAGTGCGTTTTTACCAAAGATGTCAGATATACCTAATCTTGTGAAAACAATAGGTAACTTGATTATCGCTGCAGGTCGACATTCAGCAGCATATGCGAATGCTCTTGTTAAATTTTTGTATGATGCACAATCATCTGATAATTCTGACCTTATTTTAGAAAGCGCATTGGCAATTGGTGATCTTTTCAGATCAGCCGAGAGTGTGATGCAACAATACGCTGCACCTTTCTGCAACTTGGTCCTAATTAATATCGAGAAAGATCAATTGCCTGAGATTGCTGTCTATCAGCAAATGATGACACTTGGCGATATAGTGAAGCATAGTCCACCCGAAAGTATATATGAATTAAGAGATAGATTAATGGGAGTCGTTAGAAATTACACTCAATTCAGATATAATCCAGATGATCCTAGAGACGTTGCAACAATGAGCGTCTATTTCGAAGGCGTCATTTATTTGGCAGGAACTATTTTGGAGACGTTTAGTGATGATGATGCTTTTATCACTAACAAAAATAATATCGATACTTTGTTCGAGTTTAGAATTCATATTAAACCTGAGACCTTCAAGTCTTCAAATATCGACTATTCGTTGATATTGTTTCTCGATAGCGCAATTAAAAATAAGGAAGTAGCAAGAACTTACAATATCCCCCTAAATCACAACAATATTAAGAATTACTTGAAGAAAATTATTAAAAAGAGTAAGAATTTAAAATGCGTTAAAAGAGCAAAAGAATTAAGATCTCAGCTTGAAAGTATTTAATTGATTTTGAAAGTAAATAAAAACGTTTATATTATTTATATATTTTCTTTTTATTTGTCTTTTGAATTGGTGAATAAACTGATATGTTAGCTTTGAACTTAATAAATTGGTGTCAAAATTTATATTTTGATATTTTGAATGATTAATAACTTTTTGAATCAGCCTCTCAAAATTTTGCATAATGTGATTTGTGATTATATAAACCATTTTTTTTAAAAAAAATGGTTTATATTATAATATATATATGTTTGTTTATGTTAAGAAAAATTGTTTTTCAAAAAGTTTCTTCGTTTTTATTTTTTCAGTCAAATATTTGGATTATTAAATCAAATTAATAATATGGTAAAAGTTCTTGTTTTACTTGCACCAGGCTTCGAAGAAGTAGAAGCAACTTGCCCAATTGATTATTTGCGTCGTGCTGGAGCTGAAGTTATACTTGCTTCCGTTGGAACCAATGATTTAGACGTAACAGGTTCTCATGGTATTACTTTCAAAGCAGATGTTAAATTTAATGATGTTCATACACAAATATTCGATGGTATAATATGTCCAGGTGGTCTTCCAGGAACAACTAACCTCGCAAAGACAAAAGAAGTTATTGATGCACTTCATGCACATAACAAAGCAGGAAAAGTTGTTGCTGCAATTTGTGCAGCACCAGGATTTATCCTTGCAGAAGCAGCACAACTTCTCAAAGGAAAGAATGCTTGCGGATATCCTGGACCAGACAAGAAAATTACAGAAAATGGTGGAAATAGAAAAGAAGACCCAGTTACTGTTGATGGAAATATTATTACTTCTCGTGGTGCCGGAACAGCACATAAATTTGCTCTTGCATTAATTGAAAAATTATGTGGAGCAGATAAGGCACAAGAGGTTGGAAAAGGAACATTATACCTATAAATTTATTTAATTTAATAAAAAAATTAAAGAAACAGGTTGACTCCATTTTTTTGTTTAATTATTATTTAAATATCAAGATATACGATTTTGAAAATTTAAAAAAATCATGTTTTTTAAACAAAAGAAGAGTAAGAAAGTAATGTTATAAAAAAATGTATTTATGATTAATAATACCTATATTTAATTGAGCATTATTTTATCAGATTTCTTCCCAATAATAAATTTATATGCTGATTATTGGGAAAGGTGATTCTGTATTAATGTTTTTTTTGTTAAAAGAAGAAAATATCTTATTTATTATATTGGTATTGAATTTTATATCCATTTCATTATTATTTCATTTATTATAATGATTTAAAATTTAATTAGCATATTTTATCATGGAATTATTTAATATAATTGATGGTAATTCAATGCTTTCTTAAATAAAGTGCTTCCAAAAAAGATTATCCACCTCTTATAAAAAGTTTAACTTTTTGAAAACATTTCAATGAAAACTCGTTGCTAAGTGGATTATCGTTTTTGAAACCACTTTACAAAAAAAAAAATCATGATGAAATGTGAAATAAAAAAAAGGCAAAGATTTCCATGAAATTTATTTTTACTTATTGTGGAACTTTACAAGGAGTCGGGATGATCAGAGCCATATGAAGATTCTTCATCATAACTTATTTCATCAGAGTTTTCAATTGCACGTGAAGGAATGATGATGAACCAGCTCATTACAACTGAAATTTCGCCGCCGGCGATGCCAGAGCCGATCATGAACCTCGGCCCGAATTTCCAGAGATTTCCGAGTCCCATCCCGACGACGGCATTTGCGGAAATTGGGCCAACGACGTTGAACGAGTTCAAAATTGCGAGGTGAGCTCCGAGCGACGATGGGGCCGGTGCGGCGATTGCGCCCGGGGCTGTCTGCGCGACGGCGGTTGTAACGCCGAACAAAAATACGCAGAAGAGCATGCACGCGCACTTGTCCCTGGCGAGCATGGCCAAGATCCGGCCGGCTGAGAAGAGTGCAGCGGCGATGAAAGCGGCAACCTGCATCCGAGCTTTTTGGCGACGAGCGTGCCGATCCAGCTGCAGGCGAAGCTGACGACGCTGTGCACCAAGTTCGCAGTGAAGAAGAACGAGAGCCCGTCCTGGCACAGGCCTCTCTGAGGCGAGTCGAATGTTGCGTTCGCGCTGCCGTAGCGGCACTGCACGCAGAAAGCAGACTCCCAGACGCCCTTTTCGTAGCTCATGAGGCTGCTTGCGATGAAGAATGCGTCGGCGACGAGGGCCGGCTTCGGGATTGTTCTGACTGTGTGCGCGAGCTCTGCGATTGGCTTCCTCGCGTCTTCCGGCTTCTGGAGCCGAGGCTCCTCGGGAGTTGCGATGCAAGTGACGAGCAATGCGGCGAATCCGACAACGATTCCGAAAACCAGGAGGAAAGTCTCGTTGTCGTGGAAGCCGACGTATTTGTTGACTTCGAAGGTTCCGAGGAGGCTTGTCAGGATGCCCGTGACAGTGCCGACGATGTTGTAGATGTTCTACATCCAGACTTGCTGAGAGTCGGTGCAGTTGTCAGACAAGATTGCCCTCATCGGGCCGCCGCAGACGGACGCGCCGGCGAACCAGAGGAGAATGAAAATGACGAAGACGGCAGCTGTTGCACTTTTTGCATGCGGCTTCCCCGCCGATGGGCGAGCCTATTTCATCCGAGAAGGCGGCAACGAGCATGCCGACGGGGCAGAAGGCTGCAGGCACGACCAAGTAGATCCTCCTTCGCCCCGCTTGCGAGTGCGCTGGCCAGCGAAGGCGCTGAATGTCGGCTGCATGAAGAACACGCGAACGATGCGAGCGAGGAAGACGCAGGCGTCTGCTGTGCCTGCGATGCCGATTTTTGTCATGTTTGGCGTCGACAGTTGGAAAATCAGGCTCAAGTTTGCTTGGTTGAAGAAGGCTCCAGCAGACCTTGCGAGCTTTCGCGGATTGAGAGTTTCTCTCTTTTGCTTAAAGGTATCCAATCTTCATTTCGAACCATTTTTTATTCTAGGTTTTAAAAATTATAATGAAGTGATGATCTCCATAATTTATTTCTTTAGAAAAATATATCAAATATTGTGAAAAATGTAAAAAATAATGATTCAATTTTTTATATAACATTCAAAAAGTGGAAATCACTTTTTAATTGAAAATATAATGTGAATAATTTTCACATTCGAAATACTTTCAAAAATTGATTTGATTTGATTATGACATGGATGTTATATAATATGAAGAGGTTTAACTTTTATGCAAGAATTATTTGGAAGTTGGATGAATATAAAAAAAAATTTTTAAATATAGTCAATCATATTGAAAGATATGCTATCATGCATACATTATACTATTTATGTATTAGTAACATTTTGTTTAAATAATATTTGATGATTAAAACTTTATTTTTTTATATGAATATGATGTAAGATTTTTTTCATACAAAAAGTTCAAAATCAAAACAAATTGCAATTGAAAAAGTTTTATATCAAAACATCATAAAAAATAAAGGGAAGATTAGAATTGATTTCAGATCCCAAGATAATTATACTTGTATTTTAGCCTTTTGTCAGATTATAATATGAAAATAGGAAAATTAAAAATAAAATTTTAATAATATTTATAAAAATCAGTAATAAAAACAAAAAAGATGATTCAAAATGGATATTCGGGACAATAATTGTTAATTCCAATTTTAGCCAATTTTTCCTTAAAAGCATTATATTGCATCAACGTAATTATTTCGTCTTCATCGCCAATATTGACTTCATCGCCATTCATTACAACTCGTACGTACTTTTTACCGCTTCCTTCTGGCCTTTCCCAAATTTCAAAAGCGAGATGTGATCTGAATGTCGGTAATCTATCGTCAGTATACCCAAGTGTAGCAAGAATGGATGCTAGAGTTGTATCGTGAGCAGAAAAAAGGAAGAAACGCTTGGAAGTTCTTTTTTCATCGAGTTTGCTAAAAAGATCACGAAAGATCGGTGCAGAAGAAACGCCTTTACGAACGCTATATAGTTTGTAATAATAAAATCCGGAGTCTGTTTGTGATCGATTAAATATTTCTTCAGTTATAAGATGCTCTATCGCTTTTGGAAATTTTTGATTGGTACAATATGCTAATCCTAAAATATCGCCAAGGTGCCTCCAGTTTGATTCATCAACGGAAGAATTTAGTGCTTCATATATTTCTTTGTATAAAATACGATTTTCATTAATTCTGTCAGTTAATTCTTTACTTTGTCCAAATTTATTGATATCTTTCTGTAAATCAGCGCAAAACGAAGCATCAATAGTTAAGTAATCTAAGCTATCTGATCCTGTTGTAAATGTTATGGATTCATTTGGTAAAACAGGTGGGTATAAACCAGCCATAAATGATTCTCCAGAGCGAAATGTTCTCTCAACATAACTTGAGCGAAGATCCATATATTCTGTATGAATAAGGCGTGGGAGAAAATGCAATTCATGAATTAAATATTTTTGGTAAAATAGTCCTAATTCATAATGTTGTCGCATTCCTTCGATCAAAAGATCACCAGCTTGGCAATTTATAGGATATTCAACAAGATTTGTATCTAACTGATTAAAATAACGACGACTGATTTTTGAAAAAGATTGATCAATATTTGGATAAATTGAAAAATGATTACGTGGCGCTTCTGAATCCTCAGAATCACAAATCCATGTGCCAACTTCCGATCTACTCAAATATTTATGAGTATATACTGGTGTACGAATCCCATGACGTAAGAAAAGCGCAAACGAAACAAGTTTAGCATTAGAAACAGGAGGAGCATGTTTAAGTGGAGATTCGCATTGCATTGTATAGCTTAGCGTTAGAGTAGAAAAGAGAAAAAAAGTATGAAAAGCGATATTTTTTATCATTGTGTATTTTAATAGAAATTTCTATCGTCCTAATTCAATGAAATTAACATAAAATAGGATTTTTCTGTTTTCTGTAAAATAAGATATGAAATATTTTTTAATAATTAATAAAAGATCTATCTGGTGTTGATAGAGATAAAAATAGATACATAAATCTGAAATAATAAGTGAAAAATTTGCTTTTTGTTAATAAATAAAAGTAAAAAGAAGGCAAAGGTTATCCAAGATTTTATGATATGATCTTAGAATTTGCTGCTAATGTTCTCCAAAATTGTCATGCATGGAATTTTCGTATTGAATATTTTTGGCGCCGATTTGAATATCTATGAAAATTTGAAAAGATTTTTTACCTCTAATGAGATAAGGTATCTTATAATAAAAGAAATAATAATAATTTTAAAATTAAAAATAAATTAATAAAACAATTTTTTATAAAAAAACAAATTTATTTATTATAATATTCATTATTTATTAATATATATATATGTATAAATATTTAAAAAAAGCTTTTTATCATTATTTCAAAATTTGAAATTCAAATTTAAATGGGTTTAACGATCTTATTTAAATTTGACTAAAAATAAATTTCGCCCATTTTAGTAAATTGGTATATTATCTTAATAAATACATAATATATAATTAAAATTTATGTGTATATTTATTTTAAAAAATAAATTAGAAATTTAAATATTTAAATATTAATAAATAATTAAATATATAATAAAATAATACTGTTTTTATTTTAATCTAATTTTTTTTTTTTTTCAATACAATTCAATAGAAAAATCTTCTAAAAAAATGATTACATTAGGACAAGATGCTTTAAATATCAGAGCTACTGGATCGACCGCTAATGTACCTAATCATCCAATGGCAAGACTCATGTATTACTTGCGTACAGTTAATAGTTTAATTGATTTTGATATTCCATATGATTTACGTGATTATTCAAATTATGATTCACTATCATTCGACGAAGAAAATCAAGTTTTGATGCTTAGCACCCTCTTAAGTCCTGATTTGTTCATTGAAAAAGGAATAATGATTAATGAGCCTAGATTATGTCCAAACTGTAACAATGAATTCTATGAAATCTCAGCAATTCAATCAAGGGTGGCAGTTACTCAAGAATTTGTTGTTGGTGGTAAAAGAGTTCGTACATTGGAAATAATGGCGTTCAAACCAATATGGTTAGAAAGCAATTACATTGCTCCAATAAAAGCATATATGGGTAGAATAAGAGCCCTTGCAAATGGAACAGTTGATCAATATCGTCCAGTCGAAATTACATATCGAAATACAAAAAATAATTGCTCAGTTCTTAACGATGAGGATTATTCTAAGCACCACTCTAAATGCTGCCTGCTAATTTAACTTTATCTTTGAGTAATATATTCTGATATATTTTTATTAATAAAAAGATTTTTCTTGAAAAGATAGCTGACTGTTGTTGAAAACGTGCTAAATTGAGCAATAATAGTAATTTTTTCAAAAATTTTTTTTAATTCTAAATTACCAATATTTTGATTTTATTTTGATATAGTTAATCAATCAAAAGAGCATGATGAAAAAAGAAAATGCTATATTAGAATATGAAATTGTGAAAAAGCATCATTAGCAATTACATAAAACAATATTTTTTTTTTTTTTTTTAGGGTGGAACTGGGTGGGTCAAAAATAGAAAAAGGGGTCAAAAAAATAGTAATTGGGTCACCAAATATCATCTCAATTTTTTCAATTATTACCGATCAAAAAAGGTCAATTTTTTTAGTTTGCGAAAAATGTTGTCGAGCGTGAAAAAAAAAAAAAAAAAAAAAAAGGGAGAGAGAAGAAATAAAAATTTGTAAATATTGATCGTTGAGGTCAATTTTTTTAACTTAAAATAAAACAAAACAGATATTTCATATATTTTGAATTTTCACTAATAAATTTGTTAAATTCATTATGATTTATTTGCTTGTATTTTTTTTCTCATCTTATTGATATTTAAAATTTTGAAGAATTTCAGTTAAAAGCAGAATATAATAAAGTTATGATAGCACGAATGCAGTATTTAGCTCTTGAATGCGTATAACAAAGTTTTATATTAATATAAATTACGATTTTATGACAGCTACTTTTTGAGACAATCCATTCAATATTTAAATACCTATTTTAATATTTAATATTTTAGAAATGATAAATAGCACACTGTTATGGTGAAGTGACCATCACAGTATTCAAAAAATAAAACTTTTTGATAAATGTAATAAGAACTTTTTAATAAATGTAATAAGAACTTTTTAATAAAAGTAATAAGAACTTTTTGATAAAAGATTTATAATTTTGGCGCCTTTTATATCCAAAATTGGAAAGGATTTACTAAATACTCATTATCGATTATCTTAGATCTTTAAAAAAAATATCCGAAATACTCAATAGTGATTATCTTAGATCTCTAAAGACGATTTACGAAATACTCAATGGCGATTATCCTAGATAATTAAATTCGAATTCCGAAATACTCAGTGGTGATCATCTTAGAACTGCAAAAGCGATTTCCTAGATACTCAATAACTATTGTTTTAAATCTTTAAAAAAGATTTACGAAATACTCAATCGTGATTATCCTAAATCTTTGAAGACTATTTAGGAAATACTCAATATTGATTATCTCAGATCATTAAAAACGATTTCTGAAATACTCAATAGCGATTATCCTAGATCTTTGAAGACGATTTCCAAAATACTCAATTACAATCATCTTAGAACTGTAAAAGCGATTTTCGAAATACTCAATATCGATTATCTTAGATCATTAAAAGCGATTCCCGAAATACTCAATAGCGATTATCCTAGATCTTTGAAGATGATTTCCGAAATACACTGTAGCGATCATCTTCTAACTGCAAAAGCGATTTCTAAAATACTCAATAGCAATCATCTTAGATCTTTAAAAGCAATTTCTGAAATACTCAAAAGCGTTTATCTTTAAATGGTAAATTTTTACTATATCAATGAGATTAAAAGACCAAACATAATTTAAATGAATAAATTATTTATTAGATATTATTTTTATAAACATATGATGTTTTAATAGATTAAAAATAAAAATATTCAATTTTTTAATATTTTACTTAAATTGTGAGAGATCTAACAATTTTTGATAATGTTATCAAAATAGGGCTCTATAAATATTATAAGATATCTTACAATTTTGCATGATATTTTAAAAAATATTTGTCAAATCTTAAAAATTAAATAAAAGCGAATAATTTATTATATTTTTTAATATACAGTAACTTATTTTCAGAATTATTTAAATGAAATATTTTAAAACATCAATTAATTATTCCATTTATCTTGTTTTGTACAAAATTAAATCCTTTTACTAAAATTTATTGGACTATATCTTAATAATTTAATATATTAAAAAAATAATTCATTTTAAAAGGACATGGGAACCGCTTAAAAAATTAATATTTTGCTTTAAAGAGCTTAATTTTTAGTAGATGTAACTTTTATCCTGCTTTTTTGGAAATACATTACATATTAAAATTTAATCTAGTTTTAATCTGATCATAATGGCGCTTGTTGAAGATAATTTTTATTTTCGGCAGAATTAATTTGTAAATAATAAATCTTTTTGCTGAATTCGATATCAATTATTTCCAATTTTGGAAATGGAAATCAGCAAAGATAAATCGTACTAATTGGAAATCGTACTAATAACTTCAAAGATACCATAATAATCTTGCCGCTGTGTTCAATAATAGTTTCATTATGATTTGATAAAATTTTCGAATAATTTTAGATCTAAAATTTACATTTTTCAAAATGTTCTATTACATGTATTAAAAAGTTCTTATTACATTTATCAAAAAGTTCTTATTACATTTATTAAAAAGTTCTTATTACATTTATCAAAAAGTTCTTATTACATTTATCAAAAAGTTTTATTTTTTGAATACTGTGATGGTCACTTCACCTTAACAGTGTTATATCTATTCTACCCCTTAATATTTTTATAAAGTTTATTAATTTTTCAATGCATCTCAAAAAGTAGGCGCTATGAATTTTATTTTAAATAGTATAAAAAAAATAAGGTATATTGTTGAGTCGAACAAGCAGTATCTTACTACAATTATGCCGCATAGAAAATTTTCTGTATAATTTTCCCAAATGATAAAAAGATAAAATTTCAAATAAAATGAGAGTGGAAGTAAATATAATTTACGGATTAAAATTTTTATTGAGGATATTATATTTTTTTAACATGTTTTTTAATATATAGTACTGTTCATATTAGGTAAAATGTTCATTTTAAAGGAAAATCTGACAAAAAGACGTTAAGGAAAAAATCTATTTTATTTGCTTTTTTTCCAGCAACAAATGAATAATTTGATTTTTTAAGTAATAGCAAATTATCAACAAACTAACATGAATTAAAATAACCGATGAAATGAACGTTTATAAATTCATACAAAAAGATATCAGATTTGATGATCAAAAATAAAAGTCAATTAAAACAATTAATTTTATGATTTGCGTGTTTAAAACAGATTAATTTAACAATATTCGGTACTTTTAGCCTATCCTAAATCGCTGGCGATGAGATAATTTGAATAAATAGTTTTTTTTTTATTATCATTTTTATTTTGATGATATTTACTTAAATATCAATTATTTTTTTAGAAAAAGCAATGTAAATATAAGGTTATCATTCATTATATATATTTCTATTATCAGCATTTCATAATTCTCAATATATATGAAAATTGTTGGGTTTTTTAAAAAAGTCATCAAAAATGAATTGTTCAATTTTATAACAGAAAAAATAAAAACTGCATAGCAAAAAATATAATACGCATGGTTTTGAAATAAGATACTAGCATAATATCACTTTTTTAAATCCCTGTAATAATAAAAATGAAAAAACGTGTTTTTAATTGATTGCTTCTTGGAAGCAAAAATTTCTGGAATATTGATATTTAAGGTGAAAATTATATGCTCAATAGTATAATATTATTAAATATAAAATTATATAGAAGAAACTTACTTTGTCTTGAGAAAAATTCACTTTTTTCTAAAATTCAATAAACTTATATAAAAGATGCAAAAGTATAGGTTTTCAATGCGTTTTGGCATTTATTTTCTTTCTCATATTTATTTAAAAGATTATTAATCTATTTTGATACTTATTTTAAAAAATCAATTAATCATTTAAGAATTTTTCTTTTAAATCAATTTTTTTTCGACATTTTCAAGAATTGAGCTCTTAAAACACATCACTTCTTTCATAATCAAAATTTTCTTCATAACACAAAACAATACCTCATATTCATTATAAATCTTATTTTTTTTATCTTGTTATTGATAGCTGGATAGACGAAATATATGAATTAAAACAAT
>JAPFFF010000059.1:600000-865208 GCA_039105265.1 Tritrichomonas musculus | reverse complement strand
TTCAGCTACAACTGCAATTGAACCATCAGATTAAACTACAACTGCAATTGAACCATCAGATTCAGCTGCAACTGCAATTGAACCATCAGATTAAACTACAACTGCAATTGAACCATTAGATTCAGCTGCAACTGCAATTTGAACCATCAGATTAAACTACAACTGGAATTGAACCATTAGATTCAGCTGTAACTGCAATTTGAACCATTAGATTAAACTACAACTGCAATTGAACCATCAGATTAAACTACAACTGCAGTTGAACCATCAGATTCAGCTACAACTGCAATTTGAACCATCAGATTAAACTACAACTGCAATTTGAACCATCAGATTAAACTACAACTGCAATTGAACCATCAGATTAAACTACAACTGCAATTGAACCATCAGATTAAACTACAACTGCAATTGAACCATCAGATTCAGCTGCAACTGCAATTTGAACCATTAGATTAAACTACAACTGCAGTTGAACCATCAGATTCAGCTACAACTGCAGTTGAACCATTAGATTCAGCTACAACTGCAATTTGAACCATCAGATTCAGCTACAACTGCAATTTGAACCATCAGATTAAACTACAACTGCAATTGAACCATCAGATTAAACTACAACTGCAATTGAACCATCAGATTAAACTACAACTGCAATTGAACCATCAGATTCAGCTGCAACTGCAATTGAACCATTAGATTAAACTACAACTGCAATTTGAACCATCAGATTAAACTACAACTGCAATTGAACCATTAGATTCAGCTGCAACTTCAATTGAACCATCAGATTAAACTACAACTGCAATTGAACCATCAGATTCAGCTACAACTGCAATTGAACCATCAGATTAAACTACAACTGCAATTTGAACCATCAGATTCAGCTACAACTGCAATTGAACCATCAGATTCAGCTGCAACTGCAATTGAACCATTAGATTAAACTACAACTGCAGTTGAACCATCAGATTCAGCTACAACTGCAATTTGAACCATCAGATTCAGCTACAACTGCAATTTGAACCATCAGATTAAACTACAACTGCAATTGAACCATTAGATTCAGCTGCAACTTCAATTGAACCATCAGATTCAGCTGCAACTTCAATTGAACCATCAGATTAAACTACAACTGCAATTGAACCATCAGATTCAGCTACAACTGCAATTGAACCATCAGATTAAACTACAACTGCAATTGAACCATCAGATTAAACTACAACTGCAATTGAACCATCAGATTCAGCTGCAACTGCAATTGAACCATTAGATTAAACTACAACTGCAGTTGAACCATCAGATTCAGCTACAACTGCAATTTGAACCATCAGATTCAGCTACAACTGCAATTTGAACCATCAGATTAAACTACAACTGCAATTGAACCATTAGATTCAGCTGCAACTTCAATTGAACCATTAGATTCAGCTGCAACTGCAATTGAACCATCAGATTCAGCTACAACTGCAATTTGAACCATCAGATTCAGCTACAACTGCAATTTGAACCATCAGATTCAGCTACAACTGCAATTTGAACCATCAGATTAAACTACAACTGCAATTGAACCATTAGATTCAGCTGCAACTTCAATTGAACCATCAGATTAAACTACAACTGCAATTGAACCATCAGATTCAGCTACAACTGCAATTGAACCATCAGATTAAACTACAACTGCAATTGAACCATCAGATTAAACTACAACTGCAATTGAATTATCAGATTAAACTACAACTGCAATTTGAACCATCAGATTCAGCTACAACTGCAATTTGAACCATCAGATTAAACTACAACTGCAATTGAACCATTAGATTCAGCTGCAACTTCAATTGAACCATCAGATTCAGCTACAACTGCAATTGAACCATCAGATTAAACTACAACTGCAATTGAACCATCAGATTCAGCTGCAACTGCAATTGAACCATCAGATTAAACTACAACTGCAATTGAACCATTAGATTCAGCTGCAACTGCAATTTGAACCATCAGATTAAACTACAACTGGAATTGAACCATTAGATTCAGCTGCAACTGCAATTTGAACCATTAGATTAAACTACAACTGCAATTGAACCATCAGATTAAACTACAACTGCAATTTGAACCATCAGATTCAGCTACAACTGCAATTTGAACCATTAGATTAAACTACAACTGCAATTTGAACCATTAGATTAAACTACAACTGCAATTGAACCATCAGATTAAACTACAACTACAGTTGAATCATCAGATTAAACTACAACTGCAGTTGAACCATTAGATTCAGCTACAACTGCAATTTGAACCATCAGATTCAGCTGCAACTGCAATTGAACCATCAGATTAAACTACAACTTCAATTGAACCATTAGATTCAGCTGCAACTGCAATTTGAACCATTAGATTAAGCTACAACTGAAATTGAACCATTAGATTAAACTACAACTGC
Organism: Tritrichomonas musculus; assembly: GCA_039105265.1. NCBI lineage: Eukaryota > Parabasalia > Tritrichomonadida > Tritrichomonadidae > Tritrichomonas > Tritrichomonas musculus. Next base: position 862,768 of record JAPFFF010000059.1, on the reverse strand, counting down.
AATTGAACCATCAGATTAAACTACAACTGCAATTGAACTATCAGATTAAACTACAACTGCAATTGAACCATCAGATTCAGCTGCAACTGCAATTTGAACCATCAGATTAAACTACAACTGCAATTTGAATCATCAGATTAAACTACAACTGCAATTTGAACCATCAGATTAAACTACAACTGCAGTTGAATCATCAGATTAAACTACAACTGCAATTGAATTATCAGATTAAACTACAACTGCAATTTGAACCATCAGATTCAGCTACAACTGCAATTTGAACCATCAGATTAAACTACAACTGCAATTGAACCATTAGATTCAGCTGCAACTTCAATTGAACCATCAGATTCAGCTACAACTGCAATTGAACCATCAGATTAAACTACAACTGCAATTGAACCATCAGATTCAGCTGCAACTGCAATTGAACCATCAGATTAAACTACAACTGCAATTGAACCATTAGATTCAGCTGCAACTGCAATTTGAACCATCAGATTAAACTACAACTGGAATTGAACCATTAGATTCAGCTGCAACTGCAATTTGAACCATTAGATTAAACTACAACTGCAATTGAACCATCAGATTAAACTACAACTGCAATTTGAACCATCAGATTCAGCTACAACTGCAATTTGAACCATTAGATTAAACTACAACTGCAATTTGAACCATCAGATTCAGCTACAACTGCAATTTGAACCATCAGATTAAACTACAACTGCAATTGAACCATCAGATTAAACTACAACTGCAATTGAACCATCAGATTCAGCTGCAACTGCAATTGAACCATTAGATTAAACTACAACTGCAGTTGAACCATCAGATTCAGCTACAACTGCAATTTGAACCATCAGATTCAGCTACAACTGCAATTTGAACCATCAGATTAAACTACAACTGCAATTGAACCATCAGATTCAGCTACAACTGCAATTTGAACCATCAGATTCAGCTACAACTGCAATTTGAACCATCAGATTCAGCTACAACTGCAATTTGAACCATCAGATTAAACTACAACTGCAATTGAACCATTAGATTCAGCTGCAACTTCAATTGAACCATCAGATTAAACTACAACTGCAATTGAACCATCAGATTCAGCTACAACTGCAATTGAACCATCAGATTAAACTACAACTGCAATTGAACCATCAGATTAAACTACAACTGCAATTGAATTATCAGATTAAACTACAACTGCAATTTGAACCATCAGATTCAGCTACAACTGCAATTTGAACCATCAGATTAAACTACAACTGCAATTGAACCATTAGATTCAGCTGCAACTTCAATTGAACCATCAGATTCAGCTACAACTGCAATTGAACCATCAGATTAAACTACAACTGCAATTTGAACCATTAGATTAAACTACAACTGCAATTGAACCATCAGATTAAACTACAACTGCAATTGAACCATCAGATTCAGCTGCAACTGCAATTGAACCATCAGATTAAACTACAACTGCAATTGAACCATTAGATTCAGCTGCAACTGCAATTTGAACCATCAGATTAAACTACAACTGGAATTGAACCATTAGATTCAGCTGCAACTGCAATTTGAACCATTAGATTAAACTACAACTGCAATTGAACCATCAGATTAAACTACAACTGCAATTTGAACCATCAGATTCAGCTACAACTGCAATTTGAACCATTAGATTAAACTACAACTGCAATTTGAACCATCAGATTCAGCTACAACTGCAATTTGAACCATTAGATTAAACTACAACTGCAATTGAACCATCAGATTAAACTACAACTGCAGTTGAATCATCAGATTAAACTACAACTGCAGTTGAACCATTAGATTCAGCTACAACTGCAATTTGAACCATCAGATTCAGCTGCAACTGCAATTGAACCATCAGATTAAACTACAACTTCAATTGAACCATTAGATTCAGCTGCAACTGCAATTTGAACCATTAGATTAAGCTACAACTGAAATTGAACCATTAGATTAAACTACAACTGCAATTGAACCATCAGATTAAACTACAACTGCAATTGAACTATCAGATTAAACTACAACTGCAATTGAACCATCAGATTCAGCTACAACTGCAATTTGAACCATCAGATTAAACTACAACTGCAATTTGAATCATCAGATTAAACTACAACTGCAATTTGAACCATCAGATTAAACTACAACTGCAGTTGAATCATCAGATTAAACTACAACTGCAGTTGAACCATTAGATTCAGCTAAAACTGCAATTTGAACCATCAGATTCAGCTGCAACTGCAATTGAACCATCAGATTAAACTACAACTGCAATTTGAACCATCAGATTAAACTACAACTGCAAATTGAACCATCAGATTAAACTACAACTGCAATTTGAATCATCAGATTAAACTACAACTGCAATTTGAATCATCAGATTAAACTACAACTGCAGTTGAATCATCAGATTAAACTACAACTGCAGTTGAACCATTAGATTCAGCTATAACTGCAATTTGAACCATCAGATTCAGCTGCAACTGCAATTGAACCATCAGATTAAACTACAACTGCAATTTGAACCATCAGATTCAGCTACAACTGCAGTTGAATCATCAGATTAAACTACAACTGCAGTTGAACCATTAGATTCAGCTACAACTGCAATTTGAACCATCAGATTCAGCTGCAACTGCAATTGAACCATCAGATTAAACTACAACTTCAATTGAACCATTAGATTCAGCTGCAACTGCAATTTGAACCATTAGATTAAGCTACAACTGAAATTGAACCATTAGATTAAACTACAACTGCAATTGAACCATCAGATTAAACTACAACTGCAATTGAACTATCAGATTAAACTACAACTGCAATTGAACCATCAGATTCAGCTGCAACTGCAATTTGAACCATCAGATTCAGCTACAACTGCAATTTGAACCATCAGATTCAGCTGCAACTGCAATTTGAACCATCAGATTAAACTACAACTGCAATTTGAATCATCAGATTAAACTACAACTGCAATTTGAACCATCAGATTAAACTACAACTGCAGTTGAATCATCAGATTAAACTACAACTGCAGTTGAATCATCAGATTAAACTACAACTGCAATTGAACCATCAGATTAAACTACAACTGCAATTTGAATCATCAGATTAAACTACAACTGCAATTTGAACCATCAGATTAAACTACAACTGCAATTGAACCATCAGATTAAACTACAACTGCAATTGAACCATCAGATTAAACTACAACTGCAATTGAACTATCAGATTAAACTACAACTGCAATTGAACCATCAGATTAAACTACAACTGCAATTGAACTATCAGATTAAACTACAACTGCAATTGAACCATCAGATTCAGCTGCAACTGCAATTTGAACCATCAGATTAAACTACAACTGCAATTTGAATCATCAGATTAAACTACAACTGCAATTTGAACCATCAGATTAAACTACAACTGCAGTTGAACCATCAGATTAAACTACAACTGCAATTGAACCATCAGATTAAACTACAACTGCAATTTGAACCATCAGATTCAGCTACAACTGCAATTTGAACCATTAGATTAAACTACAATTGCAATTGAACCATCAGATTAAACTACAACTGCAGTTGAATCATCAGATTAAACTACAACTGCAGTTGAACCATTAGATTCAGCTACAACTGCAATTTGAACCATCAGATTCAGCTGCAACTGCAATTGAACCATCAGATTAAACTACAACTTCAATTGAACCATTAGATTCAGCTGCAACTGCAATTTGAACCATTAGATTAAGCTACAACTGAAATTGAACCATTAGATTAAACTACAACTGCAATTGAACCATCAGATTAAACTACAACTGCAATTGAACTATCAGATTAAACTACAACTGCAATTGAACCATCAGATTCAGCTGCAACTGCAATTTGAACCATCAGATTAAACTACAACTGCAATTTGAATCATCAGATTAAACTACAACTGCAATTTGAACCATCAGATTAAACTACAACTTCAATTGAACCATTAGATTCAGCTGCAACTGCAATTTGAACCATTAGATTCAGCTGCAACTTCAATTGAACCATCAGATTCAGCTACAACTGCAATTGAACCATCAGATTAAACTACAACTGCAATTGAACCATCAGATTCAGCTGCAACTGCAATTGAACCATCAGATTAAACTACAACTGCAATTGAACCATTAGATTCAGCTGCAACTGCAATTTGAACCATCAGATTAAACTACAACTGGAATTGAACCATTAGATTCAGCTGCAACTGCAATTTGAACCATTAGATTAAACTACAACTGCAATTGAACCATCAGATTAAACTACAACTGCAATTTGAACCATCAGATTCAGCTACAACTGCAATTTGAACCATTAGATTAAACTACAACTGCAATTTGAACCATCAGATTCAGCTACAACTGCAATTTGAACCATCAGATTAAACTACAACTGCAATTGAACCATCAGATTAAACTACAACTGCAATTGAACCATCAGATTCAGCTGCAACTGCAATTGAACCATTAGATTAAACTACAACTGCAGTTGAACCATCAGATTCAGCTACAACTGCAATTTGAACCATCAGATTCAGCTACAACTGCAATTTGAACCATCAGATTAAACTACAACTGCAATTGAACCATCAGATTCAGCTACAACTGCAATTTGAACCATCAGATTCAGCTACAACTGCAATTTGAACCATCAGATTCAGCTACAACTGCAATTTGAACCATCAGATTAAACTACAACTGCAATTGAACCATTAGATTCAGCTGCAACTTCAATTGAACCATCAGATTAAACTACAACTGCAATTGAACCATCAGATTCAGCTACAACTGCAATTGAACCATCAGATTAAACTACAACTGCAATTGAACCATCAGATTAAACTACAACTGCAATTGAATTATCAGATTAAACTACAACTGCAATTTGAACCATCAGATTCAGCTACAACTGCAATTTGAACCATCAGATTAAACTACAACTGCAATTGAACCATTAGATTCAGCTGCAACTTCAATTGAACCATCAGATTCAGCTACAACTGCAATTGAACCATCAGATTAAACTACAACTGCAATTGAACCATCAGATTCAGCTGCAACTGCAATTGAACCATCAGATTAAACTACAACTGCAATTGAACCATTAGATTCAGCTGCAACTGCAATTTGAACCATCAGATTAAACTACAACTGGAATTGAACCATTAGATTCAGCTGCAACTGCAATTTGAACCATTAGATTAAACTACAACTGCAATTGAACCATCAGATTAAACTACAACTGCAATTTGAACCATCAGATTCAGCTACAACTGCAATTTGAACCATTAGATTAAACTACAACTGCAATTTGAACCATCAGATTCAGCTACAACTGCAATTTGAACCATTAGATTAAACTACAACTGCAATTGAACCATCAGATTAAACTACAACTGCAGTTGAATCATCAGATTAAACTACAACTGCAGTTGAACCATTAGATTCAGCTACAACTGCAATTTGAACCATCAGATTCAGCTGCAACTGCAATTGAACCATCAGATTAAACTACAACTTCAATTGAACCATTAGATTCAGCTGCAACTGCAATTTGAACCATTAGATTAAGCTACAACTGAAATTGAACCATTAGATTAAACTACAACTGCAATTGAACCATCAGATTAAACTACAACTGCAATTGAACTATCAGATTAAACTACAACTGCAATTGAACCATCAGATTCAGCTGCAACTGCAATTTGAACCATCAGATTAAACTACAACTGCAATTTGAATCATCAGATTAAACTACAACTGCAATTTGAACCATCAGATTAAACTACAACTGCAGTTGAATCATCAGATTAAACTACAACTGCAGTTGAACCATTAGATTCAGCTAAAACTGCAATTTGAACCATCAGATTCAGCTGCAACTGCAATTGAACCATCAGATTAAACTACAACTGCAATTTGAACCATCAGATTAAACTACAACTGCAAATTGAACCATCAGATTAAACTACAACTGCAATTTGAATCATCAGATTAAACTACAACTGCAATTTGAATCATCAGATTAAACTACAACTGCAGTTGAATCATCAGATTAAACTACAACTGCAGTTGAACCATTAGATTCAGCTATAACTGCAATTTGAACCATCAGATTCAGCTGCAACTGCAATTGAACCATCAGATTAAACTACAACTGCAATTTGAACCATCAGATTCAGCTACAACTGCAGTTGAATCATCAGATTAAACTACAACTGCAGTTGAACCATTAGATTCAGCTACAACTGCAATTTGAACCATCAGATTCAGCTGCAACTGCAATTGAACCATCAGATTAAACTACAACTTCAATTGAACCATTAGATTCAGCTGCAACTGCAATTTGAACCATTAGATTAAGCTACAACTGAAATTGAACCATTAGATTAAACTACAACTGCAATTGAACCATCAGATTAAACTACAACTGCAATTGAACTATCAGATTAAACTACAACTGCAATTGAACCATCAGATTCAGCTGCAACTGCAATTTGAACCATCAGATTCAGCTACAACTGCAATTTGAACCATCAGATTCAGCTGCAACTGCAATTTGAACCATCAGATTAAACTACAACTGCAATTTGAATCATCAGATTAAACTACAACTGCAATTTGAACCATCAGATTAAACTACAACTGCAGTTGAATCATCAGATTAAACTACAACTGCAGTTGAATCATCAGATTAAACTACAACTGCAATTGAACCATCAGATTAAACTACAACTGCAATTTGAATCATCAGATTAAACTACAACTGCAATTTGAACCATCAGATTAAACTACAACTGCAATTGAACCATCAGATTAAACTACAACTGCAATTGAACCATCAGATTAAACTACAACTGCAATTGAACTATCAGATTAAACTACAACTGCAATTGAACCATCAGATTAAACTACAACTGCAATTGAACTATCAGATTAAACTACAACTGCAATTGAACCATCAGATTCAGCTGCAACTGCAATTTGAACCATCAGATTAAACTACAACTGCAATTTGAATCATCAGATTAAACTACAACTGCAATTTGAACCATCAGATTAAACTACAACTGCAGTTGAACCATCAGATTAAACTACAACTGCAATTGAACCATCAGATTAAACTACAACTGCAATTTGAACCATCAGATTCAGCTACAACTGCAATTTGAACCATTAGATTAAACTACAATTGCAATTGAACCATCAGATTAAACTACAACTGCAGTTGAATCATCAGATTAAACTACAACTGCAGTTGAACCATTAGATTCAGCTACAACTGCAATTTGAACCATCAGATTCAGCTGCAACTGCAATTGAACCATCAGATTAAACTACAACTTCAATTGAACCATTAGATTCAGCTGCAACTGCAATTTGAACCATTAGATTAAGCTACAACTGAAATTGAACCATTAGATTAAACTACAACTGCAATTGAACCATCAGATTAAACTACAACTGCAGTTGAATCATCAGATTAAACTACAACTGCAGTTGAACCATTAGATTCAGCTACAACTGCAATTGAACCATCAGATTCAGCTGCAACTGCAATTTGAACCATCAGATTAAACTACAACTGCAATTTGAATCATCAGATTAAACTACAACTGCAATTTGAACCATCAGATTAAACTACAACTGCAGTTGAACCATCAGATTAAACTACAACTGCAATTGAACCATCAGATTAAACTACAACTGCAATTTGAACCATCAGATTCAGCTACAACTGCAATTTGAACCATTAGATTAAACTACAATTGCAATTGAACCATCAGATTAAACTACAACTGCAGTTGAATCATCAGATTAAACTACAACTGCAGTTGAACCATTAGATTCAGCTACAACTGCAATTTGAACCATCAGATTCAGCTGCAACTGCAATTGAACCATCAGATTAAACTACAACTTCAATTGAACCATTAGATTCAGCTGCAACTGCAATTTGAACCATTAGATTAAGCTACAACTGAAATTGAACCATTAGATTAAACTACAACTGCAATTGAACCATCAGATTAAACTACAACTGCAATTTGAATCATCAGATTAAACTACAACTGCAATTTGAACCATCAGATTAAACTACAACTGCAGTTGAATCATCAGATTAAACTACAACTGCAGTTGAATCATCAGATTAAACTACAACTGCAGTTGAACCATTAGATTCAGCTACAACTGCAATTTGAACCATCAGATTCAGCTGCAACTGCAATTGAACCATCAGATTAAACTACAACTTCAATTGAACCATTAGATTAAGCTACAACTGAAATTGAACCATTAGATTAAACTACAACTGCAATTGAACCATCAGATTAAACTACAACTGCAATTTGAATCATCAGATTAAACTACAACTGCAATTTGAACCATTAGATTAAACTACAATTGCAATTGAACCATCAGATTAAACTACAACTGCAATTTGAACCATCAGATTAAACTACAACTGCAGTTGAATCATCAGATTAAACTACAACTGCAGTTGAATCATCAGATTAAACTACAACTGCAGTTGAACCATTAGATTCAGCTACAACTGCAATTTGAACCATCAGATTCAGCTGCAACTGCAATTGAACCATCAGATTAAACTACAACTTCAATTGAACCATTAGATTAAGCTACAACTGAAATTGAACCATTAGATTAAACTACAACTGCAATTGAACCATCAGATTAAACTACAACTGCAATTTGAATCATCAGATTAAACTACAACTGCAATTTGAACCATCAGATTCAGCTGCAACTGCAATTGAACCATCAGATTAAACTACAACTTCAATTGAACCATTAGATTCAGCTGCAACTGCAATTTGAACCATTAGATTAAGCTACAACTGAAATTGAACCATTAGATTAAACTACAACTGCAATTGAACCATCAGATTAAACTACAACTGCAGTTGAATCATCAGATTAAACTACAACTGCAGTTGAACCATTAGATTCAGCTACAACTGCAATTTGAACCATCAGATTCAGCTGCAACTGCAATTGAACCATCAGATTAAACTACAACTTCAATTGAACCATTAGATTCAGCTGCAACTGCAATTTGAACCATTAGATTAAGCTACAACTGAAATTGAACCATTAGATTAAACTACAACTGCAATTGAACCATCAGATTAAACTACAACTGCAATTGAACTATCAGATTAAACTACAACTGCAATTGAACCATCAGATTCAGCTGCAACTGCAATTTGAACCATCAGATTAAACTACAACTGCAATTTGAATCATCAGATTAAACTACAACTGCAATTGAACCATCAGATTAAACTACAACTGCAATTGAACCATCAGATTCAGCTACAACTGCAATTTGAACCATCAGATTAAACTACAACTGCAATTGAACCATCAGATTCAGCTACAACTGCAATTGAACCATCAGATTAAACTACAACTGCAATTGAATTATCAGATTCAGCTACAACTGCAATTTGAACCATCAGATTAAACTACAACTGCAATTGAACCATCAGATTAAACTACAACTGCAGTTGAACCATCAGATTCAGCTACAACTGCAATTTGAACCATCAGATTCAGCTACAACTGCAATTTGAACCATCAGATTCAGCTACAACTGCAATTTGAACCATCAGATTAAACTACAACTGCAATTGAACCATTAGATTCAGCTGCAACTTCAATTGAACCATCAGATTAAACTACAACTGCAATTGAACCATCAGATTCAGCTACAACTGCAATTGAACCATCAGATTAAACTACAACTGCAATTTGAACCATCAGATTCAGCTACAACTGCAATTGAACCATCAGATTAAACTACAATTGCAATTGAACCATCAGATTAAACTACAACTGCAGTTGAATCATCAGATTAAACTACAACTGCAGTTGAACCATTAGATTCAGCTACAACTGCAATTTGAACCATCAGATTCAGCTGCAACTGCAATTGAACCATCAGATTAAACTACAACTTCAATTGAACCATTAGATTCAGCTGCAACTGCAATTTGAACCATTAGATTAAGCTACAACTGAAATTGAACCATTAGATTAAACTACAACTGCAATTGAACCATCAGATTAAACTACAACTGCAATTTGAATCATCAGATTAAACTACAACTGCAATTTGAACCATCAGATTAAACTACAACTGCAGTTGAATCATCAGATTAAACTACAACTGCAGTTGAATCATCAGATTAAACTACAACTGCAGTTGAACCATTAGATTCAGCTACAACTGCAATTTGAACCATCAGATTCAGCTGCAACTGCAATTGAACCATCAGATTAAACTACAACTTCAATTGAACCATTAGATTAAGCTACAACTGAAATTGAACCATTAGATTAAACTACAACTGCAATTGAACCATCAGATTAAACTACAACTGCAATTTGAATCATCAGATTAAACTACAACTGCAATTTGAACCATTAGATTAAACTACAATTGCAATTGAACCATCAGATTAAACTACAACTGCAATTTGAACCATCAGATTAAACTACAACTGCAGTTGAATCATCAGATTAAACTACAACTGCAGTTGAATCATCAGATTAAACTACAACTGCAGTTGAACCATTAGATTCAGCTACAACTGCAATTTGAACCATCAGATTCAGCTGCAACTGCAATTGAACCATCAGATTAAACTACAACTTCAATTGAACCATTAGATTAAGCTACAACTGAAATTGAACCATTAGATTAAACTACAACTGCAATTGAACCATCAGATTAAACTACAACTGCAATTTGAATCATCAGATTAAACTACAACTGCAATTTGAACCATCAGATTCAGCTGCAACTGCAATTGAACCATCAGATTAAACTACAACTTCAATTGAACCATTAGATTCAGCTGCAACTGCAATTTGAACCATTAGATTAAGCTACAACTGAAATTGAACCATTAGATTAAACTACAACTGCAATTGAACCATCAGATTAAACTACAACTGCAGTTGAATCATCAGATTAAACTACAACTGCAATTGAACCATCAGATTCAGCTGCAACTGCAATTTGAACCATCAGATTAAACTACAACTGCAGTTGAACCATCAGATTCAGCTACAACTGCAATTTGAACCATCAGATTCAGCTACAACTGCAATTTGAACCATCAGATTCAGCTACAACTGCAATTTGAACCATCAGATTCAGCTACAACTGCAATTGAACCATCAGATTAAACTACAACTGCAATTGAATTATCAGATTCAGCTACAACTGCAATTTGAACCATCAGATTAAACTACAACTGCAATTGAACCATCAGATTAAACTACAACTGCAGTTGAACCATCAGATTCAGCTACAACTGCAATTTGAACCATCAGATTCAGCTACAACTGCAATTTGAACCATCAGATTCAGCTACAACTGCAGTTGAATCATCAGATTAAACTACAACTGCAGTTGAATCATCAGATTAAACTACAACTGCAGTTGAACCATTAGATTCAGCTACAACTGCAATTTGAACCATCAGATTCAGCTGCAACTGCAATTGAACCATCAGATTAAACTACAACTTCAATTGAACCATTAGATTAAACTACAACTGCAATTTGAACCATCAGATTCAGCTACAACTGCAATTTGAACCATCAGATTCAGCTGCAACTGCAATTGAACCATCAGATTAAACTACAACTGCAGTTGAATCATCAGATTAAACTACAACTGCAGTTGAATCATCAGATTAAACTACAACTGCAGTTGAACCATTAGATTCAGCTACAACTGCAATTTGAACCATCAGATTCAGCTGCAACTGCAATTGAACCATCAGATTAAACTACAACTTCAATTGAACCATTAGATTAAGCTACAACTGAAATTGAACCATTAGATTAAACTACAACTGCAATTGAACCATCAGATTAAACTACAACTGCAATTTGAATCATCAGATTAAACTACAACTGCAATTTGAACCATCAGATTCAGCTGCAACTGCAATTGAACCATCAGATTAAACTACAACTTCAATTGAACCATTAGATTCAGCTGCAACTGCAATTTGAACCATTAGATTAAGCTACAACTGAAATTGAACCATTAGATTAAACTACAACTGCAATTGAACCATCAGATTAAACTACAACTGCAGTTGAATCATCAGATTAAACTACAACTGCAGTTGAACCATTAGATTCAGCTACAACTGCAATTTGAACCATCAGATTCAGCTGCAACTGCAATTGAACCATCAGATTAAACTACAACTTCAATTGAACCATTAGATTCAGCTGCAACTGCAATTTGAACCATTAGATTAAGCTACAACTGAAATTGAACCATTAGATTAAACTACAACTGCAATTGAACCATCAGATTAAACTACAACTGCAATTGAACTATCAGATTAAACTACAACTGCAATTGAACCATCAGATTCAGCTGCAACTGCAATTTGAACCATCAGATTAAACTACAACTGCAATTTGAATCATCAGATTAAACTACAACTGCAATTGAACCATCAGATTAAACTACAACTGCAATTGAACCATCAGATTCAGCTACAACTGCAATTTGAACCATCAGATTAAACTACAACTGCAATTGAACCATCAGATTCAGCTACAACTGCAATTGAACCATCAGATTAAACTACAACTGCAATTGAATTATCAGATTCAGCTACAACTGCAATTTGAACCATCAGATTAAACTACAACTGCAATTGAACCATCAGATTAAACTACAACTGCAGTTGAACCATCAGATTCAGCTACAACTGCAATTTGAACCATCAGATTCAGCTACAACTGCAATTTGAACCATCAGATTCAGCTACAACTGCAATTTGAACCATCAGATTAAACTACAACTGCAATTGAACCATTAGATTCAGCTGCAACTTCAATTGAACCATCAGATTAAACTACAACTGCAATTGAACCATCAGATTCAGCTACAACTGCAATTGAACCATCAGATTAAACTACAACTGCAATTTGAACCATCAGATTCAGCTACAACTGCAATTGAACCATCAGATTAAACTACAATTGCAATTGAACCATCAGATTAAACTACAACTGCAGTTGAATCATCAGATTAAACTACAACTGCAGTTGAACCATTAGATTCAGCTACAACTGCAATTTGAACCATCAGATTCAGCTGCAACTGCAATTGAACCATCAGATTAAACTACAACTTCAATTGAACCATTAGATTCAGCTGCAACTGCAATTTGAACCATTAGATTAAGCTACAACTGAAATTGAACCATTAGATTAAACTACAACTGCAATTGAACCATCAGATTAAACTACAACTGCAATTTGAATCATCAGATTAAACTACAACTGCAATTTGAACCATCAGATTAAACTACAACTGCAGTTGAATCATCAGATTAAACTACAACTGCAGTTGAATCATCAGATTAAACTACAACTGCAGTTGAACCATTAGATTCAGCTACAACTGCAATTTGAACCATCAGATTCAGCTGCAACTGCAATTGAACCATCAGATTAAACTACAACTTCAATTGAACCATTAGATTAAGCTACAACTGAAATTGAACCATTAGATTAAACTACAACTGCAATTGAACCATCAGATTAAACTACAACTGCAATTTGAATCATCAGATTAAACTACAACTGCAATTTGAACCATTAGATTAAACTACAATTGCAATTGAACCATCAGATTAAACTACAACTGCAATTTGAACCATCAGATTAAACTACAACTGCAGTTGAATCATCAGATTAAACTACAACTGCAGTTGAATCATCAGATTAAACTACAACTGCAGTTGAACCATTAGATTCAGCTACAACTGCAATTTGAACCATCAGATTCAGCTGCAACTGCAATTGAACCATCAGATTAAACTACAACTTCAATTGAACCATTAGATTAAGCTACAACTGAAATTGAACCATTAGATTAAACTACAACTGCAATTGAACCATCAGATTAAACTACAACTGCAATTTGAATCATCAGATTAAACTACAACTGCAATTTGAACCATCAGATTCAGCTGCAACTGCAATTGAACCATCAGATTAAACTACAACTTCAATTGAACCATTAGATTCAGCTGCAACTGCAATTTGAACCATTAGATTAAGCTACAACTGAAATTGAACCATTAGATTAAACTACAACTGCAATTGAACCATCAGATTAAACTACAACTGCAGTTGAATCATCAGATTAAACTACAACTGCAGTTGAACCATTAGATTCAGCTACAACTGCAATTTGAACCATCAGATTCAGCTGCAACTGCAATTGAACCATCAGATTAAACTACAACTTCAATTGAACCATTAGATTCAGCTGCAACTGCAATTTGAACCATTAGATTAAGCTACAACTGAAATTGAACCATTAGATTAAACTACAACTGCAATTGAACCATCAGATTAAACTACAACTGCAATTGAACTATCAGATTAAACTACAACTGCAATTGAACCATCAGATTCAGCTGCAACTGCAATTTGAACCATCAGATTAAACTACAACTGCAATTTGAATCATCAGATTAAACTACAACTGCAATTGAACCATCAGATTAAACTACAACTGCAATTGAACCATCAGATTCAGCTACAACTGCAATTTGAACCATCAGATTAAACTACAACTGCAATTGAACCATCAGATTCAGCTACAACTGCAATTGAACCATCAGATTAAACTACAACTGCAATTGAATTATCAGATTCAGCTACAACTGCAATTTGAACCATCAGATTAAACTACAACTGCAATTGAACCATCAGATTAAACTACAACTGCAGTTGAACCATCAGATTCAGCTACAACTGCAATTTGAACCATCAGATTCAGCTACAACTGCAATTTGAACCATCAGATTCAGCTACAACTGCAATTTGAACCATCAGATTAAACTACAACTGCAATTGAACCATTAGATTCAGCTGCAACTTCAATTGAACCATCAGATTAAACTACAACTGCAATTGAACCATCAGATTCAGCTACAACTGCAATTGAACCATCAGATTAAACTACAACTGCAATTTGAACCATCAGATTCAGCTACAACTGCAATTGAACCATCAGATTAAACTACAACTGCAATTGAACCATCAGATTAAACTACAACTGCAATTGAATTATCAGATTAAACTACAACTGCAATTTGAACCATCAGATTCAGCTACAACTGCAATTGAACCATCAGATTAAACTACAACTGCAATTGAATTATCAGATTAAACTACAACTGCAATTTGAACCATCAGATTCAGCTACAACTGCAATTTGAACCATCAGATTAAACTACAACTGCAATTGAACCATTAGATTCAGCTGCAACTTCAATTGAACCATCAGATTCAGCTACAACTGCAATTGAACCATCAGATTAAACTACAACTGCAATTGAACCATCAGATTCAGCTGCAACTGCAATTGAACCATCAGATTAAACTACAACTGCAATTGAACCATTAGATTCAGCTGCAACTGCAATTTGAACCATCAGATTAAACTACAACTGGAATTGAACCATTAGATTCAGCTGTAACTGCAATTTGAACCATTAGATTAAACTACAACTGCAATTGAACCATCAGATTAAACTACAACTGCAGTTGAACCATCAGATTCAGCTACAACTGCAATTTGAACCATCAGATTAAACTACAACTGCAATTTGAACCATCAGATTAAACTACAACTGCAATTGAACCATCAGATTAAACTACAACTGCAATTGAACCATCAGATTAAACTACAACTGCAATTGAACCATCAGATTCAGCTGCAACTGCAATTTGAACCATTAGATTAAACTACAACTGCAGTTGAACCATCAGATTCAGCTACAACTGCAGTTGAACCATTAGATTCAGCTACAACTGCAATTTGAACCATCAGATTCAGCTACAACTGCAATTTGAACCATCAGATTAAACTACAACTGCAATTGAACCATCAGATTAAACTACAACTGCAATTGAACCATCAGATTCAGCTGCAACTGCAATTGAACCATTAGATTAAACTACAACTGCAGTTGAACCATCAGATTCAGCTACAACTGCAATTTGAACCATCAGATTCAGCTACAACTGCAATTTGAACCATCAGATTAAACTACAACTGCAATTGAACCATCAGATTCAGCTACAACTGCAATTTGAACCATCAGATTCAGCTACAACTGCAATTTGAACCATCAGATTCAGCTACAACTGCAATTTGAACCATCAGATTAAACTACAACTGCAATTGAACCATTAGATTCAGCTGCAACTTCAATTGAACCATCAGATTAAACTACAACTGCAATTGAACCATCAGATTCAGCTACAACTGCAATTGAACCATCAGATTAAACTACAACTGCAATTGAACCATCAGATTAAACTACAACTGCAGTTGAATCATCAGATTAAACTACAACTGCAATTGAACCATCAGATTCAGCTACAACTGCAATTTGAACCATCAGATTAAACTACAACTGCAATTGAACCATTAGATTCAGCTGCAACTTCAATTGAACCATCAGATTCAGCTACAACTGCAATTGAACCATCAGATTAAACTACAACTGCAATTGAACCATCAGATTCAGCTGCAACTGCAATTGAACCATCAGATTAAACTACAACTGCAATTGAACCATTAGATTCAGCTGCAACTGCAATTTGAACCATCAGATTAAACTACAACTGGAATTGAACCATTAGATTCAGCTGCAACTGCAATTTGAACCATTAGATTAAACTACAACTGCAATTGAACCATCAGATTAAACTACAACTGCAATTTGAACCATCAGATTCAGCTACAACTGCAATTTGAACCATCAGATTAAACTACAACTGCAATTGAACCATTAGATTCAGCTGCAACTTCAATTGAACCATCAGATTAAACTACAACTGCAATTGAACCATCAGATTCAGCTACAACTGCAATTGAACCATCAGATTAAACTACAACTGCAATTGAACCATCAGATTAAACTACAACTGCAATTGAATTATCAGATTAAACTACAACTGCAATTTGAACCATCAGATTCAGCTACAACTGCAATTTGAACCATCAGATTAAACTACAACTGCAATTGAACCATTAGATTCAGCTGCAACTTCAATTGAACCATCAGATTCAGCTACAACTGCAATTGAACCATCAGATTAAACTACAACTGCAATTGAACCATCAGATTCAGCTGCAACTGCAATTGAACCATCAGATTAAACTACAACTGCAATTGAACCATTAGATTCAGCTGCAACTGCAATTTGAACCATCAGATTAAACTACAACTGGAATTGAACCATTAGATTCAGCTGCAACTGCAATTTGAACCATTAGATTAAACTACAACTGCAATTGAACCATCAGATTAAACTACAACTGCAGTTGAATCATCAGATTAAACTACAACTGCAGTTGAACCATTAGATTCAGCTAAAACTGCAATTTGAACCATCAGATTCAGCTGCAACTGCAATTGAACCATCAGATTAAACTACAACTGCAATTTGAACCATCAGATTAAACTACAACTGCAAATTGAACCATCAGATTAAACTACAACTGCAATTTGAATCATCAGATTAAACTACAACTGCAATTTGAATCATCAGATTAAACTACAACTGCAGTTGAATCATCAGATTAAACTACAACTGCAGTTGAACCATTAGATTCAGCTATAACTGCAATTTGAACCATCAGATTCAGCTGCAACTGCAATTGAACCATCAGATTAAACTACAACTGCAATTTGAACCATCAGATTAAACTACAACTGCAGTTGAATCATCAGATTAAACTACAACTGCAGTTGAACCATTAGATTCAGCTACAACTGCAATTTGAACCATCAGATTCAGCTGCAACTGCAATTGAACCATCAGATTAAACTACAACTTCAATTGAACCATTAGATTCAGCTGCAACTGCAATTTGAACCATTAGATTAAGCTACAACTGAAATTGAACCATTAGATTAAACTACAACTGCAATTGAACCATCAGATTAAACTACAACTGCAATTGAACTATCAGATTAAACTACAACTGCAATTGAACCATCAGATTCAGCTACAACTGCAATTTGAACCATCAGATTCAGCTACAACTGCAATTTGAACCATCAGATTCAGCTGCAACTGCAATTTGAACCATCAGATTAAACTACAACTGCAATTTGAATCATCAGATTAAACTACAACTGCAATTTGAACCATCAGATTAAACTACAACTGCAGTTGAATCATCAGATTAAACTACAACTGCAGTTGAATCATCAGATTAAACTACAACTGCAATTGAACCATCAGATTAAACTACAACTGCAATTTGAATCATCAGATTAAACTACAACTGCAATTTGAACCATCAGATTAAACTACAACTGCAATTGAACCATCAGATTAAACTACAACTGCAATTGAACCATCAGATTAAACTACAACTGCAATTGAACTATCAGATTAAACTACAACTGCAATTGAACCATCAGATTAAACTACAACTGCAATTGAACTATCAGATTAAACTACAACTGCAATTGAACCATCAGATTCAGCTGCAACTGCAATTTGAACCATCAGATTAAACTACAACTGCAATTTGAATCATCAGATTAAACTACAACTGCAATTTGAACCATCAGATTAAACTACAACTGCAGTTGAACCATCAGATTAAACTACAACTGCAATTGAACCATCAGATTAAACTACAACTGCAATTTGAACCATCAGATTCAGCTACAACTGCAATTTGAACCATTAGATTAAACTACAATTGCAATTGAACCATCAGATTAAACTACAACTGCAGTTGAATCATCAGATTAAACTACAACTGCAGTTGAACCATTAGATTCAGCTACAACTGCAATTTGAACCATCAGATTCAGCTGCAACTGCAATTGAACCATCAGATTAAACTACAACTTCAATTGAACCATTAGATTCAGCTGCAACTGCAATTTGAACCATTAGATTAAGCTACAACTGAAATTGAACCATTAGATTAAACTACAACTGCAATTGAACCATCAGATTAAACTACAACTGCAGTTGAATCATCAGATTAAACTACAACTGCAGTTGAACCATTAGATTCAGCTACAACTGCAATTGAACCATCAGATTCAGCTGCAACTGCAATTTGAACCATCAGATTAAACTACAACTGCAATTTGAATCATCAGATTAAACTACAACTGCAATTTGAACCATCAGATTAAACTACAACTGCAGTTGAACCATCAGATTAAACTACAACTGCAATTGAACCATCAGATTAAACTACAACTGCAATTTGAACCATCAGATTCAGCTACAACTGCAATTTGAACCATTAGATTAAACTACAATTGCAATTGAACCATCAGATTAAACTACAACTGCAGTTGAATCATCAGATTAAACTACAACTGCAGTTGAACCATTAGATTCAGCTACAACTGCAATTTGAACCATCAGATTCAGCTGCAACTGCAATTGAACCATCAGATTAAACTACAACTTCAATTGAACCATTAGATTCAGCTGCAACTGCAATTTGAACCATTAGATTAAGCTACAACTGAAATTGAACCATTAGATTAAACTACAACTGCAATTGAACCATCAGATTAAACTACAACTGCAGTTGAATCATCAGATTAAACTACAACTGCAGTTGAACCATTAGATTCAGCTACAACTGCAATTTGAACCATCAGATTCAGCTGCAACTGCAATTGAACCATCAGATTAAACTACAACTTCAATTGAACCATTAGATTCAGCTGCAACTGCAATTTGAACCATTAGATTAAGCTACAACTGAAATTGAACCATTAGATTAAACTACAACTGCAATTGAACCATCAGATTAAACTACAACTGCAATTGAACTATCAGATTAAACTACAACTGCAATTGAACCATCAGATTCAGCTGCAACTGCAATTTGAACCATCAGATTAAACTACAACTGCAATTTGAATCATCAGATTAAACTACAACTGCAATTGAACCATCAGATTAAACTACAACTGCAATTGAACCATCAGATTCAGCTACAACTGCAATTTGAACCATCAGATTAAACTACAACTGCAATTGAACCATCAGATTCAGCTACAACTGCAATTGAACCATCAGATTAAACTACAACTGCAATTGAATTATCAGATTCAGCTACAACTGCAATTTGAACCATCAGATTAAACTACAACTGCAATTGAACCATCAGATTAAACTACAACTGCAGTTGAACCATCAGATTCAGCTACAACTGCAATTTGAACCATCAGATTCAGCTACAACTGCAATTTGAACCATCAGATTCAGCTACAACTGCAATTTGAACCATCAGATTAAACTACAACTGCAATTGAACCATTAGATTCAGCTGCAACTTCAATTGAACCATCAGATTAAACTACAACTGCAATTGAACCATCAGATTCAGCTACAACTGCAATTGAACCATCAGATTAAACTACAACTGCAATTTGAACCATCAGATTCAGCTACAACTGCAATTGAACCATCAGATTAAACTACAACTGCAATTGAACCATCAGATTAAACTACAACTGCAATTGAATTATCAGATTAAACTACAACTGCAATTTGAACCATCAGATTCAGCTACAACTGCAATTGAACCATCAGATTAAACTACAACTGCAATTGAATTATCAGATTAAACTACAACTGCAATTTGAACCATCAGATTCAGCTACAACTGCAATTTGAACCATCAGATTAAACTACAACTGCAATTGAACCATTAGATTCAGCTGCAACTTCAATTGAACCATCAGATTCAGCTACAACTGCAATTGAACCATCAGATTAAACTACAACTGCAATTGAACCATCAGATTCAGCTGCAACTGCAATTGAACCATCAGATTAAACTACAACTGCAATTGAACCATTAGATTCAGCTGCAACTGCAATTTGAACCATCAGATTAAACTACAACTGGAATTGAACCATTAGATTCAGCTGTAACTGCAATTTGAACCATTAGATTAAACTACAACTGCAATTGAACCATCAGATTAAACTACAACTGCAGTTGAATCATCAGATTAAACTACAACTGCAGTTGAACCATCAGATTCAGCTACAACTGCAATTTGAACCATCAGATTAAACTACAACTGCAATTTGAACCATCAGATTAAACTACAACTGCAATTGAACCATCAGATTAAACTACAACTGCAATTGAACCATCAGATTAAACTACAACTGCAATTGAACCATCAGATTCAGCTGCAACTGCAATTTGAACCATTAGATTAAACTACAACTGCAGTTGAACCATCAGATTCAGCTACAACTGCAGTTGAACCATTAGATTCAGCTACAACTGCAATTTGAACCATCAGATTCAGCTACAACTGCAATTTGAACCATCAGATTAAACTACAACTGCAATTGAACCATCAGATTAAACTACAACTGCAATTGAACCATCAGATTCAGCTGCAACTGCAATTGAACCATTAGATTAAACTACAACTGCAGTTGAACCATCAGATTCAGCTACAACTGCAATTTGAACCATCAGATTCAGCTACAACTGCAATTTGAACCATCAGATTAAACTACAACTGCAATTGAACCATCAGATTCAGCTACAACTGCAATTTGAACCATCAGATTCAGCTACAACTGCAATTTGAACCATCAGATTCAGCTACAACTGCAATTTGAACCATCAGATTAAACTACAACTGCAATTGAACCATTAGATTCAGCTGCAACTTCAATTGAACCATCAGATTAAACTACAACTGCAATTGAACCATCAGATTCAGCTACAACTGCAATTGAACCATCAGATTAAACTACAACTGCAATTGAACCATCAGATTAAACTACAACTGCAGTTGAATTATCAGATTAAACTACAACTGCAATTTGAACCATCAGATTCAGCTACAACTGCAATTTGAACCATCAGATTAAACTACAACTGCAATTGAACCATTAGATTCAGCTGCAACTTCAATTGAACCATCAGATTCAGCTACAACTGCAATTGAACCATCAGATTAAACTACAACTGCAATTGAACCATCAGATTCAGCTGCAACTGCAATTGAACCATCAGATTAAACTACAACTGCAATTGAACCATTAGATTCAGCTGCAACTGCAATTTGAACCATCAGATTAAACTACAACTGGAATTGAACCATTAGATTCAGCTGCAACTGCAATTTGAACCATTAGATTAAACTACAACTGCAATTGAACCATCAGATTAAACTACAACTGCAATTTGAACCATCAGATTCAGCTACAACTGCAATTTGAACCATTAGATTAAACTACAACTGCAATTTGAACCATCAGATTCAGCTACAACTGCAATTTGAACCATTAGATTAAACTACAACTGCAATTGAACCATCAGATTAAACTACAACTGCAGTTGAATCATCAGATTAAACTACAACTGCAGTTGAACCATCAGATTCAGCTGCAACTGCAATTGAACCATTAGATTAAACTACAACTGCAGTTGAACCATTAGATTAAACTACAACTGCAATTGAACCATCAGATTAAACTACAACTGCAATTGAACTATCAGATTAAACTACAACTGCAATTGAACCATCAGATTCAGCTGCAACTGCAATTGAACCATCAGATTAAACTACAACTGCAATTGAACTATCAGATTAAACTACAACTGCAATTGAACCATCAGATTCAGCTGCAACTGCAATTTGAACCATCAGATTAAACTACAACTGCAATTTGAATCATCAGATTAAACTACAACTGCAATTTGAACCATCAGATTAAACTACAACTGCAGTTGAATCATCAGATTAAACTACAACTGCAGTTGAACCATTAGATTCAGCTAAAACTGCAATTTGAACCATCAGATTCAGCTGCAACTGCAATTGAACCATCAGATTAAACTACAACTGCAATTTGAACCATCAGATTAAACTACAACTGCAAATTGAACCATCAGATTAAACTACAACTGCAATTTGAATCATCAGATTAAACTACAACTGCAATTTGAATCATCAGATTAAACTACAACTGCAGTTGAATCATCAGATTAAACTACAACTGCAGTTGAACCATTAGATTCAGCTATAACTGCAATTTGAACCATCAGATTCAGCTGCAACTGCAATTGAACCATCAGATTAAACTACAACTGCAATTTGAACCATCAGATTCAGCTACAACTGCAGTTGAATCATCAGATTAAACTACAACTGCAGTTGAACCATTAGATTCAGCTACAACTGCAATTTGAACCATCAGATTCAGCTGCAACTGCAATTGAACCATCAGATTAAACTACAACTTCAATTGAACCATTAGATTCAGCTGCAACTGCAATTTGAACCATTAGATTAAGCTACAACTGAAATTGAACCATTAGATTAAACTACAACTGCAATTGAACCATCAGATTAAACTACAACTGCAATTGAACTATCAGATTAAACTACAACTGCAATTGAACCATCAGATTCAGCTGCAACTGCAATTTGAACCATCAGATTAAACTACAACTGCAATTTGAATCATCAGATTAAACTACAACTGCAATTTGAACCATCAGATTAAACTACAACTGCAGTTGAATCATCAGATTAAACTACAACTGCAGTTGAATCATCAGATTAAACTACAACTGCAATTGAACCATCAGATTAAACTACAACTGCAATTTGAATCATCAGATTAAACTACAACTGCAATTTGAACCATCAGATTAAACTACAACTGCAATTGAACCATCAGATTAAACTACAACTGCAATTGAACCATCAGATTAAACTACAACTGCAATTGAACTATCAGATTAAACTACAACTGCAATTGAACCATCAGATTAAACTACAACTGCAATTGAACTATCAGATTAAACTACAACTGCAATTGAACCATCAGATTCAGCTGCAACTGCAATTTGAACCATCAGATTAAACTACAACTGCAATTTGAATCATCAGATTAAACTACAACTGCAATTTGAACCATCAGATTAAACTACAACTGCAGTTGAACCATCAGATTAAACTACAACTGCAATTGAACCATCAGATTAAACTACAACTGCAATTTGAACCATCAGATTCAGCTACAACTGCAATTTGAACCATTAGATTAAACTACAATTGCAATTGAACCATCAGATTAAACTACAACTGCAGTTGAATCATCAGATTAAACTACAACTGCAGTTGAACCATTAGATTCAGCTACAACTGCAATTTGAACCATCAGATTCAGCTGCAACTGCAATTGAACCATCAGATTAAACTACAACTTCAATTGAACCATTAGATTCAGCTGCAACTGCAATTTGAACCATTAGATTAAGCTACAACTGAAATTGAACCATTAGATTAAACTACAACTGCAATTGAACCATCAGATTAAACTACAACTGCAGTTGAATCATCAGATTAAACTACAACTGCAGTTGAACCATTAGATTCAGCTACAACTGCAATTGAACCATCAGATTCAGCTGCAACTGCAATTTGAACCATCAGATTAAACTACAACTGCAATTTGAATCATCAGATTAAACTACAACTGCAATTTGAACCATCAGATTAAACTACAACTGCAGTTGAATCATCAGATTAAACTACAACTGCAGTTGAACCATTAGATTCAGCTAAAACTGCAATTTGAACCATCAGATTCAGCTGCAACTGCAATTGAACCATCAGATTAAACTACAACTGCAATTTGAACCATCAGATTAAACTACAACTGCAAATTGAACCATCAGATTAAACTACAACTGCAATTTGAATCATCAGATTAAACTACAACTGCAATTTGAATCATCAGATTAAACTACAACTGCAGTTGAATCATCAGATTAAACTACAACTGCAGTTGAACCATTAGATTCAGCTATAACTGCAATTTGAACCATCAGATTCAGCTGCAACTGCAATTGAACCATCAGATTAAACTACAACTGCAATTTGAACCATCAGATTCAGCTACAACTGCAGTTGAATCATCAGATTAAACTACAACTGCAGTTGAACCATTAGATTCAGCTACAACTGCAATTTGAACCATCAGATTCAGCTGCAACTGCAATTGAACCATCAGATTAAACTACAACTTCAATTGAACCATTAGATTCAGCTGCAACTGCAATTTGAACCATTAGATTAAGCTACAACTGAAATTGAACCATTAGATTAAACTACAACTGCAATTGAACCATCAGATTAAACTACAACTGCAATTGAACTATCAGATTAAACTACAACTGCAATTGAACCATCAGATTCAGCTGCAACTGCAATTTGAACCATCAGATTAAACTACAACTGCAATTTGAATCATCAGATTAAACTACAACTGCAATTTGAACCATCAGATTAAACTACAACTGCAGTTGAACCATCAGATTAAACTACAACTGCAGTTGAATCATCAGATTAAACTACAACTGCAGTTGAACCATCAGATTAAACTACAACTGCAATTTGAATCATCAGATTAAACTACAACTGCAATTTGAACCATCAGATTAAACTACAACTGCAATTGAACCATCAGATTAAACTACAACTGCAATTGAACCATCAGATTAAACTACAACTGCAATTGAACTATCAGATTAAACTACAACTGCAATTGAACCATCAGATTAAACTACAACTGCAATTGAACTATCAGATTAAACTACAACTGCAATTGAACCATCAGATTCAGCTGCAACTGCAATTTGAACCATCAGATTAAACTACAACTGCAATTTGAATCATCAGATTAAACTACAACTGCAATTTGAACCATCAGATTAAACTACAACTGCAGTTGAACCATCAGATTAAACTACAACTGCAATTGAACCATCAGATTAAACTACAACTGCAATTTGAACCATCAGATTCAGCTACAACTGCAATTTGAACCATTAGATTAAACTACAATTGCAATTGAACCATCAGATTAAACTACAACTGCAGTTGAATCATCAGATTAAACTACAACTGCAGTTGAACCATTAGATTCAGCTACAACTGCAATTTGAACCATCAGATTCAGCTGCAACTGCAATTGAACCATCAGATTAAACTACAACTTCAATTGAACCATTAGATTCAGCTGCAACTGCAATTTGAACCATTAGATTAAGCTACAACTGAAATTGAACCATTAGATTAAACTACAACTGCAATTGAACCATCAGATTAAACTACAACTGCAGTTGAATCATCAGATTAAACTACAACTGCAGTTGAACCATTAGATTCAGCTACAACTGCAATTGAACCATCAGATTCAGCTGCAACTGCAATTTGAACCATCAGATTAAACTACAACTGCAATTTGAATCATCAGATTAAACTACAACTGCAATTTGAACCATCAGATTAAACTACAACTGCAGTTGAACCATCAGATTAAACTACAACTGCAATTGAACCATCAGATTAAACTACAACTGCAATTTGAACCATCAGATTCAGCTACAACTGCAATTTGAACCATTAGATTAAACTACAATTGCAATTGAACCATCAGATTAAACTACAACTGCAGTTGAATCATCAGATTAAACTACAACTGCAGTTGAACCATTAGATTCAGCTACAACTGCAATTTGAACCATCAGATTCAGCTGCAACTGCAATTGAACCATCAGATTAAACTACAACTTCAATTGAACCATTAGATTCAGCTGCAACTGCAATTTGAACCATTAGATTAAGCTACAACTGAAATTGAACCATTAGATTAAACTACAACTGCAATTGAACCATCAGATTAAACTACAACTGCAGTTGAATCATCAGATTAAACTACAACTGCAGTTGAACCATTAGATTCAGCTACAACTGCAATTTGAACCATCAGATTCAGCTGCAACTGCAATTGAACCATCAGATTAAACTACAACTTCAATTGAACCATTAGATTCAGCTGCAACTGCAATTTGAACCATTAGATTAAGCTACAACTGAAATTGAACCATTAGATTAAACTACAACTGCAATTGAACCATCAGATTAAACTACAACTGCAATTGAACTATCAGATTAAACTACAACTGCAATTGAACCATCAGATTCAGCTGCAACTGCAATTTGAACCATCAGATTAAACTACAACTGCAATTTGAATCATCAGATTAAACTACAACTGCAATTGAACCATCAGATTAAACTACAACTGCAATTGAACCATCAGATTCAGCTACAACTGCAATTTGAACCATCAGATTAAACTACAACTGCAATTGAACCATCAGATTCAGCTACAACTGCAATTGAACCATCAGATTAAACTACAACTGCAATTGAATTATCAGATTCAGCTACAACTGCAATTTGAACCATCAGATTAAACTACAACTGCAATTGAACCATCAGATTAAACTACAACTGCAGTTGAACCATCAGATTCAGCTACAACTGCAATTTGAACCATCAGATTCAGCTACAACTGCAATTTGAACCATCAGATTCAGCTACAACTGCAATTTGAACCATCAGATTAAACTACAACTGCAATTGAACCATTAGATTCAGCTGCAACTTCAATTGAACCATCAGATTAAACTACAACTGCAATTGAACCATCAGATTCAGCTACAACTGCAATTGAACCATCAGATTAAACTACAACTGCAATTTGAACCATCAGATTCAGCTACAACTGCAATTGAACCATCAGATTAAACTACAACTGCAATTGAACCATCAGATTAAACTACAACTGCAATTGAATTATCAGATTAAACTACAACTGCAATTTGAACCATCAGATTCAGCTACAACTGCAATTGAACCATCAGATTAAACTACAACTGCAATTGAATTATCAGATTAAACTACAACTGCAATTTGAACCATTAGATTCAGCTGCAACTGCAATTTGAACCATCAGATTAAACTACAACTGGAATTGAACCATTAGATTCAGCTGTAACTGCAATTTGAACCATTAGATTAAACTACAACTGCAATTGAACCATCAGATTAAACTACAACTGCAGTTGAACCATCAGATTCAGCTACAACTGCAATTTGAACCATCAGATTAAACTACAACTGCAATTTGAACCATCAGATTAAACTACAACTGCAATTGAACCATCAGATTAAACTACAACTGCAATTGAACCATCAGATTAAACTACAACTGCAATTGAACCATCAGATTCAGCTGCAACTGCAATTTGAACCATTAGATTAAACTACAACTGCAGTTGAACCATCAGATTCAGCTACAACTGCAGTTGAACCATTAGATTCAGCTACAACTGCAATTTGAACCATCAGATTCAGCTACAACTGCAATTTGAACCATCAGATTAAACTACAACTGCAATTGAACCATCAGATTAAACTACAACTGCAATTGAACCATCAGATTCAGCTGCAACTGCAATTGAACCATTAGATTAAACTACAACTGCAGTTGAACCATCAGATTCAGCTACAACTGCAATTTGAACCATCAGATTCAGCTACAACTGCAATTTGAACCATCAGATTAAACTACAACTGCAATTGAACCATCAGATTCAGCTACAACTGCAATTTGAACCATCAGATTCAGCTACAACTGCAATTTGAACCATCAGATTCAGCTACAACTGCAATTTGAACCATCAGATTAAACTACAACTGCAATTGAACCATTAGATTCAGCTGCAACTTCAATTGAACCATCAGATTAAACTACAACTGCAATTGAACCATCAGATTCAGCTACAACTGCAATTGAACCATCAGATTAAACTACAACTGCAATTGAACCATCAGATTAAACTACAACTGCAATTGAATTATCAGATTAAACTACAACTGCAATTTGAACCATCAGATTCAGCTACAACTGCAATTTGAACCATCAGATTAAACTACAACTGCAATTGAACCATTAGATTCAGCTGCAACTTCAATTGAACCATCAGATTCAGCTACAACTGCAATTGAACCATCAGATTAAACTACAACTGCAATTGAACCATCAGATTCAGCTGCAACTGCAATTGAACCATCAGATTAAACTACAACTGCAATTGAACCATTAGATTCAGCTGCAACTGCAATTTGAACCATCAGATTAAACTACAACTGGAATTGAACCATTAGATTCAGCTGCAACTGCAATTTGAACCATTAGATTAAACTACAACTGCAATTGAACCATCAGATTAAACTACAACTGCAATTTGAACCATCAGATTCAGCTACAACTGCAATTTGAACCATTAGATTAAACTACAACTGCAATTTGAACCATCAGATTCAGCTACAACTGCAATTTGAACCATTAGATTAAACTACAACTGCAATTGAACCATCAGATTAAACTACAACTGCAGTTGAATCATCAGATTAAACTACAACTGCAGTTGAACCATTAGATTCAGCTAAAACTGCAATTTGAACCATCAGATTCAGCTGCAACTGCAATTGAACCATCAGATTAAACTACAACTTCAATTGAACCATTAGATTCAGCTGCAACTGCAATTTGAACCATTAGATTAAGCTACAACTGAAATTGAACCATTAGATTAAACTACAACTGCAATTGAACCATCAGATTAAACTACAACTGCAATTGAACTATCAGATTAAACTACAACTGCAATTGAACCATCAGATTCAGCTGCAACTGCAATTTGAACCATCAGATTAAACTACAACTGCAATTTGAATCATCAGATTAAACTACAACTGCAATTTGAACCATCAGATTAAACTACAACTGCAGTTGAATCATCAGATTAAACTACAACTGCAATTGAATTATCAGATTAAACTACAACTGCAATTTGAACCATCAGATTCAGCTACAACTGCAATTTGAACCATCAGATTAAACTACAACTGCAATTGAACCATTAGATTCAGCTGCAACTTCAATTGAACCATCAGATTCAGCTACAACTGCAATTGAACCATCAGATTAAACTACAACTGCAATTGAACCATCAGATTCAGCTGCAACTGCAATTGAACCATCAGATTAAACTACAACTGCAATTGAACCATTAGATTCAGCTGCAACTGCAATTTGAACCATCAGATTAAACTACAACTGGAATTGAACCATTAGATTCAGCTGCAACTGCAATTTGAACCATTAGATTAAACTACAACTGCAATTGAACCATCAGATTAAACTACAACTGCAATTTGAACCATCAGATTCAGCTACAACTGCAATTTGAACCATTAGATTAAACTACAACTGCAATTTGAACCATCAGATTCAGCTACAACTGCAATTTGAACCATTAGATTAAACTACAACTGCAATTGAACCATCAGATTAAACTACAACTGCAGTTGAATCATCAGATTAAACTACAACTGCAATTGAACTATCAGATTAAACTACAACTGCAATTGAACCATCAGATTCAGCTGCAACTGCAATTTGAACCATCAGATTAAACTACAACTGCAATTTGAATCATCAGATTAAACTACAACTGCAATTGAACCATCAGATTAAACTACAACTGCAATTGAACCATCAGATTCAGCTACAACTGCAATTTGAACCATCAGATTAAACTACAACTGCAATTGAACCATCAGATTCAGCTACAACTGCAATTGAACCATCAGATTAAACTACAACTGCAATTGAATTATCAGATTCAGCTACAACTGCAATTTGAACCATCAGATTAAACTACAACTGCAATTGAACCATCAGATTAAACTACAACTGCAGTTGAACCATCAGATTCAGCTACAACTGCAATTTGAACCATCAGATTCAGCTACAACTGCAATTTGAACCATCAGATTCAGCTACAACTGCAATTTGAACCATCAGATTAAACTACAACTGCAATTGAACCATTAGATTCAGCTGCAACTTCAATTGAACCATCAGATTAAACTACAACTGCAATTGAACCATCAGATTCAGCTACAACTGCAATTGAACCATCAGATTAAACTACAACTGCAATTTGAACCATCAGATTCAGCTACAACTGCAATTGAACCATCAGATTAAACTACAACTGCAATTGAACCATCAGATTAAACTACAACTGCAATTGAATTATCAGATTAAACTACAACTGCAATTTGAACCATCAGATTCAGCTACAACTGCAATTGAACCATCAGATTAAACTACAACTGCAATTGAATTATCAGATTAAACTACAACTGCAATTTGAACCATCAGATTCAGCTACAACTGCAATTTGAACCATCAGATTAAACTACAACTGCAATTGAACCATTAGATTCAGCTGCAACTTCAATTGAACCATCAGATTCAGCTACAACTGCAATTGAACCATCAGATTAAACTACAACTGCAATTGAACCATCAGATTCAGCTGCAACTGCAATTGAACCATCAGATTAAACTACAACTGCAATTGAACCATTAGATTCAGCTGCAACTGCAATTTGAACCATCAGATTAAACTACAACTGGAATTGAACCATTAGATTCAGCTGTAACTGCAATTTGAACCATTAGATTAAACTACAACTGCAATTGAACCATCAGATTAAACTACAACTGCAGTTGAACCATCAGATTCAGCTACAACTGCAATTTGAACCATCAGATTAAACTACAACTGCAATTTGAACCATCAGATTAAACTACAACTGCAATTGAACCATCAGATTAAACTACAACTGCAATTGAACCATCAGATTAAACTACAACTGCAATTGAACCATCAGATTCAGCTGCAACTGCAATTTGAACCATTAGATTAAACTACAACTGCAGTTGAACCATCAGATTCAGCTACAACTGCAGTTGAACCATTAGATTCAGCTACAACTGCAATTTGAACCATCAGATTCAGCTACAACTGCAATTTGAACCATCAGATTAAACTACAACTGCAATTGAACCATCAGATTAAACTACAACTGCAATTGAACCATCAGATTCAGCTGCAACTGCAATTGAACCATTAGATTAAACTACAACTGCAGTTGAACCATCAGATTCAGCTACAACTGCAATTTGAACCATCAGATTCAGCTACAACTGCAATTTGAACCATCAGATTCAGCTACAACTGCAATTTGAACCATTAGATTCAGCTGCAACTGCAATTGAACCATCAGATTAAACTACAACTGCAATTTGAACCATCAGATTCAGCTACAACTGCAATTTGAACCATTAGATTAAACTACAACTGCAATTTGAACCATCAGATTCAGCTACAACTGCAATTTGAACCATTAGATTAAACTACAACTGCAATTGAACCATCAGATTAAACTACAACTGCAGTTGAATCATCAGATTAAACTACAACTGCAGTTGAACCATTAGATTCAGCTAAAACTGCAATTTGAACCATCAGATTCAGCTGCAACTGCAATTGAACCATCAGATTAAACTACAACTTCAATTGAACCATTAGATTCAGCTGCAACTGCAATTTGAACCATTAGATTAAGCTACAACTGAAATTGAACCATTAGATTAAACTACAACTGCAATTGAACCATCAGATTAAACTACAACTGCAATTGAACTATCAGATTAAACTACAACTGCAATTGAACCATCAGATTCAGCTGCAACTGCAATTTGAACCATCAGATTAAACTACAACTGCAATTTGAATCATCAGATTAAACTACAACTGCAATTTGAACCATCAGATTAAACTACAACTGCAGTTGAATCATCAGATTAAACTACAACTGCAATTGAATTATCAGATTAAACTACAACTGCAATTTGAACCATCAGATTCAGCTACAACTGCAATTTGAACCATCAGATTAAACTACAACTGCAATTGAACCATTAGATTCAGCTGCAACTTCAATTGAACCATCAGATTCAGCTACAACTGCAATTGAACCATCAGATTAAACTACAACTGCAATTGAACCATCAGATTCAGCTGCAACTGCAATTGAACCATCAGATTAAACTACAACTGCAATTGAACCATTAGATTCAGCTGCAACTGCAATTTGAACCATCAGATTAAACTACAACTGGAATTGAACCATTAGATTCAGCTGCAACTGCAATTTGAACCATTAGATTAAACTACAACTGCAATTGAACCATCAGATTAAACTACAACTGCAATTTGAACCATCAGATTCAGCTACAACTGCAATTTGAACCATTAGATTAAACTACAACTGCAATTTGAACCATCAGATTCAGCTACAACTGCAATTTGAACCATTAGATTAAACTACAACTGCAATTGAACCATCAGATTAAACTACAACTGCAGTTGAATCATCAGATTAAACTACAACTGCAATTGAACTATCAGATTAAACTACAACTGCAATTGAACCATCAGATTCAGCTGCAACTGCAATTTGAACCATCAGATTAAACTACAACTGCAATTTGAATCATCAGATTAAACTACAACTGCAATTGAACCATCAGATTAAACTACAACTGCAATTGAACCATCAGATTCAGCTACAACTGCAATTTGAACCATCAGATTAAACTACAACTGCAATTGAACCATCAGATTAAACTACAACTGCAATTGAATTATCAGATTCAGCTACAACTGCAATTTGAACCATCAGATTAAACTACAACTGCAATTGAACCATCAGATTAAACTACAACTGCAGTTGAACCATCAGATTCAGCTACAACTGCAATTTGAACCATCAGATTCAGCTACAACTGCAATTTGAACCATCAGATTCAGCTACAACTGCAATTTGAACCATCAGATTAAACTACAACTGCAATTGAACCATTAGATTCAGCTGCAACTTCAATTGAACCATCAGATTAAACTACAACTGCAATTGAACCATCAGATTCAGCTACAACTGCAATTGAACCATCAGATTAAACTACAACTGCAATTTGAACCATCAGATTCAGCTACAACTGCAATTGAACCATCAGATTAAACTACAACTGCAATTGAACCATCAGATTAAACTACAACTGCAATTGAATTATCAGATTAAACTACAACTGCAATTTGAACCATCAGATTCAGCTACAACTGCAATTGAACCATCAGATTAAACTACAACTGCAATTGAATTATCAGATTAAACTACAACTGCAATTTGAACCATCAGATTCAGCTACAACTGCAATTGAACCATCAGATTAAACTACAACTGCAATTGAACCATCAGATTAAACTACAACTGCAATTGAATTATCAGATTAAACTACAACTGCAATTTGAACCATCAGATTAAACTACAACTGCAATTGAACCATCAGATTAAACTACAACTGCAATTGAATTATCAGATTCAGCTACAACTGCAATTTGAACCATTAGATTAAACTACAACTGCAGTTGAACCATCAGATTCAGCTACAACTGCAGTTGAACCATTAGATTCAGCTACAACTGCAATTTGAACCATCAGATTCAGCTACAACTGCAATTTGAACCATCAGATTAAACTACAACTGCAATTGAACCATCAGATTAAACTACAACTGCAATTGAACCATCAGATTCAGCTGCAACTGCAATTGAACCATTAGATTAAACTACAACTGCAGTTGAACCATCAGATTCAGCTACAACTGCAATTTGAACCATCAGATTCAGCTACAACTGCAATTTGAACCATCAGATTAAACTACAACTGCAATTGAACCATCAGATTCAGCTACAACTGCAATTTGAACCATCAGATTCAGCTACAACTGCAATTTGAACCATCAGATTCAGCTACAACTGCAATTTGAACCATCAGATTAAACTACAACTGCAATTGAACCATTAGATTCAGCTGCAACTTCAATTGAACCATCAGATTAAACTACAACTGCAATTGAACCATCAGATTCAGCTACAACTGCAATTGAACCATCAGATTAAACTACAACTGCAATTGAACCATCAGATTAAACTACAACTGCAATTGAATTATCAGATTAAACTACAACTGCAATTTGAACCATCAGATTCAGCTACAACTGCAATTTGAACCATCAGATTAAACTACAACTGCAATTGAACCATTAGATTCAGCTGCAACTTCAATTGAACCATCAGATTCAGCTACAACTGCAATTGAACCATCAGATTAAACTACAACTGCAATTGAACCATCAGATTCAGCTGCAACTGCAATTGAACCATCAGATTAAACTACAACTGCAATTGAACCATTAGATTCAGCTGCAACTGCAATTTGAACCATCAGATTAAACTACAACTGGAATTGAACCATTAGATTCAGCTGCAACTGCAATTTGAACCATTAGATTAAACTACAACTGCAATTGAACCATCAGATTAAACTACAACTGCAATTTGAACCATCAGATTCAGCTACAACTGCAATTTGAACCATTAGATTAAACTACAACTGCAATTTGAACCATCAGATTCAGCTACAACTGCAATTTGAACCATTAGATTAAACTACAACTGCAATTGAACCATCAGATTAAACTACAACTGCAGTTGAATCATCAGATTAAACTACAACTGCAGTTGAACCATTAGATTCAGCTAAAACTGCAATTTGAACCATCAGATTCAGCTGCAACTGCAATTGAACCATCAGATTAAACTACAACTTCAATTGAACCATTAGATTCAGCTGCAACTGCAATTTGAACCATTAGATTAAGCTACAACTGAAATTGAACCATTAGATTAAACTACAACTGCAATTGAACCATCAGATTAAACTACAACTGCAATTGAACTATCAGATTAAACTACAACTGCAATTGAACCATCAGATTCAGCTGCAACTGCAATTTGAACCATCAGATTAAACTACAACTGCAATTTGAATCATCAGATTAAACTACAACTGCAATTTGAACCATCAGATTAAACTACAACTGCAGTTGAATCATCAGATTAAACTACAACTGCAATTGAATTATCAGATTAAACTACAACTGCAATTTGAACCATCAGATTCAGCTACAACTGCAATTTGAACCATCAGATTAAACTACAACTGCAATTGAACCATTAGATTCAGCTGCAACTTCAATTGAACCATCAGATTCAGCTACAACTGCAATTGAACCATCAGATTAAACTACAACTGCAATTGAACCATCAGATTCAGCTGCAACTGCAATTGAACCATCAGATTAAACTACAACTGCAATTGAACCATTAGATTCAGCTGCAACTGCAATTTGAACCATCAGATTAAACTACAACTGGAATTGAACCATTAGATTCAGCTGCAACTGCAATTTGAACCATTAGATTAAACTACAACTGCAATTGAACCATCAGATTAAACTACAACTGCAATTTGAACCATCAGATTCAGCTACAACTGCAATTTGAACCATTAGATTAAACTACAACTGCAATTTGAACCATCAGATTCAGCTACAACTGCAATTTGAACCATTAGATTAAACTACAACTGCAATTGAACCATCAGATTAAACTACAACTGCAGTTGAATCATCAGATTAAACTACAACTGCAATTGAACTATCAGATTAAACTACAACTGCAATTGAACCATCAGATTCAGCTGCAACTGCAATTTGAACCATCAGATTAAACTACAACTGCAATTTGAATCATCAGATTAAACTACAACTGCAATTGAACCATCAGATTAAACTACAACTGCAATTGAACCATCAGATTCAGCTACAACTGCAATTTGAACCATCAGATTAAACTACAACTGCAATTGAACCATCAGATTCAGCTACAACTGCAATTGAACCATCAGATTAAACTACAACTGCAATTGAATTATCAGATTCAGCTACAACTGCAATTTGAACCATCAGATTAAACTACAACTGCAATTGAACCATCAGATTAAACTACAACTGCAGTTGAACCATCAGATTCAGCTACAACTGCAATTTGAACCATCAGATTCAGCTACAACTGCAATTTGAACCATCAGATTCAGCTACAACTGCAATTTGAACCATCAGATTAAACTACAACTGCAATTGAACCATTAGATTCAGCTGCAACTTCAATTGAACCATCAGATTAAACTACAACTGCAATTGAACCATCAGATTCAGCTACAACTGCAATTGAACCATCAGATTAAACTACAACTGCAATTTGAACCATCAGATTCAGCTACAACTGCAATTGAACCATCAGATTAAACTACAACTGCAATTGAACCATCAGATTAAACTACAACTGCAATTGAATTATCAGATTAAACTACAACTGCAATTTGAACCATCAGATTCAGCTACAACTGCAATTGAACCATCAGATTAAACTACAACTGCAATTGAATTATCAGATTAAACTACAACTGCAATTTGAACCATCAGATTCAGCTACAACTGCAATTTGAACCATCAGATTAAACTACAACTGCAATTGAACCATTAGATTCAGCTGCAACTTCAATTGAACCATCAGATTCAGCTACAACTGCAATTGAACCATCAGATTAAACTACAACTGCAATTGAACCATCAGATTCAGCTGCAACTGCAATTGAACCATCAGATTAAACTACAACTGCAATTGAACCATTAGATTCAGCTGCAACTGCAATTTGAACCATCAGATTAAACTACAACTGGAATTGAACCATTAGATTCAGCTGTAACTGCAATTTGAACCATTAGATTAAACTACAACTGCAATTGAACCATCAGATTAAACTACAACTGCAGTTGAACCATCAGATTCAGCTACAACTGCAATTTGAACCATCAGATTAAACTACAACTGCAATTTGAACCATCAGATTAAACTACAACTGCAATTGAACCATCAGATTAAACTACAACTGCAATTGAACCATCAGATTAAACTACAACTGCAATTGAACCATCAGATTCAGCTGCAACTGCAATTTGAACCATTAGATTAAACTACAACTGCAGTTGAACCATCAGATTCAGCTACAACTGCAGTTGAACCATTAGATTCAGCTACAACTGCAATTTGAACCATCAGATTCAGCTACAACTGCAATTTGAACCATCAGATTAAACTACAACTGCAATTGAACCATCAGATTAAACTACAACTGCAATTGAACCATCAGATTCAGCTGCAACTGCAATTGAACCATTAGATTAAACTACAACTGCAGTTGAACCATCAGATTCAGCTACAACTGCAATTTGAACCATCAGATTCAGCTACAACTGCAATTTGAACCATCAGATTCAGCTACAACTGCAATTTGAACCATTAGATTCAGCTGCAACTGCAATTGAACCATCAGATTAAACTACAACTGCAATTTGAACCATCAGATTCAGCTACAACTGCAATTTGAACCATTAGATTAAACTACAACTGCAATTTGAACCATCAGATTCAGCTACAACTGCAATTTGAACCATTAGATTAAACTACAACTGCAATTGAACCATCAGATTAAACTACAACTGCAGTTGAATCATCAGATTAAACTACAACTGCAGTTGAACCATTAGATTCAGCTAAAACTGCAATTTGAACCATCAGATTCAGCTGCAACTGCAATTGAACCATCAGATTAAACTACAACTTCAATTGAACCATTAGATTCAGCTGCAACTGCAATTTGAACCATTAGATTAAGCTACAACTGAAATTGAACCATTAGATTAAACTACAACTGCAATTGAACCATCAGATTAAACTACAACTGCAATTGAACTATCAGATTAAACTACAACTGCAATTGAACCATCAGATTCAGCTGCAACTGCAATTTGAACCATCAGATTAAACTACAACTGCAATTTGAATCATCAGATTAAACTACAACTGCAATTTGAACCATCAGATTAAACTACAACTGCAGTTGAATCATCAGATTAAACTACAACTGCAATTGAATTATCAGATTAAACTACAACTGCAATTTGAACCATCAGATTCAGCTACAACTGCAATTTGAACCATCAGATTAAACTACAACTGCAATTGAACCATTAGATTCAGCTGCAACTTCAATTGAACCATCAGATTCAGCTACAACTGCAATTGAACCATCAGATTAAACTACAACTGCAATTGAACCATCAGATTCAGCTGCAACTGCAATTGAACCATCAGATTAAACTACAACTGCAATTGAACCATTAGATTCAGCTGCAACTGCAATTTGAACCATCAGATTAAACTACAACTGGAATTGAACCATTAGATTCAGCTGCAACTGCAATTTGAACCATTAGATTAAACTACAACTGCAATTGAACCATCAGATTAAACTACAACTGCAATTTGAACCATCAGATTCAGCTACAACTGCAATTTGAACCATTAGATTAAACTACAACTGCAATTTGAACCATCAGATTCAGCTACAACTGCAATTTGAACCATTAGATTAAACTACAACTGCAATTGAACCATCAGATTAAACTACAACTGCAGTTGAATCATCAGATTAAACTACAACTGCAATTGAACTATCAGATTAAACTACAACTGCAATTGAACCATCAGATTCAGCTGCAACTGCAATTTGAACCATCAGATTAAACTACAACTGCAATTTGAATCATCAGATTAAACTACAACTGCAATTGAACCATCAGATTAAACTACAACTGCAATTGAACCATCAGATTCAGCTACAACTGCAATTTGAACCATCAGATTAAACTACAACTGCAATTGAACCATCAGATTAAACTACAACTGCAATTGAATTATCAGATTCAGCTACAACTGCAATTTGAACCATCAGATTAAACTACAACTGCAATTGAACCATCAGATTAAACTACAACTGCAGTTGAACCATCAGATTCAGCTACAACTGCAATTTGAACCATCAGATTCAGCTACAACTGCAATTTGAACCATCAGATTCAGCTACAACTGCAATTTGAACCATCAGATTAAACTACAACTGCAATTGAACCATTAGATTCAGCTGCAACTTCAATTGAACCATCAGATTAAACTACAACTGCAATTGAACCATCAGATTCAGCTACAACTGCAATTGAACCATCAGATTAAACTACAACTGCAATTTGAACCATCAGATTCAGCTACAACTGCAATTGAACCATCAGATTAAACTACAACTGCAATTGAACCATCAGATTAAACTACAACTGCAATTGAATTATCAGATTAAACTACAACTGCAATTTGAACCATCAGATTCAGCTACAACTGCAATTGAACCATCAGATTAAACTACAACTGCAATTGAATTATCAGATTAAACTACAACTGCAATTTGAACCATCAGATTCAGCTACAACTGCAATTTGAACCATCAGATTAAACTACAACTGCA
This sequence comes from Tritrichomonas musculus, assembly GCA_039105265.1. Taxonomy (NCBI): domain Eukaryota; phylum Parabasalia; order Tritrichomonadida; family Tritrichomonadidae; genus Tritrichomonas; species Tritrichomonas musculus. The sequence goes on along the minus strand of JAPFFF010000059.1, from coordinate 822,454 downwards.
ATTGAACCATTAGATTCAGCTGCAACTTCAATTGAACCATCAGATTCAGCTACAACTGCAATTGAACCATCAGATTAAACTACAACTGCAATTGAACCATCAGATTCAGCTGCAACTGCAATTGAACCATCAGATTAAACTACAACTGCAATTGAACCATTAGATTCAGCTGCAACTGCAATTTGAACCATCAGATTAAACTACAACTGGAATTGAACCATTAGATTCAGCTGTAACTGCAATTTGAACCATTAGATTAAACTACAACTGCAATTGAACCATCAGATTAAACTACAACTGCAGTTGAACCATCAGATTCAGCTACAACTGCAATTTGAACCATCAGATTAAACTACAACTGCAATTTGAACCATCAGATTAAACTACAACTGCAATTGAACCATCAGATTAAACTACAACTGCAATTGAACCATCAGATTAAACTACAACTGCAATTGAACCATCAGATTCAGCTGCAACTGCAATTTGAACCATTAGATTAAACTACAACTGCAGTTGAACCATCAGATTCAGCTACAACTGCAGTTGAACCATTAGATTCAGCTACAACTGCAATTTGAACCATCAGATTCAGCTACAACTGCAATTTGAACCATCAGATTAAACTACAACTGCAATTGAACCATCAGATTAAACTACAACTGCAATTGAACCATCAGATTCAGCTGCAACTGCAATTGAACCATTAGATTAAACTACAACTGCAGTTGAACCATCAGATTCAGCTACAACTGCAATTTGAACCATCAGATTCAGCTACAACTGCAATTTGAACCATCAGATTAAACTACAACTGCAATTGAACCATCAGATTCAGCTACAACTGCAATTTGAACCATCAGATTCAGCTACAACTGCAATTTGAACCATCAGATTCAGCTACAACTGCAATTTGAACCATCAGATTAAACTACAACTGCAATTGAACCATTAGATTCAGCTGCAACTTCAATTGAACCATCAGATTAAACTACAACTGCAATTGAACCATCAGATTCAGCTACAACTGCAATTGAACCATCAGATTAAACTACAACTGCAATTGAACCATCAGATTAAACTACAACTGCAGTTGAATCATCAGATTAAACTACAACTGCAATTGAACCATCAGATTCAGCTACAACTGCAATTTGAACCATCAGATTAAACTACAACTGCAATTGAACCATTAGATTCAGCTGCAACTTCAATTGAACCATCAGATTCAGCTACAACTGCAATTGAACCATCAGATTAAACTACAACTGCAATTGAACCATCAGATTCAGCTGCAACTGCAATTGAACCATCAGATTAAACTACAACTGCAATTGAACCATTAGATTCAGCTGCAACTGCAATTTGAACCATCAGATTAAACTACAACTGGAATTGAACCATTAGATTCAGCTGCAACTGCAATTTGAACCATTAGATTAAACTACAACTGCAATTGAACCATCAGATTAAACTACAACTGCAATTTGAACCATCAGATTCAGCTACAACTGCAATTTGAACCATCAGATTAAACTACAACTGCAATTGAACCATTAGATTCAGCTGCAACTTCAATTGAACCATCAGATTAAACTACAACTGCAATTGAACCATCAGATTCAGCTACAACTGCAATTGAACCATCAGATTAAACTACAACTGCAATTGAACCATCAGATTAAACTACAACTGCAATTGAATTATCAGATTAAACTACAACTGCAATTTGAACCATCAGATTCAGCTACAACTGCAATTTGAACCATCAGATTAAACTACAACTGCAATTGAACCATTAGATTCAGCTGCAACTTCAATTGAACCATCAGATTCAGCTACAACTGCAATTGAACCATCAGATTAAACTACAACTGCAATTGAACCATCAGATTCAGCTGCAACTGCAATTGAACCATCAGATTAAACTACAACTGCAATTGAACCATTAGATTCAGCTGCAACTGCAATTTGAACCATCAGATTAAACTACAACTGGAATTGAACCATTAGATTCAGCTGCAACTGCAATTTGAACCATTAGATTAAACTACAACTGCAATTGAACCATCAGATTAAACTACAACTGCAGTTGAATCATCAGATTAAACTACAACTGCAGTTGAACCATTAGATTCAGCTAAAACTGCAATTTGAACCATCAGATTCAGCTGCAACTGCAATTGAACCATCAGATTAAACTACAACTGCAATTTGAACCATCAGATTAAACTACAACTGCAAATTGAACCATCAGATTAAACTACAACTGCAATTTGAATCATCAGATTAAACTACAACTGCAATTTGAATCATCAGATTAAACTACAACTGCAGTTGAATCATCAGATTAAACTACAACTGCAGTTGAACCATTAGATTCAGCTATAACTGCAATTTGAACCATCAGATTCAGCTGCAACTGCAATTGAACCATCAGATTAAACTACAACTGCAATTTGAACCATCAGATTAAACTACAACTGCAGTTGAATCATCAGATTAAACTACAACTGCAGTTGAACCATTAGATTCAGCTACAACTGCAATTTGAACCATCAGATTCAGCTGCAACTGCAATTGAACCATCAGATTAAACTACAACTTCAATTGAACCATTAGATTCAGCTGCAACTGCAATTTGAACCATTAGATTAAGCTACAACTGAAATTGAACCATTAGATTAAACTACAACTGCAATTGAACCATCAGATTAAACTACAACTGCAATTGAACTATCAGATTAAACTACAACTGCAATTGAACCATCAGATTCAGCTGCAACTGCAATTTGAACCATCAGATTCAGCTACAACTGCAATTTGAACCATCAGATTCAGCTGCAACTGCAATTTGAACCATCAGATTAAACTACAACTGCAATTTGAATCATCAGATTAAACTACAACTGCAATTTGAACCATCAGATTAAACTACAACTGCAGTTGAATCATCAGATTAAACTACAACTGCAGTTGAATCATCAGATTAAACTACAACTGCAATTGAACCATCAGATTAAACTACAACTGCAATTTGAATCATCAGATTAAACTACAACTGCAATTTGAACCATCAGATTAAACTACAACTGCAATTGAACCATCAGATTAAACTACAACTGCAATTGAACCATCAGATTAAACTACAACTGCAATTGAACTATCAGATTAAACTACAACTGCAATTGAACCATCAGATTAAACTACAACTGCAATTGAACTATCAGATTAAACTACAACTGCAATTGAACCATCAGATTCAGCTGCAACTGCAATTTGAACCATCAGATTAAACTACAACTGCAATTTGAATCATCAGATTAAACTACAACTGCAATTTGAACCATCAGATTAAACTACAACTGCAGTTGAACCATCAGATTAAACTACAACTGCAATTGAACCATCAGATTAAACTACAACTGCAATTTGAACCATCAGATTCAGCTACAACTGCAATTTGAACCATTAGATTAAACTACAATTGCAATTGAACCATCAGATTAAACTACAACTGCAGTTGAATCATCAGATTAAACTACAACTGCAGTTGAACCATTAGATTCAGCTACAACTGCAATTTGAACCATCAGATTCAGCTGCAACTGCAATTGAACCATCAGATTAAACTACAACTTCAATTGAACCATTAGATTCAGCTGCAACTGCAATTTGAACCATTAGATTAAGCTACAACTGAAATTGAACCATTAGATTAAACTACAACTGCAATTGAACCATCAGATTAAACTACAACTGCAGTTGAATCATCAGATTAAACTACAACTGCAGTTGAACCATTAGATTCAGCTACAACTGCAATTGAACCATCAGATTCAGCTGCAACTGCAATTTGAACCATCAGATTAAACTACAACTGCAATTTGAATCATCAGATTAAACTACAACTGCAATTTGAACCATCAGATTAAACTACAACTGCAGTTGAACCATCAGATTAAACTACAACTGCAATTGAACCATCAGATTAAACTACAACTGCAATTTGAACCATCAGATTCAGCTACAACTGCAATTTGAACCATTAGATTAAACTACAATTGCAATTGAACCATCAGATTAAACTACAACTGCAGTTGAATCATCAGATTAAACTACAACTGCAGTTGAACCATTAGATTCAGCTACAACTGCAATTTGAACCATCAGATTCAGCTGCAACTGCAATTGAACCATCAGATTAAACTACAACTTCAATTGAACCATTAGATTCAGCTGCAACTGCAATTTGAACCATTAGATTAAGCTACAACTGAAATTGAACCATTAGATTAAACTACAACTGCAATTGAACCATCAGATTAAACTACAACTGCAGTTGAATCATCAGATTAAACTACAACTGCAGTTGAACCATTAGATTCAGCTACAACTGCAATTTGAACCATCAGATTCAGCTGCAACTGCAATTGAACCATCAGATTAAACTACAACTTCAATTGAACCATTAGATTCAGCTGCAACTGCAATTTGAACCATTAGATTAAGCTACAACTGAAATTGAACCATTAGATTAAACTACAACTGCAATTGAACCATCAGATTAAACTACAACTGCAATTGAACTATCAGATTAAACTACAACTGCAATTGAACCATCAGATTCAGCTGCAACTGCAATTTGAACCATCAGATTAAACTACAACTGCAATTTGAATCATCAGATTAAACTACAACTGCAATTGAACCATCAGATTAAACTACAACTGCAATTGAACCATCAGATTCAGCTACAACTGCAATTGAACCATCAGATTAAACTACAACTGCAATTGAACCATCAGATTCAGCTACAACTGCAATTGAACCATCAGATTAAACTACAACTGCAATTGAATTATCAGATTCAGCTACAACTGCAATTTGAACCATCAGATTAAACTACAACTGCAATTGAACCATCAGATTAAACTACAACTGCAGTTGAACCATCAGATTCAGCTACAACTGCAATTTGAACCATCAGATTCAGCTACAACTGCAATTTGAACCATCAGATTCAGCTACAACTGCAATTTGAACCATCAGATTAAACTACAACTGCAATTGAACCATTAGATTCAGCTGCAACTTCAATTGAACCATCAGATTAAACTACAACTGCAATTGAACCATCAGATTCAGCTACAACTGCAATTGAACCATCAGATTAAACTACAACTGCAATTTGAACCATCAGATTCAGCTACAACTGCAATTGAACCATCAGATTAAACTACAACTGCAATTGAACCATCAGATTAAACTACAACTGCAATTGAACTATCAGATTAAACTACAACTGCAATTTGAACCATCAGATTCAGCTACAACTGCAATTGAACCATCAGATTAAACTACAACTGCAATTGAATTATCAGATTAAACTACAACTGCAATTTGAACCATCAGATTAAACTACAACTGCAATTTGAACCATCAGATTAAACTACAACTGCAATTGAACCATTAGATTCAGCTGCAACTTCAATTGAACCATCAGATTCAGCTACAACTGCAATTGAACCATCAGATTAAACTACAACTGCAATTGAACCATCAGATTCAGCTGCAACTGCAATTGAACCATCAGATTAAACTACAACTGCAATTGAACCATTAGATTCAGCTGCAACTGCAATTTGAACCATCAGATTAAACTACAACTGCAATTGAACCATTAGATTCAGCTGTAACTGCAATTTGAACCATTAGATTAAACTACAACTGCAATTGAACCATCAGATTAAACTACAACTGCAGTTGAACCATCAGATTCAGCTACAACTGCAATTTGAACCATCAGATTAAACTACAACTGCAATTTGAACCATCAGATTAAACTACAACTGCAATTGAACCATCAGATTAAACTACAACTGCAATTGAACCATCAGATTAAACTACAACTGCAATTGAACCATCAGATTCAGCTGCAACTGCAATTTGAACCATTAGATTAAACTACAACTGCAGTTGAACCATCAGATTCAGCTACAACTGCAGTTGAACCATTAGATTCAGCTACAACTGCAATTTGAACCATCAGATTCAGCTACAACTGCAATTTGAACCATCAGATTAAACTACAACTGCAATTGAACCATCAGATTAAACTACAACTGCAATTGAACCATCAGATTCAGCTGCAACTGCAATTGAACCATTAGATTAAACTACAACTGCAGTTGAACCATCAGATTCAGCTACAACTGCAATTTGAACCATCAGATTCAGCTACAACTGCAATTTGAACCATCAGATTAAACTACAACTGCAATTGAACCATCAGATTCAGCTACAACTGCAATTTGAACCATCAGATTCAGCTACAACTGCAATTTGAACCATCAGATTCAGCTACAACTGCAATTTGAACCATTAGATTCAGCTACAACTGCAATTTGAACCATCAGATTCAGCTGCAACTGCAATTGAACCATCAGATTAAACTACAACTTCAATTGAACCATTAGATTCAGCTGCAACTGCAATTTGAACCATTAGATTAAGCTACAACTGAAATTGAACCATTAGATTAAACTACAACTGCAATTGAACCATCAGATTAAACTACAACTGCAGTTGAATCATCAGATTAAACTACAACTGCAGTTGAACCATTAGATTCAGCTACAACTGCAATTTGAACCATCAGATTCAGCTGCAACTGCAATTGAACCATCAGATTAAACTACAACTTCAATTGAACCATTAGATTCAGCTGCAACTGCAATTTGAACCATTAGATTAAGCTACAACTGAAATTGAACCATTAGATTAAACTACAACTGCAATTGAACCATCAGATTAAACTACAACTGCAGTTGAATCATCAGATTAAACTACAACTGCAGTTGAACCATTAGATTCAGCTACAACTGCAATTTGAACCATCAGATTCAGCTGCAACTGCAATTGAACCATCAGATTAAACTACAACTTCAATTGAACCATTAGATTCAGCTGCAACTGCAATTTGAACCATTAGATTAAGCTACAACTGAAATTGAACCATTAGATTAAACTACAACTGCAATTGAACCATCAGATTAAACTACAACTGCAATTGAACTATCAGATTAAACTACAACTGCAATTGAACCATCAGATTCAGCTGCAACTGCAATTTGAACCATCAGATTAAACTACAACTGCAATTTGAATCATCAGATTAAACTACAACTGCAATTGAACCATCAGATTAAACTACAACTGCAATTGAACCATCAGATTCAGCTACAACTGCAATTGAACCATCAGATTAAACTACAACTGCAATTGAACCATCAGATTCAGCTACAACTGCAATTGAACCATCAGATTAAACTACAACTGCAATTGAATTATCAGATTCAGCTACAACTGCAATTTGAACCATCAGATTAAACTACAACTGCAATTGAACCATCAGATTAAACTACAACTGCAGTTGAACCATCAGATTCAGCTACAACTGCAATTTGAACCATCAGATTCAGCTACAACTGCAATTTGAACCATCAGATTCAGCTACAACTGCAATTTGAACCATCAGATTAAACTACAACTGCAATTGAACCATTAGATTCAGCTGCAACTTCAATTGAACCATCAGATTAAACTACAACTGCAATTGAACCATCAGATTCAGCTACAACTGCAATTGAACCATCAGATTAAACTACAACTGCAATTTGAACCATCAGATTCAGCTACAACTGCAATTGAACCATCAGATTAAACTACAACTGCAATTGAACTATCAGATTAAACTACAACTGCAATTTGAACCATCAGATTCAGCTACAACTGCAATTGAACCATCAGATTAAACTACAACTGCAATTGAATTATCAGATTAAACTACAACTGCAATTTGAACCATCAGATTCAGCTACAACTGCAATTTGAACCATCAGATTAAACTACAACTGCAATTGAACCATTAGATTCAGCTGCAACTTCAATTGAACCATCAGATTCAGCTACAACTGCAATTGAACCATCAGATTAAACTACAACTGCAATTGAACCATCAGATTCAGCTGCAACTGCAATTGAACCATCAGATTCAGCTGCAACTGCAATTGAACCATCAGATTAAACTACAATTGCAATTGAACCATCAGATTAAACTACAACTGCAATTTGAACCATCAGATTCAGCTACAACTGCAGTTGAATCATCAGATTAAACTACAACTGCAGTTGAACCATTAGATTCAGCTACAACTGCAATTTGAACCATCAGATTCAGCTGCAACTGCAATTGAACCATCAGATTAAACTACAACTTCAATTGAACCATTAGATTCAGCTGCAACTGCAATTTGAACCATTAGATTAAGCTACAACTGAAATTGAACCATTAGATTAAACTACAACTGCAATTGAACCATCAGATTAAACTACAACTGCAATTGAACTATCAGATTAAACTACAACTGCAATTGAACCATCAGATTCAGCTGCAACTGCAATTTGAACCATCAGATTAAACTACAACTGCAATTTGAATCATCAGATTAAACTACAACTGCAATTTGAACCATCAGATTAAACTACAACTGCAGTTGAACCATCAGATTAAACTACAACTGCAGTTGAATCATCAGATTAAACTACAACTGCAGTTGAACCATCAGATTAAACTACAACTGCAATTTGAATCATCAGATTAAACTACAACTGCAATTTGAACCATCAGATTAAACTACAACTGCAATTGAACCATCAGATTAAACTACAACTGCAATTGAACCATCAGATTAAACTACAACTGCAATTGAACTATCAGATTAAACTACAACTGCAATTGAACCATCAGATTAAACTACAACTGCAATTGAACTATCAGATTAAACTACAACTGCAATTGAACCATCAGATTCAGCTGCAACTGCAATTTGAACCATCAGATTAAACTACAACTGCAATTTGAATCATCAGATTAAACTACAACTGCAATTTGAACCATCAGATTAAACTACAACTGCAGTTGAACCATCAGATTAAACTACAACTGCAATTGAACCATCAGATTAAACTACAACTGCAATTTGAACCATCAGATTCAGCTACAACTGCAATTTGAACCATTAGATTAAACTACAATTGCAATTGAACCATCAGATTAAACTACAACTGCAGTTGAATCATCAGATTAAACTACAACTGCAGTTGAACCATTAGATTCAGCTACAACTGCAATTTGAACCATCAGATTCAGCTGCAACTGCAATTGAACCATCAGATTAAACTACAACTTCAATTGAACCATTAGATTCAGCTGCAACTGCAATTTGAACCATTAGATTAAGCTACAACTGAAATTGAACCATTAGATTAAACTACAACTGCAATTGAACCATCAGATTAAACTACAACTGCAGTTGAATCATCAGATTAAACTACAACTGCAGTTGAACCATTAGATTCAGCTACAACTGCAATTGAACCATCAGATTCAGCTGCAACTGCAATTTGAACCATCAGATTAAACTACAACTGCAATTTGAATCATCAGATTAAACTACAACTGCAATTTGAACCATCAGATTAAACTACAACTGCAGTTGAACCATCAGATTAAACTACAACTGCAATTGAACCATCAGATTAAACTACAACTGCAATTTGAACCATCAGATTCAGCTACAACTGCAATTTGAACCATTAGATTAAACTACAATTGCAATTGAACCATCAGATTAAACTACAACTGCAGTTGAATCATCAGATTAAACTACAACTGCAGTTGAACCATTAGATTCAGCTACAATTGCAATTGAACCATCAGATTCAGCTGCAACTGCAATTGAACCATCAGATTAAACTACAACTTCAATTGAACCATTAGATTCAGCTGCAACTGCAATTTGAACCATTAGATTAAGCTACAACTGAAATTGAACCATTAGATTAAACTACAACTGCAATTGAACCATCAGATTAAACTACAACTGCAGTTGAATCATCAGATTAAACTACAACTGCAGTTGAACCATTAGATTCAGCTACAACTGCAATTTGAACCATCAGATTCAGCTGCAACTGCAATTGAACCATCAGATTAAACTACAACTTCAATTGAACCATTAGATTCAGCTGCAACTGCAATTTGAACCATTAGATTAAGCTACAACTGAAATTGAACCATTAGATTAAACTACAACTGCAATTGAACCATCAGATTAAACTACAACTGCAATTGAACTATCAGATTAAACTACAACTGCAATTGAACCATCAGATTCAGCTGCAACTGCAATTTGAACCATCAGATTAAACTACAACTGCAATTTGAATCATCAGATTAAACTACAACTGCAATTGAACCATCAGATTAAACTACAACTGCAATTGAACCATCAGATTCAGCTACAACTGCAATTTGAACCATCAGATTAAACTACAACTGCAATTGAACCATCAGATTCAGCTACAACTGCAATTGAACCATCAGATTAAACTACAACTGCAATTGAATTATCAGATTCAGCTACAACTGCAATTTGAACCATCAGATTAAACTACAACTGCAATTGAACCATCAGATTAAACTACAACTGCAGTTGAACCATCAGATTCAGCTACAACTGCAATTTGAACCATCAGATTCAGCTACAACTGCAATTTGAACCATCAGATTCAGCTACAACTGCAATTTGAACCATCAGATTAAACTACAACTGCAATTGAACCATTAGATTCAGCTGCAACTTCAATTGAACCATCAGATTAAACTACAACTGCAATTGAACCATCAGATTCAGCTACAACTGCAATTGAACCATCAGATTAAACTACAACTGCAATTTGAACCATCAGATTCAGCTACAACTGCAATTGAACCATCAGATTAAACTACAACTGCAATTGAACCATCAGATTAAACTACAACTGCAATTGAATTATCAGATTAAACTACAACTGCAATTTGAACCATCAGATTCAGCTACAACTGCAATTGAACCATCAGATTAAACTACAACTGCAATTGAATTATCAGATTAAACTACAACTGCAATTTGAACCATTAGATTCAGCTGCAACTGCAATTTGAACCATCAGATTAAACTACAACTGGAATTGAACCATTAGATTCAGCTGTAACTGCAATTTGAACCATTAGATTAAACTACAACTGCAATTGAACCATCAGATTAAACTACAACTGCAGTTGAACCATCAGATTCAGCTACAACTGCAATTTGAACCATCAGATTAAACTACAACTGCAATTTGAACCATCAGATTAAACTACAACTGCAATTGAACCATCAGATTAAACTACAACTGCAATTGAACCATCAGATTAAACTACAACTGCAATTGAACCATCAGATTCAGCTGCAACTGCAATTTGAACCATTAGATTAAACTACAACTGCAGTTGAACCATCAGATTCAGCTACAACTGCAGTTGAACCATTAGATTCAGCTACAACTGCAATTTGAACCATCAGATTCAGCTACAACTGCAATTTGAACCATCAGATTAAACTACAACTGCAATTGAACCATCAGATTAAACTACAACTGCAATTGAACCATCAGATTCAGCTGCAACTGCAATTGAACCATTAGATTAAACTACAACTGCAGTTGAACCATCAGATTCAGCTACAACTGCAATTTGAACCATCAGATTCAGCTACAACTGCAATTTGAACCATCAGATTAAACTACAACTGCAATTGAACCATCAGATTCAGCTACAACTGCAATTTGAACCATCAGATTCAGCTACAACTGCAATTTGAACCATCAGATTCAGCTACAACTGCAATTTGAACCATCAGATTAAACTACAACTGCAATTGAACCATTAGATTCAGCTGCAACTTCAATTGAACCATCAGATTAAACTACAACTGCAATTGAACCATCAGATTCAGCTACAACTGCAATTGAACCATCAGATTAAACTACAACTGCAATTGAACCATCAGATTAAACTACAACTGCAATTGAATTATCAGATTAAACTACAACTGCAATTTGAACCATCAGATTCAGCTACAACTGCAATTTGAACCATCAGATTAAACTACAACTGCAATTGAACCATTAGATTCAGCTGCAACTTCAATTGAACCATCAGATTCAGCTACAACTGCAATTGAACCATCAGATTAAACTACAACTGCAATTGAACCATCAGATTCAGCTGCAACTGCAATTGAACCATCAGATTAAACTACAACTGCAATTGAACCATTAGATTCAGCTGCAACTGCAATTTGAACCATCAGATTAAACTACAACTGGAATTGAACCATTAGATTCAGCTGCAACTGCAATTTGAACCATTAGATTAAACTACAACTGCAATTGAACCATCAGATTAAACTACAACTGCAATTTGAACCATCAGATTCAGCTACAACTGCAATTTGAACCATTAGATTAAACTACAACTGCAATTTGAACCATCAGATTCAGCTACAACTGCAATTTGAACCATTAGATTAAACTACAACTGCAATTGAACCATCAGATTAAACTACAACTGCAGTTGAATCATCAGATTAAACTACAACTGCAGTTGAACCATTAGATTCAGCTAAAACTGCAATTTGAACCATCAGATTCAGCTGCAACTGCAATTGAACCATCAGATTAAACTACAACTTCAATTGAACCATTAGATTCAGCTGCAACTGCAATTTGAACCATTAGATTAAGCTACAACTGAAATTGAACCATTAGATTAAACTACAACTGCAATTGAACCATCAGATTAAACTACAACTGCAATTGAACTATCAGATTAAACTACAACTGCAATTGAACCATCAGATTCAGCTGCAACTGCAATTTGAACCATCAGATTAAACTACAACTGCAATTTGAATCATCAGATTAAACTACAACTGCAATTTGAACCATCAGATTAAACTACAACTGCAGTTGAATCATCAGATTAAACTACAACTGCAATTGAATTATCAGATTAAACTACAACTGCAATTTGAACCATCAGATTCAGCTACAACTGCAATTTGAACCATCAGATTAAACTACAACTGCAATTGAACCATTAGATTCAGCTGCAACTTCAATTGAACCATCAGATTCAGCTACAACTGCAATTGAACCATCAGATTAAACTACAACTGCAATTGAACCATCAGATTCAGCTGCAACTGCAATTGAACCATCAGATTAAACTACAACTGCAATTGAACCATTAGATTCAGCTGCAACTGCAATTTGAACCATCAGATTAAACTACAACTGGAATTGAACCATTAGATTCAGCTGCAACTGCAATTTGAACCATTAGATTAAACTACAACTGCAATTGAACCATCAGATTAAACTACAACTGCAATTTGAACCATCAGATTCAGCTACAACTGCAATTTGAACCATTAGATTAAACTACAACTGCAATTTGAACCATCAGATTCAGCTACAACTGCAATTTGAACCATTAGATTAAACTACAACTGCAATTGAACCATCAGATTAAACTACAACTGCAGTTGAATCATCAGATTAAACTACAACTGCAATTGAACTATCAGATTAAACTACAACTGCAATTGAACCATCAGATTCAGCTGCAACTGCAATTTGAACCATCAGATTAAACTACAACTGCAATTTGAATCATCAGATTAAACTACAACTGCAATTGAACCATCAGATTAAACTACAACTGCAATTGAACCATCAGATTCAGCTACAACTGCAATTTGAACCATCAGATTAAACTACAACTGCAATTGAACCATCAGATTCAGCTACAACTGCAATTGAACCATCAGATTAAACTACAACTGCAATTGAATTATCAGATTCAGCTACAACTGCAATTTGAACCATCAGATTAAACTACAACTGCAATTGAACCATCAGATTAAACTACAACTGCAGTTGAACCATCAGATTCAGCTACAACTGCAATTTGAACCATCAGATTCAGCTACAACTGCAATTTGAACCATCAGATTCAGCTACAACTGCAATTTGAACCATCAGATTAAACTACAACTGCAATTGAACCATTAGATTCAGCTGCAACTTCAATTGAACCATCAGATTAAACTACAACTGCAATTGAACCATCAGATTCAGCTACAACTGCAATTGAACCATCAGATTAAACTACAACTGCAATTTGAACCATCAGATTCAGCTACAACTGCAATTGAACCATCAGATTAAACTACAACTGCAATTGAACCATCAGATTAAACTACAACTGCAATTGAATTATCAGATTAAACTACAACTGCAATTTGAACCATCAGATTCAGCTACAACTGCAATTGAACCATCAGATTAAACTACAACTGCAATTGAATTATCAGATTAAACTACAACTGCAATTTGAACCATCAGATTCAGCTACAACTGCAATTTGAACCATCAGATTAAACTACAACTGCAATTGAACCATTAGATTCAGCTGCAACTTCAATTGAACCATCAGATTCAGCTACAACTGCAATTGAACCATCAGATTAAACTACAACTGCAATTGAACCATCAGATTCAGCTGCAACTGCAATTGAACCATCAGATTAAACTACAACTGCAATTGAACCATTAGATTCAGCTGCAACTGCAATTTGAACCATCAGATTAAACTACAACTGGAATTGAACCATTAGATTCAGCTGTAACTGCAATTTGAACCATTAGATTAAACTACAACTGCAATTGAACCATCAGATTAAACTACAACTGCAGTTGAACCATCAGATTCAGCTACAACTGCAATTTGAACCATCAGATTAAACTACAACTGCAATTTGAACCATCAGATTAAACTACAACTGCAATTGAACCATCAGATTAAACTACAACTGCAATTGAACCATCAGATTAAACTACAACTGCAATTGAACCATCAGATTCAGCTGCAACTGCAATTTGAACCATTAGATTAAACTACAACTGCAGTTGAACCATCAGATTCAGCTACAACTGCAGTTGAACCATTAGATTCAGCTACAACTGCAATTTGAACCATCAGATTCAGCTACAACTGCAATTTGAACCATCAGATTAAACTACAACTGCAATTGAACCATCAGATTAAACTACAACTGCAATTGAACCATCAGATTCAGCTGCAACTGCAATTGAACCATTAGATTAAACTACAACTGCAGTTGAACCATCAGATTCAGCTACAACTGCAATTTGAACCATCAGATTCAGCTACAACTGCAATTTGAACCATCAGATTCAGCTACAACTGCAATTTGAACCATTAGATTCAGCTGCAACTGCAATTGAACCATCAGATTAAACTACAACTGCAATTTGAACCATCAGATTCAGCTACAACTGCAATTTGAACCATTAGATTAAACTACAACTGCAATTTGAACCATCAGATTCAGCTACAACTGCAATTTGAACCATTAGATTAAACTACAACTGCAATTGAACCATCAGATTAAACTACAACTGCAGTTGAATCATCAGATTAAACTACAACTGCAGTTGAACCATTAGATTCAGCTAAAACTGCAATTTGAACCATCAGATTCAGCTGCAACTGCAATTGAACCATCAGATTAAACTACAACTTCAATTGAACCATTAGATTCAGCTGCAACTGCAATTTGAACCATTAGATTAAGCTACAACTGAAATTGAACCATTAGATTAAACTACAACTGCAATTGAACCATCAGATTAAACTACAACTGCAATTGAACTATCAGATTAAACTACAACTGCAATTGAACCATCAGATTCAGCTGCAACTGCAATTTGAACCATCAGATTAAACTACAACTGCAATTTGAATCATCAGATTAAACTACAACTGCAATTTGAACCATCAGATTAAACTACAACTGCAGTTGAATCATCAGATTAAACTACAACTGCAATTGAATTATCAGATTAAACTACAACTGCAATTTGAACCATCAGATTCAGCTACAACTGCAATTTGAACCATCAGATTAAACTACAACTGCAATTGAACCATTAGATTCAGCTGCAACTTCAATTGAACCATCAGATTCAGCTACAACTGCAATTGAACCATCAGATTAAACTACAACTGCAATTGAACCATCAGATTCAGCTGCAACTGCAATTGAACCATCAGATTAAACTACAACTGCAATTGAACCATTAGATTCAGCTGCAACTGCAATTTGAACCATCAGATTAAACTACAACTGGAATTGAACCATTAGATTCAGCTGCAACTGCAATTTGAACCATTAGATTAAACTACAACTGCAATTGAACCATCAGATTAAACTACAACTGCAATTTGAACCATCAGATTCAGCTACAACTGCAATTTGAACCATTAGATTAAACTACAACTGCAATTTGAACCATCAGATTCAGCTACAACTGCAATTTGAACCATTAGATTAAACTACAACTGCAATTGAACCATCAGATTAAACTACAACTGCAGTTGAATCATCAGATTAAACTACAACTGCAATTGAACTATCAGATTAAACTACAACTGCAATTGAACCATCAGATTCAGCTGCAACTGCAATTTGAACCATCAGATTAAACTACAACTGCAATTTGAATCATCAGATTAAACTACAACTGCAATTGAACCATCAGATTAAACTACAACTGCAATTGAACCATCAGATTCAGCTACAACTGCAATTTGAACCATCAGATTAAACTACAACTGCAATTGAACCATCAGATTAAACTACAACTGCAATTGAATTATCAGATTCAGCTACAACTGCAATTTGAACCATCAGATTAAACTACAACTGCAATTGAACCATCAGATTAAACTACAACTGCAGTTGAACCATCAGATTCAGCTACAACTGCAATTTGAACCATCAGATTCAGCTACAACTGCAATTTGAACCATCAGATTCAGCTACAACTGCAATTTGAACCATCAGATTAAACTACAACTGCAATTGAACCATTAGATTCAGCTGCAACTTCAATTGAACCATCAGATTAAACTACAACTGCAATTGAACCATCAGATTCAGCTACAACTGCAATTGAACCATCAGATTAAACTACAACTGCAATTTGAACCATCAGATTCAGCTACAACTGCAATTGAACCATCAGATTAAACTACAACTGCAATTGAACCATCAGATTAAACTACAACTGCAATTGAATTATCAGATTAAACTACAACTGCAATTTGAACCATCAGATTCAGCTACAACTGCAATTGAACCATCAGATTAAACTACAACTGCAATTGAATTATCAGATTAAACTACAACTGCAATTTGAACCATCAGATTCAGCTACAACTGCAATTGAACCATCAGATTAAACTACAACTGCAATTGAACCATCAGATTAAACTACAACTGCAATTGAATTATCAGATTAAACTACAACTGCAATTTGAACCATCAGATTAAACTACAACTGCAATTGAACCATCAGATTAAACTACAACTGCAATTGAATTATCAGATTCAGCTACAACTGCAATTTGAACCATTAGATTAAACTACAACTGCAGTTGAACCATCAGATTCAGCTACAACTGCAGTTGAACCATTAGATTCAGCTACAACTGCAATTTGAACCATCAGATTCAGCTACAACTGCAATTTGAACCATCAGATTAAACTACAACTGCAATTGAACCATCAGATTAAACTACAACTGCAATTGAACCATCAGATTCAGCTGCAACTGCAATTGAACCATTAGATTAAACTACAACTGCAGTTGAACCATCAGATTCAGCTACAACTGCAATTTGAACCATCAGATTCAGCTACAACTGCAATTTGAACCATCAGATTAAACTACAACTGCAATTGAACCATCAGATTCAGCTACAACTGCAATTTGAACCATCAGATTCAGCTACAACTGCAATTTGAACCATCAGATTCAGCTACAACTGCAATTTGAACCATCAGATTAAACTACAACTGCAATTGAACCATTAGATTCAGCTGCAACTTCAATTGAACCATCAGATTAAACTACAACTGCAATTGAACCATCAGATTCAGCTACAACTGCAATTGAACCATCAGATTAAACTACAACTGCAATTGAACCATCAGATTAAACTACAACTGCAATTGAATTATCAGATTAAACTACAACTGCAATTTGAACCATCAGATTCAGCTACAACTGCAATTTGAACCATCAGATTAAACTACAACTGCAATTGAACCATTAGATTCAGCTGCAACTTCAATTGAACCATCAGATTCAGCTACAACTGCAATTGAACCATCAGATTAAACTACAACTGCAATTGAACCATCAGATTCAGCTGCAACTGCAATTGAACCATCAGATTAAACTACAACTGCAATTGAACCATTAGATTCAGCTGCAACTGCAATTTGAACCATCAGATTAAACTACAACTGGAATTGAACCATTAGATTCAGCTGCAACTGCAATTTGAACCATTAGATTAAACTACAACTGCAATTGAACCATCAGATTAAACTACAACTGCAATTTGAACCATCAGATTCAGCTACAACTGCAATTTGAACCATTAGATTAAACTACAACTGCAATTTGAACCATCAGATTCAGCTACAACTGCAATTTGAACCATTAGATTAAACTACAACTGCAATTGAACCATCAGATTAAACTACAACTGCAGTTGAATCATCAGATTAAACTACAACTGCAGTTGAACCATTAGATTCAGCTAAAACTGCAATTTGAACCATCAGATTCAGCTGCAACTGCAATTGAACCATCAGATTAAACTACAACTTCAATTGAACCATTAGATTCAGCTGCAACTGCAATTTGAACCATTAGATTAAGCTACAACTGAAATTGAACCATTAGATTAAACTACAACTGCAATTGAACCATCAGATTAAACTACAACTGCAATTGAACTATCAGATTAAACTACAACTGCAATTGAACCATCAGATTCAGCTGCAACTGCAATTTGAACCATCAGATTAAACTACAACTGCAATTTGAATCATCAGATTAAACTACAACTGCAATTTGAACCATCAGATTAAACTACAACTGCAGTTGAATCATCAGATTAAACTACAACTGCAATTGAATTATCAGATTAAACTACAACTGCAATTTGAACCATCAGATTCAGCTACAACTGCAATTTGAACCATCAGATTAAACTACAACTGCAATTGAACCATTAGATTCAGCTGCAACTTCAATTGAACCATCAGATTCAGCTACAACTGCAATTGAACCATCAGATTAAACTACAACTGCAATTGAACCATCAGATTCAGCTGCAACTGCAATTGAACCATCAGATTAAACTACAACTGCAATTGAACCATTAGATTCAGCTGCAACTGCAATTTGAACCATCAGATTAAACTACAACTGGAATTGAACCATTAGATTCAGCTGCAACTGCAATTTGAACCATTAGATTAAACTACAACTGCAATTGAACCATCAGATTAAACTACAACTGCAATTTGAACCATCAGATTCAGCTACAACTGCAATTTGAACCATTAGATTAAACTACAACTGCAATTTGAACCATCAGATTCAGCTACAACTGCAATTTGAACCATTAGATTAAACTACAACTGCAATTGAACCATCAGATTAAACTACAACTGCAGTTGAATCATCAGATTAAACTACAACTGCAATTGAACTATCAGATTAAACTACAACTGCAATTGAACCATCAGATTCAGCTGCAACTGCAATTTGAACCATCAGATTAAACTACAACTGCAATTTGAATCATCAGATTAAACTACAACTGCAATTGAACCATCAGATTAAACTACAACTGCAATTGAACCATCAGATTCAGCTACAACTGCAATTTGAACCATCAGATTAAACTACAACTGCAATTGAACCATCAGATTCAGCTACAACTGCAATTGAACCATCAGATTAAACTACAACTGCAATTGAATTATCAGATTCAGCTACAACTGCAATTTGAACCATCAGATTAAACTACAACTGCAATTGAACCATCAGATTAAACTACAACTGCAGTTGAACCATCAGATTCAGCTACAACTGCAATTTGAACCATCAGATTCAGCTACAACTGCAATTTGAACCATCAGATTCAGCTACAACTGCAATTTGAACCATCAGATTAAACTACAACTGCAATTGAACCATTAGATTCAGCTGCAACTTCAATTGAACCATCAGATTAAACTACAACTGCAATTGAACCATCAGATTCAGCTACAACTGCAATTGAACCATCAGATTAAACTACAACTGCAATTTGAACCATCAGATTCAGCTACAACTGCAATTGAACCATCAGATTAAACTACAACTGCAATTGAACCATCAGATTAAACTACAACTGCAATTGAATTATCAGATTAAACTACAACTGCAATTTGAACCATCAGATTCAGCTACAACTGCAATTGAACCATCAGATTAAACTACAACTGCAATTGAATTATCAGATTAAACTACAACTGCAATTTGAACCATCAGATTCAGCTACAACTGCAATTTGAACCATCAGATTAAACTACAACTGCAATTGAACCATTAGATTCAGCTGCAACTTCAATTGAACCATCAGATTCAGCTACAACTGCAATTGAACCATCAGATTAAACTACAACTGCAATTGAACCATCAGATTCAGCTGCAACTGCAATTGAACCATCAGATTAAACTACAACTGCAATTGAACCATTAGATTCAGCTGCAACTGCAATTTGAACCATCAGATTAAACTACAACTGGAATTGAACCATTAGATTCAGCTGTAACTGCAATTTGAACCATTAGATTAAACTACAACTGCAATTGAACCATCAGATTAAACTACAACTGCAGTTGAACCATCAGATTCAGCTACAACTGCAATTTGAACCATCAGATTAAACTACAACTGCAATTTGAACCATCAGATTAAACTACAACTGCAATTGAACCATCAGATTAAACTACAACTGCAATTGAACCATCAGATTAAACTACAACTGCAATTGAACCATCAGATTCAGCTGCAACTGCAATTTGAACCATTAGATTAAACTACAACTGCAGTTGAACCATCAGATTCAGCTACAACTGCAGTTGAACCATTAGATTCAGCTACAACTGCAATTTGAACCATCAGATTCAGCTACAACTGCAATTTGAACCATCAGATTAAACTACAACTGCAATTGAACCATCAGATTAAACTACAACTGCAATTGAACCATCAGATTCAGCTGCAACTGCAATTGAACCATTAGATTAAACTACAACTGCAGTTGAACCATCAGATTCAGCTACAACTGCAATTTGAACCATCAGATTCAGCTACAACTGCAATTTGAACCATCAGATTCAGCTACAACTGCAATTTGAACCATTAGATTCAGCTGCAACTGCAATTGAACCATCAGATTAAACTACAACTGCAATTTGAACCATCAGATTCAGCTACAACTGCAATTTGAACCATTAGATTAAACTACAACTGCAATTTGAACCATCAGATTCAGCTACAACTGCAATTTGAACCATTAGATTAAACTACAACTGCAATTGAACCATCAGATTAAACTACAACTGCAGTTGAATCATCAGATTAAACTACAACTGCAGTTGAACCATTAGATTCAGCTAAAACTGCAATTTGAACCATCAGATTCAGCTGCAACTGCAATTGAACCATCAGATTAAACTACAACTTCAATTGAACCATTAGATTCAGCTGCAACTGCAATTTGAACCATTAGATTAAGCTACAACTGAAATTGAACCATTAGATTAAACTACAACTGCAATTGAACCATCAGATTAAACTACAACTGCAATTGAACTATCAGATTAAACTACAACTGCAATTGAACCATCAGATTCAGCTGCAACTGCAATTTGAACCATCAGATTAAACTACAACTGCAATTTGAATCATCAGATTAAACTACAACTGCAATTTGAACCATCAGATTAAACTACAACTGCAGTTGAATCATCAGATTAAACTACAACTGCAATTGAATTATCAGATTAAACTACAACTGCAATTTGAACCATCAGATTCAGCTACAACTGCAATTTGAACCATCAGATTAAACTACAACTGCAATTGAACCATTAGATTCAGCTGCAACTTCAATT
The DNA here is from genome assembly GCA_039105265.1 of Tritrichomonas musculus. Taxonomy (NCBI): domain Eukaryota; phylum Parabasalia; order Tritrichomonadida; family Tritrichomonadidae; genus Tritrichomonas; species Tritrichomonas musculus. Next base: position 800,404 of record JAPFFF010000059.1, on the reverse strand, counting down.
GAACCATCAGATTCAGCTACAACTGCAATTGAACCATCAGATTAAACTACAACTGCAATTGAACCATCAGATTCAGCTGCAACTGCAATTGAACCATCAGATTAAACTACAACTGCAATTGAACCATTAGATTCAGCTGCAACTGCAATTTGAACCATCAGATTAAACTACAACTGGAATTGAACCATTAGATTCAGCTGCAACTGCAATTTGAACCATTAGATTAAACTACAACTGCAATTGAACCATCAGATTAAACTACAACTGCAATTTGAACCATCAGATTCAGCTACAACTGCAATTTGAACCATTAGATTAAACTACAACTGCAATTTGAACCATCAGATTCAGCTACAACTGCAATTTGAACCATTAGATTAAACTACAACTGCAATTGAACCATCAGATTAAACTACAACTGCAGTTGAATCATCAGATTAAACTACAACTGCAATTGAACTATCAGATTAAACTACAACTGCAATTGAACCATCAGATTCAGCTGCAACTGCAATTTGAACCATCAGATTAAACTACAACTGCAATTTGAATCATCAGATTAAACTACAACTGCAATTGAACCATCAGATTAAACTACAACTGCAATTGAACCATCAGATTCAGCTACAACTGCAATTTGAACCATCAGATTAAACTACAACTGCAATTGAACCATCAGATTAAACTACAACTGCAATTGAATTATCAGATTCAGCTACAACTGCAATTTGAACCATCAGATTAAACTACAACTGCAATTGAACCATCAGATTAAACTACAACTGCAGTTGAACCATCAGATTCAGCTACAACTGCAATTTGAACCATCAGATTCAGCTACAACTGCAATTTGAACCATCAGATTCAGCTACAACTGCAATTTGAACCATCAGATTAAACTACAACTGCAATTGAACCATTAGATTCAGCTGCAACTTCAATTGAACCATCAGATTAAACTACAACTGCAATTGAACCATCAGATTCAGCTACAACTGCAATTGAACCATCAGATTAAACTACAACTGCAATTTGAACCATCAGATTCAGCTACAACTGCAATTGAACCATCAGATTAAACTACAACTGCAATTGAACCATCAGATTAAACTACAACTGCAATTGAATTATCAGATTAAACTACAACTGCAATTTGAACCATCAGATTCAGCTACAACTGCAATTTGAACCATCAGATTAAACTACAACTGCAATTGAACCATTAGATTCAGCTGCAACTTCAATTGAACCATCAGATTCAGCTACAACTGCAATTGAACCATCAGATTAAACTACAACTGCAATTGAACCATCAGATTCAGCTGCAACTGCAATTGAACCATCAGATTAAACTACAACTGCAATTGAACCATTAGATTCAGCTGCAACTGCAATTTGAACCATCAGATTAAACTACAACTGGAATTGAACCATTAGATTCAGCTGTAACTGCAATTTGAACCATTAGATTAAACTACAACTGCAATTGAACCATCAGATTAAACTACAACTGCAGTTGAACCATCAGATTCAGCTACAACTGCAATTTGAACCATCAGATTAAACTACAACTGCAATTTGAACCATCAGATTAAACTACAACTGCAATTGAACCATCAGATTAAACTACAACTGCAATTGAACCATCAGATTAAACTACAACTGCAATTGAACCATCAGATTCAGCTGCAACTGCAATTTGAACCATTAGATTAAACTACAACTGCAGTTGAACCATCAGATTCAGCTACAACTGCAGTTGAACCATTAGATTCAGCTACAACTGCAATTTGAACCATCAGATTCAGCTACAACTGCAATTTGAACCATCAGATTAAACTACAACTGCAATTGAACCATCAGATTAAACTACAACTGCAATTGAACCATCAGATTCAGCTGCAACTGCAATTGAACCATTAGATTAAACTACAACTGCAGTTGAACCATCAGATTCAGCTACAACTGCAATTTGAACCATCAGATTCAGCTACAACTGCAATTTGAACCATCAGATTAAACTACAACTGCAATTGAACCATCAGATTCAGCTACAACTGCAATTTGAACCATCAGATTCAGCTACAACTGCAATTTGAACCATCAGATTCAGCTACAACTGCAATTTGAACCATCAGATTAAACTACAACTGCAATTGAACCATTAGATTCAGCTGCAACTTCAATTGAACCATCAGATTAAACTACAACTGCAATTGAACCATCAGATTCAGCTACAACTGCAATTGAACCATCAGATTAAACTACAACTGCAATTGAACCATCAGATTAAACTACAACTGCAGTTGAATCATCAGATTAAACTACAACTGCAATTGAACCATCAGATTCAGCTACAACTGCAATTTGAACCATCAGATTAAACTACAACTGCAATTGAACCATTAGATTCAGCTGCAACTTCAATTGAACCATCAGATTCAGCTACAACTGCAATTGAACCATCAGATTAAACTACAACTGCAATTGAACCATCAGATTCAGCTGCAACTGCAATTGAACCATCAGATTAAACTACAACTGCAATTGAACCATTAGATTCAGCTGCAACTGCAATTTGAACCATCAGATTAAACTACAACTGGAATTGAACCATTAGATTCAGCTGCAACTGCAATTTGAACCATTAGATTAAACTACAACTGCAATTGAACCATCAGATTAAACTACAACTGCAATTTGAACCATCAGATTCAGCTACAACTGCAATTTGAACCATCAGATTAAACTACAACTGCAATTGAACCATTAGATTCAGCTGCAACTTCAATTGAACCATCAGATTAAACTACAACTGCAATTGAACCATCAGATTCAGCTACAACTGCAATTGAACCATCAGATTAAACTACAACTGCAATTGAACCATCAGATTAAACTACAACTGCAATTGAATTATCAGATTAAACTACAACTGCAATTTGAACCATCAGATTCAGCTACAACTGCAATTTGAACCATCAGATTAAACTACAACTGCAATTGAACCATTAGATTCAGCTGCAACTTCAATTGAACCATCAGATTCAGCTACAACTGCAATTGAACCATCAGATTAAACTACAACTGCAATTGAACCATCAGATTCAGCTGCAACTGCAATTGAACCATCAGATTAAACTACAACTGCAATTGAACCATTAGATTCAGCTGCAACTGCAATTTGAACCATCAGATTAAACTACAACTGGAATTGAACCATTAGATTCAGCTGCAACTGCAATTTGAACCATTAGATTAAACTACAACTGCAATTGAACCATCAGATTAAACTACAACTGCAGTTGAATCATCAGATTAAACTACAACTGCAGTTGAACCATTAGATTCAGCTAAAACTGCAATTTGAACCATCAGATTCAGCTGCAACTGCAATTGAACCATCAGATTAAACTACAACTGCAATTTGAACCATCAGATTAAACTACAACTGCAAATTGAACCATCAGATTAAACTACAACTGCAATTTGAATCATCAGATTAAACTACAACTGCAATTTGAATCATCAGATTAAACTACAACTGCAGTTGAATCATCAGATTAAACTACAACTGCAGTTGAACCATTAGATTCAGCTATAACTGCAATTTGAACCATCAGATTCAGCTGCAACTGCAATTGAACCATCAGATTAAACTACAACTGCAATTTGAACCATCAGATTAAACTACAACTGCAGTTGAATCATCAGATTAAACTACAACTGCAGTTGAACCATTAGATTCAGCTACAACTGCAATTTGAACCATCAGATTCAGCTGCAACTGCAATTGAACCATCAGATTAAACTACAACTTCAATTGAACCATTAGATTCAGCTGCAACTGCAATTTGAACCATTAGATTAAGCTACAACTGAAATTGAACCATTAGATTAAACTACAACTGCAATTGAACCATCAGATTAAACTACAACTGCAATTGAACTATCAGATTAAACTACAACTGCAATTGAACCATCAGATTCAGCTGCAACTGCAATTTGAACCATCAGATTCAGCTACAACTGCAATTTGAACCATCAGATTCAGCTGCAACTGCAATTTGAACCATCAGATTAAACTACAACTGCAATTTGAATCATCAGATTAAACTACAACTGCAATTTGAACCATCAGATTAAACTACAACTGCAGTTGAATCATCAGATTAAACTACAACTGCAGTTGAATCATCAGATTAAACTACAACTGCAATTGAACCATCAGATTAAACTACAACTGCAATTTGAATCATCAGATTAAACTACAACTGCAATTTGAACCATCAGATTAAACTACAACTGCAATTGAACCATCAGATTAAACTACAACTGCAATTGAACCATCAGATTAAACTACAACTGCAATTGAACTATCAGATTAAACTACAACTGCAATTGAACCATCAGATTAAACTACAACTGCAATTGAACTATCAGATTAAACTACAACTGCAATTGAACCATCAGATTCAGCTGCAACTGCAATTTGAACCATCAGATTAAACTACAACTGCAATTTGAATCATCAGATTAAACTACAACTGCAATTTGAACCATCAGATTAAACTACAACTGCAGTTGAACCATCAGATTAAACTACAACTGCAATTGAACCATCAGATTAAACTACAACTGCAATTTGAACCATCAGATTCAGCTACAACTGCAATTTGAACCATTAGATTAAACTACAATTGCAATTGAACCATCAGATTAAACTACAACTGCAGTTGAATCATCAGATTAAACTACAACTGCAGTTGAACCATTAGATTCAGCTACAACTGCAATTTGAACCATCAGATTCAGCTGCAACTGCAATTGAACCATCAGATTAAACTACAACTTCAATTGAACCATTAGATTCAGCTGCAACTGCAATTTGAACCATTAGATTAAGCTACAACTGAAATTGAACCATTAGATTAAACTACAACTGCAATTGAACCATCAGATTAAACTACAACTGCAGTTGAATCATCAGATTAAACTACAACTGCAGTTGAACCATTAGATTCAGCTACAACTGCAATTGAACCATCAGATTCAGCTGCAACTGCAATTTGAACCATCAGATTAAACTACAACTGCAATTTGAATCATCAGATTAAACTACAACTGCAATTTGAACCATCAGATTAAACTACAACTGCAGTTGAACCATCAGATTAAACTACAACTGCAATTGAACCATCAGATTAAACTACAACTGCAATTTGAACCATCAGATTCAGCTACAACTGCAATTTGAACCATTAGATTAAACTACAATTGCAATTGAACCATCAGATTAAACTACAACTGCAGTTGAATCATCAGATTAAACTACAACTGCAGTTGAACCATTAGATTCAGCTACAACTGCAATTTGAACCATCAGATTCAGCTGCAACTGCAATTGAACCATCAGATTAAACTACAACTTCAATTGAACCATTAGATTCAGCTGCAACTGCAATTTGAACCATTAGATTAAGCTACAACTGAAATTGAACCATTAGATTAAACTACAACTGCAATTGAACCATCAGATTAAACTACAACTGCAGTTGAATCATCAGATTAAACTACAACTGCAGTTGAACCATTAGATTCAGCTACAACTGCAATTTGAACCATCAGATTCAGCTGCAACTGCAATTGAACCATCAGATTAAACTACAACTTCAATTGAACCATTAGATTCAGCTGCAACTGCAATTTGAACCATTAGATTAAGCTACAACTGAAATTGAACCATTAGATTAAACTACAACTGCAATTGAACCATCAGATTAAACTACAACTGCAATTGAACTATCAGATTAAACTACAACTGCAATTGAACCATCAGATTCAGCTGCAACTGCAATTTGAACCATCAGATTAAACTACAACTGCAATTTGAATCATCAGATTAAACTACAACTGCAATTGAACCATCAGATTAAACTACAACTGCAATTGAACCATCAGATTCAGCTACAACTGCAATTGAACCATCAGATTAAACTACAACTGCAATTGAACCATCAGATTCAGCTACAACTGCAATTGAACCATCAGATTAAACTACAACTGCAATTGAATTATCAGATTCAGCTACAACTGCAATTTGAACCATCAGATTAAACTACAACTGCAATTGAACCATCAGATTAAACTACAACTGCAGTTGAACCATCAGATTCAGCTACAACTGCAATTTGAACCATCAGATTCAGCTACAACTGCAATTTGAACCATCAGATTCAGCTACAACTGCAATTTGAACCATCAGATTAAACTACAACTGCAATTGAACCATTAGATTCAGCTGCAACTTCAATTGAACCATCAGATTAAACTACAACTGCAATTGAACCATCAGATTCAGCTACAACTGCAATTGAACCATCAGATTAAACTACAACTGCAATTTGAACCATCAGATTCAGCTACAACTGCAATTGAACCATCAGATTAAACTACAACTGCAATTGAACCATCAGATTAAACTACAACTGCAATTGAACTATCAGATTAAACTACAACTGCAATTTGAACCATCAGATTCAGCTACAACTGCAATTGAACCATCAGATTAAACTACAACTGCAATTGAATTATCAGATTAAACTACAACTGCAATTTGAACCATCAGATTAAACTACAACTGCAATTTGAACCATCAGATTAAACTACAACTGCAATTGAACCATTAGATTCAGCTGCAACTTCAATTGAACCATCAGATTCAGCTACAACTGCAATTGAACCATCAGATTAAACTACAACTGCAATTGAACCATCAGATTCAGCTGCAACTGCAATTGAACCATCAGATTAAACTACAACTGCAATTGAACCATTAGATTCAGCTGCAACTGCAATTTGAACCATCAGATTAAACTACAACTGGAATTGAACCATTAGATTCAGCTGTAACTGCAATTTGAACCATTAGATTAAACTACAACTGCAATTGAACCATCAGATTAAACTACAACTGCAGTTGAACCATCAGATTCAGCTACAACTGCAATTTGAACCATCAGATTAAACTACAACTGCAATTTGAACCATCAGATTAAACTACAACTGCAATTGAACCATCAGATTAAACTACAACTGCAATTGAACCATCAGATTAAACTACAACTGCAATTGAACCATCAGATTCAGCTGCAACTGCAATTTGAACCATTAGATTAAACTACAACTGCAGTTGAACCATCAGATTCAGCTACAACTGCAGTTGAACCATTAGATTCAGCTACAACTGCAATTTGAACCATCAGATTCAGCTACAACTGCAATTTGAACCATCAGATTAAACTACAACTGCAATTGAACCATCAGATTAAACTACAACTGCAATTGAACCATCAGATTCAGCTGCAACTGCAATTGAACCATTAGATTAAACTACAACTGCAGTTGAACCATCAGATTCAGCTACAACTGCAATTTGAACCATCAGATTCAGCTACAACTGCAATTTGAACCATCAGATTAAACTACAACTGCAATTGAACCATCAGATTCAGCTACAACTGCAATTTGAACCATCAGATTCAGCTACAACTGCAATTTGAACCATCAGATTCAGCTACAACTGCAATTTGAACCATTAGATTCAGCTACAACTGCAATTTGAACCATCAGATTCAGCTGCAACTGCAATTGAACCATCAGATTAAACTACAACTTCAATTGAACCATTAGATTCAGCTGCAACTGCAATTTGAACCATTAGATTAAGCTACAACTGAAATTGAACCATTAGATTAAACTACAACTGCAATTGAACCATCAGATTAAACTACAACTGCAGTTGAATCATCAGATTAAACTACAACTGCAGTTGAACCATTAGATTCAGCTACAACTGCAATTTGAACCATCAGATTCAGCTGCAACTGCAATTGAACCATCAGATTAAACTACAACTTCAATTGAACCATTAGATTCAGCTGCAACTGCAATTTGAACCATTAGATTAAGCTACAACTGAAATTGAACCATTAGATTAAACTACAACTGCAATTGAACCATCAGATTAAACTACAACTGCAGTTGAATCATCAGATTAAACTACAACTGCAGTTGAACCATTAGATTCAGCTACAACTGCAATTTGAACCATCAGATTCAGCTGCAACTGCAATTGAACCATCAGATTAAACTACAACTTCAATTGAACCATTAGATTCAGCTGCAACTGCAATTTGAACCATTAGATTAAGCTACAACTGAAATTGAACCATTAGATTAAACTACAACTGCAATTGAACCATCAGATTAAACTACAACTGCAATTGAACTATCAGATTAAACTACAACTGCAATTGAACCATCAGATTCAGCTGCAACTGCAATTTGAACCATCAGATTCAGCTACAACTGCAATTTGAACCATCAGATTCAGCTGCAACTGCAATTTGAACCATCAGATTAAACTACAACTGCAATTTGAATCATCAGATTAAACTACAACTGCAATTTGAACCATCAGATTAAACTACAACTGCAGTTGAATCATCAGATTAAACTACAACTGCAGTTGAATCATCAGATTAAACTACAACTGCAATTGAACCATCAGATTAAACTACAACTGCAATTTGAATCATCAGATTAAACTACAACTGCAATTTGAACCATCAGATTAAACTACAACTGCAATTGAACCATCAGATTAAACTACAACTGCAATTGAACCATCAGATTAAACTACAACTGCAATTGAACTATCAGATTAAACTACAACTGCAATTGAACCATCAGATTAAACTACAACTGCAATTGAACTATCAGATTAAACTACAACTGCAATTGAACCATCAGATTCAGCTGCAACTGCAATTTGAACCATCAGATTAAACTACAACTGCAATTTGAATCATCAGATTAAACTACAACTGCAATTTGAACCATCAGATTAAACTACAACTGCAGTTGAACCATCAGATTAAACTACAACTGCAATTGAACCATCAGATTAAACTACAACTGCAATTTGAACCATCAGATTCAGCTACAACTGCAATTTGAACCATTAGATTAAACTACAATTGCAATTGAACCATCAGATTAAACTACAACTGCAGTTGAATCATCAGATTAAACTACAACTGCAGTTGAACCATTAGATTCAGCTACAACTGCAATTTGAACCATCAGATTCAGCTGCAACTGCAATTGAACCATCAGATTAAACTACAACTTCAATTGAACCATTAGATTCAGCTGCAACTGCAATTTGAACCATTAGATTAAGCTACAACTGAAATTGAACCATTAGATTAAACTACAACTGCAATTGAACCATCAGATTAAACTACAACTGCAGTTGAATCATCAGATTAAACTACAACTGCAGTTGAACCATTAGATTCAGCTACAACTGCAATTGAACCATCAGATTCAGCTGCAACTGCAATTTGAACCATCAGATTAAACTACAACTGCAATTTGAATCATCAGATTAAACTACAACTGCAATTTGAACCATCAGATTAAACTACAACTGCAGTTGAACCATCAGATTAAACTACAACTGCAATTGAACCATCAGATTAAACTACAACTGCAATTTGAACCATCAGATTCAGCTACAACTGCAATTTGAACCATTAGATTAAACTACAATTGCAATTGAACCATCAGATTAAACTACAACTGCAGTTGAATCATCAGATTAAACTACAACTGCAGTTGAACCATTAGATTCAGCTACAACTGCAATTTGAACCATCAGATTCAGCTGCAACTGCAATTGAACCATCAGATTAAACTACAACTTCAATTGAACCATTAGATTCAGCTGCAACTGCAATTTGAACCATTAGATTAAGCTACAACTGAAATTGAACCATTAGATTAAACTACAACTGCAATTGAACCATCAGATTAAACTACAACTGCAGTTGAATCATCAGATTAAACTACAACTGCAGTTGAACCATTAGATTCAGCTACAACTGCAATTTGAACCATCAGATTCAGCTGCAACTGCAATTGAACCATCAGATTAAACTACAACTTCAATTGAACCATTAGATTCAGCTGCAACTGCAATTTGAACCATTAGATTAAGCTACAACTGAAATTGAACCATTAGATTAAACTACAACTGCAATTGAACCATCAGATTAAACTACAACTGCAATTGAACTATCAGATTAAACTACAACTGCAATTGAACCATCAGATTCAGCTGCAACTGCAATTTGAACCATCAGATTAAACTACAACTGCAATTTGAATCATCAGATTAAACTACAACTGCAATTGAACCATCAGATTAAACTACAACTGCAATTGAACCATCAGATTCAGCTACAACTGCAATTGAACCATCAGATTAAACTACAACTGCAATTGAACCATCAGATTCAGCTACAACTGCAATTGAACCATCAGATTAAACTACAACTGCAATTGAATTATCAGATTCAGCTACAACTGCAATTTGAACCATCAGATTAAACTACAACTGCAATTGAACCATCAGATTAAACTACAACTGCAGTTGAACCATCAGATTCAGCTACAACTGCAATTTGAACCATCAGATTCAGCTACAACTGCAATTTGAACCATCAGATTCAGCTACAACTGCAATTTGAACCATCAGATTAAACTACAACTGCAATTGAACCATTAGATTCAGCTGCAACTTCAATTGAACCATCAGATTAAACTACAACTGCAATTGAACCATCAGATTCAGCTACAACTGCAATTGAACCATCAGATTAAACTACAACTGCAATTTGAACCATCAGATTCAGCTACAACTGCAATTGAACCATCAGATTAAACTACAACTGCAATTGAACCATCAGATTAAACTACAACTGCAATTGAACTATCAGATTAAACTACAACTGCAATTTGAACCATCAGATTCAGCTACAACTGCAATTGAACCATCAGATTAAACTACAACTGCAATTGAATTATCAGATTAAACTACAACTGCAATTTGAACCATCAGATTAAACTACAACTGCAATTTGAACCATCAGATTAAACTACAACTGCAATTGAACCATTAGATTCAGCTGCAACTTCAATTGAACCATCAGATTCAGCTACAACTGCAATTGAACCATCAGATTAAACTACAACTGCAATTGAACCATCAGATTCAGCTGCAACTGCAATTGAACCATCAGATTAAACTACAACTGCAATTGAACCATTAGATTCAGCTGCAACTGCAATTTGAACCATCAGATTAAACTACAACTGGAATTGAACCATTAGATTCAGCTGTAACTGCAATTTGAACCATTAGATTAAACTACAACTGCAATTGAACCATCAGATTAAACTACAACTGCAGTTGAACCATCAGATTCAGCTACAACTGCAATTTGAACCATCAGATTAAACTACAACTGCAATTTGAACCATCAGATTAAACTACAACTGCAATTGAACCATCAGATTAAACTACAACTGCAATTGAACCATCAGATTAAACTACAACTGCAATTGAACCATCAGATTCAGCTGCAACTGCAATTTGAACCATTAGATTAAACTACAACTGCAGTTGAACCATCAGATTCAGCTACAACTGCAGTTGAACCATTAGATTCAGCTACAACTGCAATTTGAACCATCAGATTCAGCTACAACTGCAATTTGAACCATCAGATTAAACTACAACTGCAATTGAACCATCAGATTAAACTACAACTGCAATTGAACCATCAGATTCAGCTGCAACTGCAATTGAACCATTAGATTAAACTACAACTGCAGTTGAACCATCAGATTCAGCTACAACTGCAATTTGAACCATCAGATTCAGCTACAACTGCAATTTGAACCATCAGATTAAACTACAACTGCAATTGAACCATCAGATTCAGCTACAACTGCAATTTGAACCATCAGATTCAGCTACAACTGCAATTTGAACCATCAGATTCAGCTACAACTGCAATTTGAACCATTAGATTCAGCTACAACTGCAATTTGAACCATCAGATTCAGCTGCAACTGCAATTGAACCATCAGATTAAACTACAACTTCAATTGAACCATTAGATTCAGCTGCAACTGCAATTTGAACCATTAGATTAAGCTACAACTGAAATTGAACCATTAGATTAAACTACAACTGCAATTGAACCATCAGATTAAACTACAACTGCAGTTGAATCATCAGATTAAACTACAACTGCAGTTGAACCATTAGATTCAGCTACAACTGCAATTTGAACCATCAGATTCAGCTGCAACTGCAATTGAACCATCAGATTAAACTACAACTTCAATTGAACCATTAGATTCAGCTGCAACTGCAATTTGAACCATTAGATTAAGCTACAACTGAAATTGAACCATTAGATTAAACTACAACTGCAATTGAACCATCAGATTAAACTACAACTGCAGTTGAATCATCAGATTAAACTACAACTGCAGTTGAACCATTAGATTCAGCTACAACTGCAATTTGAACCATCAGATTCAGCTGCAACTGCAATTGAACCATCAGATTAAACTACAACTTCAATTGAACCATTAGATTCAGCTGCAACTGCAATTTGAACCATTAGATTAAGCTACAACTGAAATTGAACCATTAGATTAAACTACAACTGCAATTGAACCATCAGATTAAACTACAACTGCAATTGAACTATCAGATTAAACTACAACTGCAATTGAACCATCAGATTCAGCTGCAACTGCAATTTGAACCATCAGATTAAACTACAACTGCAATTTGAATCATCAGATTAAACTACAACTGCAATTGAACCATCAGATTAAACTACAACTGCAATTGAACCATCAGATTCAGCTACAACTGCAATTGAACCATCAGATTAAACTACAACTGCAATTGAACCATCAGATTCAGCTACAACTGCAATTGAACCATCAGATTAAACTACAACTGCAATTGAATTATCAGATTCAGCTACAACTGCAATTTGAACCATCAGATTAAACTACAACTGCAATTGAACCATCAGATTAAACTACAACTGCAGTTGAACCATCAGATTCAGCTACAACTGCAATTTGAACCATCAGATTCAGCTACAACTGCAATTTGAACCATCAGATTCAGCTACAACTGCAATTTGAACCATCAGATTAAACTACAACTGCAATTGAACCATTAGATTCAGCTGCAACTTCAATTGAACCATCAGATTAAACTACAACTGCAATTGAACCATCAGATTCAGCTACAACTGCAATTGAACCATCAGATTAAACTACAACTGCAATTTGAACCATCAGATTCAGCTACAACTGCAATTGAACCATCAGATTAAACTACAACTGCAATTGAACTATCAGATTAAACTACAACTGCAATTTGAACCATCAGATTCAGCTACAACTGCAATTGAACCATCAGATTAAACTACAACTGCAATTGAATTATCAGATTAAACTACAACTGCAATTTGAACCATCAGATTCAGCTACAACTGCAATTTGAACCATCAGATTAAACTACAACTGCAATTGAACCATTAGATTCAGCTGCAACTTCAATTGAACCATCAGATTCAGCTACAACTGCAATTGAACCATCAGATTAAACTACAACTGCAATTGAACCATCAGATTCAGCTGCAACTGCAATTGAACCATCAGATTAAACTACAACTGCAATTGAACCATTAGATTCAGCTGCAACTGCAATTTGAACCATCAGATTAAACTACAACTGGAATTGAACCATTAGATTCAGCTGTAACTGCAATTTGAACCATTAGATTAAACTACAACTGCAATTGAACCATCAGATTAAACTACAACTGCAGTTGAACCATCAGATTCAGCTACAACTGCAATTTGAACCATCAGATTAAACTACAACTGCAATTTGAACCATCAGATTAAACTACAACTGCAATTGAACCATCAGATTAAACTACAACTGCAATTGAACCATCAGATTAAACTACAACTGCAATTGAACCATCAGATTCAGCTGCAACTGCAATTTGAACCATTAGATTAAACTACAACTGCAGTTGAACCATCAGATTCAGCTACAACTGCAGTTGAACCATTAGATTCAGCTACAACTGCAATTTGAACCATCAGATTCAGCTACAACTGCAATTTGAACCATCAGATTAAACTACAACTGCAATTGAACCATCAGATTAAACTACAACTGCAATTGAACCATCAGATTCAGCTGCAACTGCAATTGAACCATTAGATTAAACTACAACTGCAGTTGAACCATCAGATTCAGCTACAACTGCAATTTGAACCATCAGATTCAGCTACAACTGCAATTTGAACCATCAGATTAAACTACAACTGCAATTGAACCATCAGATTCAGCTACAACTGCAATTTGAACCATCAGATTCAGCTACAACTGCAATTTGAACCATCAGATTCAGCTACAACTGCAATTTGAACCATCAGATTAAACTACAACTGCAATTGAACCATTAGATTCAGCTGCAACTTCAATTGAACCATCAGATTAAACTACAACTGCAATTGAACCATCAGATTCAGCTACAACTGCAATTGAACCATCAGATTAAACTACAACTGCAATTGAACCATCAGATTAAACTACAACTGCAATTGAATTATCAGATTAAACTACAACTGCAATTTGAACCATCAGATTCAGCTACAACTGCAATTTGAACCATCAGATTAAACTACAACTGCAATTGAACCATTAGATTCAGCTGCAACTTCAATTGAACCATCAGATTCAGCTACAACTGCAATTGAACCATCAGATTAAACTACAACTGCAATTGAACCATCAGATTCAGCTGCAACTGCAATTGAACCATCAGATTAAACTACAACTGCAATTGAACCATTAGATTCAGCTACAACTGCAATTGAACCATCAGATTAAACTACAACTGCAATTGAACCATCAGATTAAACTACAACTGCAGTTGAATCATCAGATTAAACTACAACTGCAATTGAACCATCAGATTCAGCTACAACTGCAATTTGAACCATCAGATTCAGCTACAACTGCAATTGAACCATTAGATTAAACTACAACTGCAGTTGAACCATCAGATTCAGCTACAACTGCAATTTGAACCATCAGATTCAGCTGCAACTGCAATTGAACCATTAGATTAAACTACAACTGCAGTTGAACCATCAGATTCAGCTACAACTGCAATTTGAACCATCAGATTCAGCTACAACTGCAATTTGAACCATCAGATTAAACTACAACTGCAATTGAACCATCAGATTCAGCTACAACTGCAATTTGAACCATCAGATTCAGCTACAACTGCAATTTGAACCATCAGATTCAGCTACAACTGCAATTTGAACCATCAGATTAAACTACAACTGCAATTGAACCATTAGATTCAGCTGCAACTTCAATTGAACCATCAGATTAAACTACAACTGCAATTGAACCATCAGATTCAGCTACAACTGCAATTGAACCATCAGATTAAACTACAACTGCAATTGAACCATCAGATTAAACTACAACTGCAGTTGAATCATCAGATTAAACTACAACTGCAATTGAACCATCAGATTCAGCTACAACTGCAATTTGAACCATCAGATTAAACTACAACTGCAATTGAACCATTAGATTCAGCTGCAACTTCAATTGAACCATCAGATTCAGCTACAACTGCAATTGAACCATCAGATTAAACTACAACTGCAATTGAACCATCAGATTCAGCTGCAACTGCAATTGAACCATCAGATTAAACTACAACTGCAATTGAACCATTAGATTCAGCTGCAACTGCAATTTGAACCATCAGATTAAACTACAACTGGAATTGAACCATTAGATTCAGCTGCAACTGCAATTTGAACCATTAGATTAAACTACAACTGCAATTGAACCATCAGATTAAACTACAACTGCAATTTGAACCATCAGATTCAGCTACAACTGCAATTTGAACCATTAGATTAAACTACAACTGCAATTTGAACCATCAGATTCAGCTACAACTGCAATTTGAACCATTAGATTAAACTACAACTGCAATTGAACCATCAGATTAAACTACAACTGCAGTTGAATCATCAGATTAAACTACAACTGCAATTGAACCATCAGATTCAGCTGCAACTGCAATTGAACCATTAGATTAAACTACAACTGCAGTTGAACCATTAGATTAAACTACAACTGCAATTGAACCATCAGATTAAACTACAACTGCAATTGAACTATCAGATTAAACTACAACTGCAATTGAACCATCAGATTCAGCTGCAACTGCAATTGAACCATCAGATTAAACTACAACTGCAATTGAACTATCAGATTAAACTACAACTGCAATTGAACCATCAGATTCAGCTGCAACTGCAATTTGAACCATCAGATTAAACTACAACTGCAATTTGAATCATCAGATTAAACTACAACTGCAATTTGAACCATCAGATTAAACTACAACTGCAGTTGAATCATCAGATTAAACTACAACTGCAGTTGAACCATTAGATTCAGCTAAAACTGCAATTTGAACCATCAGATTCAGCTGCAACTGCAATTGAACCATCAGATTAAACTACAACTGCAATTTGAACCATCAGATTAAACTACAACTGCAAATTGAACCATCAGATTAAACTACAACTGCAATTTGAATCATCAGATTAAACTACAACTGCAATTTGAATCATCAGATTAAACTACAACTGCAGTTGAATCATCAGATTAAACTACAACTGCAGTTGAACCATTAGATTCAGCTATAACTGCAATTTGAACCATCAGATTCAGCTGCAACTGCAATTGAACCATCAGATTAAACTACAACTGCAATTTGAACCATCAGATTCAGCTACAACTGCAGTTGAATCATCAGATTAAACTACAACTGCAGTTGAACCATTAGATTCAGCTACAACTGCAATTTGAACCATCAGATTCAGCTGCAACTGCAATTGAACCATCAGATTAAACTACAACTTCAATTGAACCATTAGATTCAGCTGCAACTGCAATTTGAACCATTAGATTAAGCTACAACTGAAATTGAACCATTAGATTAAACTACAACTGCAATTGAACCATCAGATTAAACTACAACTGCAATTGAACTATCAGATTAAACTACAACTGCAATTGAACCATCAGATTCAGCTGCAACTGCAATTTGAACCATCAGATTAAACTACAACTGCAATTTGAATCATCAGATTAAACTACAACTGCAATTTGAACCATCAGATTAAACTACAACTGCAGTTGAATCATCAGATTAAACTACAACTGCAGTTGAATCATCAGATTAAACTACAACTGCAATTGAACCATCAGATTAAACTACAACTGCAATTTGAATCATCAGATTAAACTACAACTGCAATTTGAACCATCAGATTAAACTACAACTGCAATTGAACCATCAGATTAAACTACAACTGCAATTGAACCATCAGATTAAACTACAACTGCAATTGAACTATCAGATTAAACTACAACTGCAATTGAACCATCAGATTAAACTACAACTGCAATTGAACTATCAGATTAAACTACAACTGCAATTGAACCATCAGATTCAGCTGCAACTGCAATTTGAACCATTAGATTAAACTACAACTGCAGTTGAATCATCAGATTAAACTACAACTGCAGTTGAACCATTAGATTCAGCTACAACTGCAATTTGAACCATCAGATTCAGCTACAACTGCAATTTGAACCATCAGATTCAGCTGCAACTGCAATTGAACCATCAGATTAAACTACAACTTCAATTGAACCATTAGATTCAGCTGCAACTGCAATTTGAACCATTAGATTAAGCTACAACTGAAATTGAACCATTAGATTAAACTACAACTGCAATTGAACCATCAGATTAAACTACAACTGCAATTGAACTATCAGATTAAACTACAACTGCAATTGAACCATCAGATTCAGCTGCAACTGCAATTTGAACCATCAGATTAAACTACAACTGCAATTTGAATCATCAGATTAAACTACAACTGCAATTTGAACCATCAGATTAAACTACAACTGCAGTTGAATCATCAGATTAAACTACAACTGCAGTTGAATCATCAGATTAAACTACAACTGCAATTGAACCATCAGATTAAACTACAACTGCAATTTGAATCATCAGATTAAACTACAACTGCAATTTGAACCATCAGATTAAACTACAACTGCAATTGAACCATCAGATTAAACTACAACTGCAATTGAACCATCAGATTAAACTACAACTGCAATTGAACTATCAGATTAAACTACAACTGCAATTGAACCATCAGATTAAACTACAACTGCAATTGAACCATCAGATTAAACTACAACTGCAATTGAACCATCAGATTCAGCTGCAACTGCAATTTGAACCATTAGATTAAACTACAACTGCAGTTGAATCATCAGATTAAACTACAACTGCAGTTGAACCATTAGATTCAGCTACAACTGCAATTTGAACCATCAGATTCAGCTACAACTGCAATTTGAACCATTAGATTAAACTACAACTGCAATTGAACCATCAGATTAAACTACAACTGCAGTTGAATCATCAGATTAAACTACAACTGCAGTTGAACCATCAGATTCAGCTGCAACTGCAATTGAACCATTAGATTAAACTACAACTGCAGTTGAACCATTAGATTAAACTACAACTGCAATTGAACCATCAGATTAAACTACAACTGCAATTGAACTATCAGATTAAACTACAACTGCAATTGAACCATCAGATTCAGCTGCAACTGCAATTGAACCATCAGATTAAACTACAACTGCAATTGAACTATCAGATTAAACTACAACTGCAATTGAACCATCAGATTCAGCTGCAACTGCAATTTGAACCATCAGATTAAACTACAACTGCAATTTGAATCATCAGATTAAACTACAACTGCAATTTGAACCATCAGATTAAACTACAACTGCAGTTGAATCATCAGATTAAACTACAACTGCAGTTGAACCATTAGATTCAGCTAAAACTGCAATTTGAACCATCAGATTCAGCTGCAACTGCAATTGAACCATCAGATTAAACTACAACTGCAATTTGAACCATCAGATTAAACTACAACTGCAAATTGAACCATCAGATTAAACTACAACTGCAATTTGAATCATCAGATTAAACTACAACTGCAATTTGAATCATCAGATTAAACTACAACTGCAGTTGAATCATCAGATTAAACTACAACTGCAGTTGAACCATTAGATTCAGCTATAACTGCAATTTGAACCATCAGATTCAGCTGCAACTGCAATTGAACCATCAGATTAAACTACAACTGCAATTTGAACCATCAGATTCAGCTACAACTGCAGTTGAATCATCAGATTAAACTACAACTGCAGTTGAACCATTAGATTCAGCTACAACTGCAATTTGAACCATCAGATTCAGCTGCAACTGCAATTGAACCATCAGATTAAACTACAACTTCAATTGAACCATTAGATTCAGCTGCAACTGCAATTTGAACCATTAGATTAAGCTACAACTGAAATTGAACCATTAGATTAAACTACAACTGCAATTGAACCATCAGATTAAACTACAACTGCAATTGAACTATCAGATTAAACTACAACTGCAATTGAACCATCAGATTCAGCTGCAACTGCAATTTGAACCATCAGATTCAGCTACAACTGCAATTTGAACCATCAGATTCAGCTGCAACTGCAATTTGAACCATCAGATTAAACTACAACTGCAATTTGAATCATCAGATTAAACTACAACTGCAATTTGAACCATCAGATTAAACTACAACTGCAGTTGAATCATCAGATTAAACTACAACTGCAGTTGAATCATCAGATTAAACTACAACTGCAATTGAACCATCAGATTAAACTACAACTGCAATTTGAATCATCAGATTAAACTACAACTGCAATTTGAACCATCAGATTAAACTACAACTGCAATTGAACCATCAGATTAAACTACAACTGCAATTGAACCATCAGATTAAACTACAACTGCAATTGAACTATCAGATTAAACTACAACTGCAATTGAACCATCAGATTAAACTACAACTGCAATTGAACTATCAGATTAAACTACAACTGCAATTGAACCATCAGATTCAGCTGCAACTGCAATTTGAACCATCAGATTAAACTACAACTGCAATTTGAATCATCAGATTAAACTACAACTGCAATTTGAACCATCAGATTAAACTACAACTGCAGTTGAACCATCAGATTAAACTACAACTGCAATTGAACCATCAGATTAAACTACAACTGCAATTTGAACCATCAGATTCAGCTACAACTGCAATTTGAACCATTAGATTAAACTACAATTGCAATTGAACCATCAGATTAAACTACAACTGCAGTTGAATCATCAGATTAAACTACAACTGCAGTTGAACCATTAGATTCAGCTACAACTGCAATTTGAACCATCAGATTCAGCTGCAACTGCAATTGAACCATCAGATTAAACTACAACTTCAATTGAACCATTAGATTCAGCTGCAACTGCAATTTGAACCATTAGATTAAGCTACAACTGAAATTGAACCATTAGATTAAACTACAACTGCAATTGAACCATCAGATTAAACTACAACTGCAGTTGAATCATCAGATTAAACTACAACTGCAGTTGAACCATTAGATTCAGCTACAACTGCAATTGAACCATCAGATTCAGCTGCAACTGCAATTTGAACCATCAGATTAAACTACAACTGCAATTTGAATCATCAGATTAAACTACAACTGCAATTTGAACCATCAGATTAAACTACAACTGCAGTTGAATCATCAGATTAAACTACAACTGCAGTTGAACCATTAGATTCAGCTAAAACTGCAATTTGAACCATCAGATTCAGCTGCAACTGCAATTGAACCATCAGATTAAACTACAACTGCAATTTGAACCATCAGATTAAACTACAACTGCAAATTGAACCATCAGATTAAACTACAACTGCAATTTGAATCATCAGATTAAACTACAACTGCAGTTGAATCATCAGATTAAACTACAACTGCAGTTGAACCATTAGATTCAGCTATAACTGCAATTTGAACCATCAGATTCAGCTGCAACTGCAATTGAACCATCAGATTAAACTACAACTGCAATTTGAACCATCAGATTCAGCTACAACTGCAGTTGAATCATCAGATTAAACTACAACTGCAGTTGAACCATTAGATTCAGCTACAACTGCAATTTGAACCATCAGATTCAGCTGCAACTGCAATTGAACCATCAGATTAAACTACAACTTCAATTGAACCATTAGATTCAGCTGCAACTGCAATTTGAACCATTAGATTAAGCTACAACTGAAATTGAACCATTAGATTAAACTACAACTGCAATTGAACCATCAGATTAAACTACAACTGCAATTGAACTATCAGATTAAACTACAACTGCAATTGAACCATCAGATTCAGCTGCAACTGCAATTTGAACCATCAGATTAAACTACAACTGCAATTTGAATCATCAGATTAAACTACAACTGCAATTTGAACCATCAGATTAAACTACAACTGCAGTTGAATCATCAGATTAAACTACAACTGCAGTTGAATCATCAGATTAAACTACAACTGCAATTGAACCATCAGATTAAACTACAACTGCAATTTGAATCATCAGATTAAACTACAACTGCAATTTGAACCATCAGATTAAACTACAACTGCAATTGAACCATCAGATTAAACTACAACTGCAATTGAACCATCAGATTAAACTACAACTGCAATTGAACTATCAGATTAAACTACAACTGCAATTGAACCATCAGATTAAACTACAACTGCAATTGAACTATCAGATTAAACTACAACTGCAATTGAACCATCAGATTCAGCTGCAACTGCAATTTGAACCATCAGATTAAACTACAACTGCAATTTGAATCATCAGATTAAACTACAACTGCAATTTGAACCATCAGATTAAACTACAACTGCAGTTGAACCATCAGATTAAACTACAACTGCAATTGAACCATCAGATTAAACTACAACTGCAATTTGAACCATCAGATTCAGCTACAACTGCAATTTGAACCATTAGATTAAACTACAATTGCAATTGAACCATCAGATTAAACTACAACTGCAGTTGAATCATCAGATTAAACTACAACTGCAGTTGAACCATTAGATTCAGCTACAACTGCAATTTGAACCATCAGATTCAGCTGCAACTGCAATTGAACCATCAGATTAAACTACAACTTCAATTGAACCATTAGATTCAGCTGCAACTGCAATTTGAACCATTAGATTAAGCTACAACTGAAATTGAACCATTAGATTAAACTACAACTGCAATTGAACCATCAGATTAAACTACAACTGCAGTTGAATCATCAGATTAAACTACAACTGCAGTTGAACCATTAGATTCAGCTACAACTGCAATTGAACCATCAGATTCAGCTGCAACTGCAATTTGAACCATCAGATTAAACTACAACTGCAATTTGAATCATCAGATTAAACTACAACTGCAATTTGAACCATCAGATTAAACTACAACTGCAGTTGAACCATCAGATTAAACTACAACTGCAATTGAACCATCAGATTAAACTACAACTGCAATTTGAACCATCAGATTCAGCTACAACTGCAATTTGAACCATTAGATTAAACTACAATTGCAATTGAACCATCAGATTAAACTACAACTGCAGTTGAATCATCAGATTAAACTACAACTGCAGTTGAACCATTAGATTCAGCTACAACTGCAATTTGAACCATCAGATTCAGCTGCAACTGCAATTGAACCATCAGATTAAACTACAACTTCAATTGAACCATTAGATTCAGCTGCAACTGCAATTTGAACCATTAGATTAAGCTACAACTGAAATTGAACCATTAGATTAAACTACAACTGCAATTGAACCATCAGATTAAACTACAACTGCAGTTGAATCATCAGATTAAACTACAACTGCAGTTGAACCATTAGATTCAGCTACAACTGCAATTTGAACCATCAGATTCAGCTGCAACTGCAATTGAACCATCAGATTAAACTACAACTTCAATTGAACCATTAGATTCAGCTGCAACTGCAATTTGAACCATTAGATTAAGCTACAACTGAAATTGAACCATTAGATTAAACTACAACTGCAATTGAACCATCAGATTAAACTACAACTGCAGTTGAATCATCAGATTAAACTACAACTGCAGTTGAACCATTAGATTCAGCTACAACTGCAATTGAACCATCAGATTCAGCTGCAACTGCAATTTGAACCATCAGATTAAACTACAACTGCAATTTGAATCATCAGATTAAACTACAACTGCAATTTGAACCATCAGATTAAACTACAACTGCAGTTGAACCATCAGATTAAACTACAACTGCAATTGAACCATCAGATTAAACTACAACTGCAATTTGAACCATCAGATTCAGCTACAACTGCAATTTGAACCATTAGATTAAACTACAATTGCAATTGAACCATCAGATTAAACTACAACTGCAGTTGAATCATCAGATTAAACTACAACTGCAGTTGAACCATTAGATTCAGCTACAACTGCAATTTGAACCATCAGATTCAGCTGCAACTGCAATTGAACCATCAGATTAAACTACAACTTCAATTGAACCATTAGATTCAGCTGCAACTGCAATTTGAACCATTAGATTAAGCTACAACTGAAATTGAACCATTAGATTAAACTACAACTGCAATTGAACCATCAGATTAAACTACAACTGCAGTTGAATCATCAGATTAAACTACAACTGCAGTTGAACCATTAGATTCAGCTACAACTGCAATTTGAACCATCAGATTCAGCTGCAACTGCAATTGAACCATCAGATTAAACTACAACTTCAATTGAACCATTAGATTCAGCTGCAACTGCAATTTGAACCATTAGATTAAGCTACAACTGAAATTGAACCATTAGATTAAACTACAACTGCAATTGAACCATCAGATTAAACTACAACTGCAATTGAACTATCAGATTAAACTACAACTGCAATTGAACCATCAGATTCAGCTGCAACTGCAATTTGAACCATCAGATTAAACTACAACTGCAATTTGAATCATCAGATTAAACTACAACTGCAATTGAACCATCAGATTAAACTACAACTGCAATTGAACCATCAGATTCAGCTACAACTGCAATTTGAACCATCAGATTAAACTACAACTGCAATTGAACCATCAGATTCAGCTACAACTGCAATTGAACCATCAGATTAAACTACAACTGCAATTGAATTATCAGATTCAGCTACAACTGCAATTTGAACCATCAGATTAAACTACAACTGCAATTGAACCATCAGATTAAACTACAACTGCAGTTGAACCATCAGATTCAGCTACAACTGCAATTTGAACCATCAGATTCAGCTACAACTGCAATTTGAACCATCAGATTCAGCTACAACTGCAATTTGAACCATCAGATTAAACTACAACTGCAATTGAACCATTAGATTCAGCTGCAACTTCAATTGAACCATCAGATTAAACTACAACTGCAATTGAACCATCAGATTCAGCTACAACTGCAATTTGAACCATCAGATTAAACTACAACTGCAGTTGAATCATCAGATTAAACTACAACTGCAGTTGAACCATTAGATTCAGCTACAACTGCAATTTGAACCATCAGATTCAGCTACAACTGCAATTTGAACCATTAGATTAAACTACAACTGCAATTGAACCATCAGATTAAACTACAACTGCAGTTGAATCATCAGATTAAACTACAACTGCAGTTGAACCATCAGATTCAGCTGCAACTGCAATTGAACCATTAGATTAAACTACAACTGCAGTTGAACCATTAGATTAAACTACAACTGCAATTGAACCATCAGATTAAACTACAACTGCAATTGAACTATCAGATTAAACTACAACTGCAATTGAACCATCAGATTCAGCTGCAACTGCAATTGAACCATCAGATTAAACTACAACTGCAATTGAACTATCAGATTAAACTACAACTGCAATTGAACCATCAGATTCAGCTGCAACTGCAATTTGAACCATCAGATTAAACTACAACTGCAATTTGAATCATCAGATTAAACTACAACTGCAATTTGAACCATCAGATTAAACTACAACTGCAGTTGAATCATCAGATTAAACTACAACTGCAGTTGAACCATTAGATTCAGCTAAAACTGCAATTTGAACCATCAGATTCAGCTGCAACTGCAATTGAACCATCAGATTAAACTACAACTGCAATTTGAACCATCAGATTAAACTACAACTGCAAATTGAACCATCAGATTAAACTACAACTGCAATTTGAATCATCAGATTAAACTACAACTGCAATTTGAATCATCAGATTAAACTACAACTGCAGTTGAATCATCAGATTAAACTACAACTGCAGTTGAACCATTAGATTCAGCTATAACTGCAATTTGAACCATCAGATTCAGCTGCAACTGCAATTGAACCATCAGATTAAACTACAACTGCAATTTGAACCATCAGATTCAGCTACAACTGCAGTTGAATCATCAGATTAAACTACAACTGCAGTTGAACCATTAGATTCAGCTACAACTGCAATTTGAACCATCAGATTCAGCTGCAACTGCAATTGAACCATCAGATTAAACTACAACTTCAATTGAACCATTAGATTCAGCTGCAACTGCAATTTGAACCATTAGATTAAGCTACAACTGAAATTGAACCATTAGATTAAACTACAACTGCAATTGAACCATCAGATTAAACTACAACTGCAATTGAACTATCAGATTAAACTACAACTGCAATTGAACCATCAGATTCAGCTGCAACTGCAATTTGAACCATCAGATTCAGCTACAACTGCAATTTGAACCATCAGATTCAGCTGCAACTGCAATTTGAACCATCAGATTAAACTACAACTGCAATTTGAATCATCAGATTAAACTACAACTGCAATTTGAACCATCAGATTAAACTACAACTGCAGTTGAATCATCAGATTAAACTACAACTGCAGTTGAATCATCAGATTAAACTACAACTGCAATTGAACCATCAGATTAAACTACAACTGCAATTTGAATCATCAGATTAAACTACAACTGCAATTTGAACCATCAGATTAAACTACAACTGCAATTGAACCATCAGATTAAACTACAACTGCAATTGAACCATCAGATTAAACTACAACTGCAATTGAACTATCAGATTAAACTACAACTGCAATTGAACCATCAGATTAAACTACAACTGCAATTGAACTATCAGATTAAACTACAACTGCAATTGAACCATCAGATTCAGCTGCAACTGCAATTTGAACCATCAGATTAAACTACAACTGCAATTTGAATCATCAGATTAAACTACAACTGCAATTTGAACCATCAGATTAAACTACAACTGCAGTTGAACCATCAGATTAAACTACAACTGCAATTGAACCATCAGATTAAACTACAACTGCAATTTGAACCATCAGATTCAGCTACAACTGCAATTTGAACCATTAGATTAAACTACAATTGCAATTGAACCATCAGATTAAACTACAACTGCAGTTGAATCATCAGATTAAACTACAACTGCAGTTGAACCATTAGATTCAGCTACAACTGCAATTTGAACCATCAGATTCAGCTGCAACTGCAATTGAACCATCAGATTAAACTACAACTTCAATTGAACCATTAGATTCAGCTGCAACTGCAATTTGAACCATTAGATTAAGCTACAACTGAAATTGAACCATTAGATTAAACTACAACTGCAATTGAACCATCAGATTAAACTACAACTGCAGTTGAATCATCAGATTAAACTACAACTGCAGTTGAACCATTAGATTCAGCTACAACTGCAATTGAACCATCAGATTCAGCTGCAACTGCAATTTGAACCATCAGATTAAACTACAACTGCAATTTGAATCATCAGATTAAACTACAACTGCAATTTGAACCATCAGATTAAACTACAACTGCAGTTGAATCATCAGATTAAACTACAACTGCAGTTGAACCATTAGATTCAGCTAAAACTGCAATTTGAACCATCAGATTCAGCTGCAACTGCAATTGAACCATCAGATTAAACTACAACTGCAATTTGAACCATCAGATTAAACTACAACTGCAAATTGAACCATCAGATTAAACTACAACTGCAATTTGAATCATCAGATTAAACTACAACTGCAATTTGAATCATCAGATTAAACTACAACTGCAGTTGAATCATCAGATTAAACTACAACTGCAGTTGAACCATTAGATTCAGCTATAACTGCAATTTGAACCATCAGATTCAGCTGCAACTGCAATTGAACCATCAGATTAAACTACAACTGCAATTTGAACCATCAGATTCAGCTACAACTGCAGTTGAATCATCAGATTAAACTACAACTGCAGTTGAACCATTAGATTCAGCTACAACTGCAATTTGAACCATCAGATTCAGCTGCAACTGCAATTGAACCATCAGATTAAACTACAACTTCAATTGAACCATTAGATTCAGCTGCAACTGCAATTTGAACCATTAGATTAAGCTACAACTGAAATTGAACCATTAGATTAAACTACAACTGCAATTGAACCATCAGATTAAACTACAACTGCAATTGAACTATCAGATTAAACTACAACTGCAATTGAACCATCAGATTCAGCTGCAACTGCAATTTGAACCATCAGATTAAACTACAACTGCAATTTGAATCATCAGATTAAACTACAACTGCAATTTGAACCATCAGATTAAACTACAACTGCAATTTGAATCATCAGATTAAACTACAACTGCAGTTGAATCATCAGATTAAACTACAACTGCAATTGAACCATCAGATTAAACTACAACTGCAATTTGAATCATCAGATTAAACTACAACTGCAATTTGAACCATCAGATTAAACTACAACTGCAATTGAACCATCAGATTAAACTACAACTGCAATTGAACCATCAGATTAAACTACAACTGCAATTGAACTATCAGATTAAACTACAACTGCAATTGAACCATCAGATTAAACTACAACTGCAATTGAACTATCAGATTAAACTACAACTGCAATTGAACCATCAGATTCAGCTGCAACTGCAATTTGAACCATCAGATTAAACTACAACTGCAATTTGAATCATCAGATTAAACTACAACTGCAATTTGAACCATCAGATTAAACTACAACTGCAGTTGAACCATCAGATTAAACTACAACTGCAATTGAACCATCAGATTAAACTACAACTGCAATTTGAACCATCAGATTCAGCTACAACTGCAATTTGAACCATTAGATTAAACTACAATTGCAATTGAACCATCAGATTAAACTACAACTGCAGTTGAATCATCAGATTAAACTACAACTGCAGTTGAACCATTAGATTCAGCTACAACTGCAATTTGAACCATCAGATTCAGCTGCAACTGCAATTGAACCATCAGATTAAACTACAACTTCAATTGAACCATTAGATTCAGCTGCAACTGCAATTTGAACCATTAGATTAAGCTACAACTGAAATTGAACCATTAGATTAAACTACAACTGCAATTGAACCATCAGATTAAACTACAACTGCAGTTGAATCATCAGATTAAACTACAACTGCAGTTGAACCATTAGATTCAGCTACAACTGCAATTGAACCATCAGATTCAGCTGCAACTGCAATTTGAACCATCAGATTAAACTACAACTGCAATTTGAATCATCAGATTAAACTACAACTGCAATTTGAACCATCAGATTAAACTACAACTGCAGTTGAACCATCAGATTAAACTACAACTGCAATTGAACCATCAGATTAAACTACAACTGCAATTTGAACCATCAGATTCAGCTACAACTGCAATTTGAACCATTAGATTAAACTACAATTGCAATTGAACCATCAGATTAAACTACAACTGCAGTTGAATCATCAGATTAAACTACAACTGCAGTTGAACCATTAGATTCAGCTACAACTGCAATTTGAACCATCAGATTCAGCTGCAACTGCAATTGAACCATCAGATTAAACTACAACTTCAATTGAACCATTAGATTCAGCTGCAACTGCAATTTGAACCATTAGATTAAGCTACAACTGAAATTGAACCATTAGATTAAACTACAACTGCAATTGAACCATCAGATTAAACTACAACTGCAGTTGAATCATCAGATTAAACTACAACTGCAGTTGAACCATTAGATTCAGCTACAACTGCAATTTGAACCATCAGATTCAGCTGCAACTGCAATTGAACCATCAGATTAAACTACAACTTCAATTGAACCATTAGATTCAGCTGCAACTGCAATTTGAACCATTAGATTAAGCTACAACTGAAATTGAACCATTAGATTAAACTACAACTGCAATTGAACCATCAGATTAAACTACAACTGCAGTTGAACCATCAGATTAAACTACAACTGCAGTTGAACCATTAGATTCAGCTACAACTGCAATTGAACCATCAGATTCAGCTGCAACTGCAATTTGAACCATCAGATTAAACTACAACTGCAATTTGAATCATCAGATTAAACTACAACTGCAATTTGAACCATCAGATTAAACTACAACTGCAGTTGAACCATCAGATTAAACTACAACTGCAATTGAACCATCAGATTAAACTACAACTGCAATTTGAACCATCAGATTCAGCTACAACTGCAATTTGAACCATTAGATTAAACTACAATTGCAATTGAACCATCAGATTAAACTACAACTGCAGTTGAATCATCAGATTAAACTACAACTGCAGTTGAACCATTAGATTCAGCTACAACTGCAATTTGAACCATCAGATTCAGCTGCAACTGCAATTGAACCATCAGATTAAACTACAACTTCAATTGAACCATTAGATTCAGCTGCAACTGCAATTTGAACCATTAGATTAAGCTACAACTGAAATTGAACCATTAGATTAAACTACAACTGCAATTGAACCATCAGATTAAACTACAACTGCAGTTGAATCATCAGATTAAACTACAACTGCAGTTGAACCATTAGATTCAGCTACAACTGCAATTTGAACCATCAGATTCAGCTGCAACTGCAATTGAACCATCAGATTAAACTACAACTTCAATTGAACCATTAGATTCAGCTGCAACTGCAATTTGAACCATTAGATTAAGCTACAACTGAAATTGAACCATTAGATTAAACTACAACTGCAATTGAACCATCAGATTAAACTACAACTGCAATTGAACTATCAGATTAAACTACAACTGCAATTGAACCATCAGATTCAGCTGCAACTGCAATTTGAACCATCAGATTAAACTACAACTGCAATTTGAATCATCAGATTAAACTACAACTGCAATTGAACCATCAGATTAAACTACAACTGCAATTGAACCATCAGATTCAGCTACAACTGCAATTTGAACCATCAGATTAAACTACAACTGCAATTGAACCATCAGATTCAGCTACAACTGCAATTGAACCATCAGATTAAACTACAACTGCAATTGAATTATCAGATTCAGCTACAACTGCAATTTGAACCATCAGATTAAACTACAACTGCAATTGAACCATCAGATTAAACTACAACTGCAGTTGAACCATCAGATTCAGCTACAACTGCAATTTGAACCATCAGATTCAGCTACAACTGCAATTTGAACCATCAGATTCAGCTACAACTGCAATTTGAACCATCAGATTAAACTACAACTGCAATTGAACCATTAGATTCAGCTGCAACTTCAATTGAACCATCAGATTAAACTACAACTGCAATTGAACCATCAGATTCAGCTACAACTGCAATTGAACCATCAGATTAAACTACAACTGCAATTTGAACCATCAGATTCAGCTACAACTGCAATTGAACCATCAGATTAAACTACAACTGCAATTGAACCATCAGATTAAACTACAACTGCAATTGAATTATCAGATTAAACTACAACTGCAATTTGAACCATCAGATTCAGCTACAACTGCAATTGAACCATCAGATTAAACTACAACTGCAATTGAATTATCAGATTAAACTACAACTGCAATTTGAACCATTAGATTCAGCTGCAACTGCAATTTGAACCATCAGATTAAACTACAACTGGAATTGAACCATTAGATTCAGCTGTAACTGCAATTTGAACCATTAGATTAAACTACAACTGCAATTGAACCATCAGATTAAACTACAACTGCAGTTGAACCATCAGATTCAGCTACAACTGCAATTTGAACCATCAGATTAAACTACAACTGCAATTTGAACCATCAGATTAAACTACAACTGCAATTGAACCATCAGATTCAGCTACAACTGCAATTGAACCATCAGATTAAACTACAACTGCAATTGAACCATCAGATTCAGCTGCAACTGCAATTTGAACCATTAGATTAAACTACAACTGCAGTTGAACCATCAGATTCAGCTACAACTGCAGTTGAACCATTAGATTCAGCTACAACTGCAATTTGAACCATCAGATTCAGCTACAACTGCAATTTGAACCATCAGATTCAGCTACAACTGCAATTGAACCATCAGATTAAACTACAACTGCAATTGAACCATCAGATTCAGCTGCAACTGCAATTGAACCATTAGATTAAACTACAACTGCAGTTGAACCATCAGATTCAGCTACAACTGCAATTTGAACCATCAGATTAAACTACAACTGCAATTTGAACCATCAGATTAAACTACAACTGCAATTGAACCATCAGATTCAGCTACAACTGCAATTGAACCATCAGATTAAACTACAACTGCAATTGAACCATCAGATTCAGCTGCAACTGCAATTGAACCATCAGATTAAACTACAACTGCAGTTGAATCATCAGATTAAACTACAACTGCAGTTGAACCATCAGATTCAGCTACAACTGCAATTTGAACCATCAGATTCAGCTACAACTGCAATTTGAACCATCAGATTCAGCTACAACTGCAATTTGAACCATCAGATTAAACTACAACTGCAATTGAACCATTAGATTCAGCTGCAACTTCAATTGAACCATCAGATTAAACTACAACTGCAATTGAACCATCAGATTCAGCTACAACTGCAATTGAACCATCAGATTAAACTACAACTGCAATTTGAACCATCAGATTCAGCTACAACTGCAATTGAACCATCAGATTAAACTACAACTGCAATTGAACCATCAGATTAAACTACAACTGCAATTGAATTATCAGATTAAACTACAACTGCAATTTGAACCATCAGATTCAGCTACAACTGCAATTGAACCATCAGATTAAACTACAACTGCAATTGAATTATCAGATTAAACTACAACTGCAATTTGAACCATTAGATTCAGCTGCAACTGCAATTTGAACCATCAGATTAAACTACAACTGGAATTGAACCATTAGATTCAGCTGTAACTGCAATTTGAACCATTAGATTAAACTACAACTGCAATTGAACCATCAGATTAAACTACAACTGCAGTTGAACCATCAGATTCAGCTACAACTGCAATTTGAACCATCAGATTAAACTACAACTGCAATTTGAACCATCAGATTAAACTACAACTGCAATTGAACCATCAGATTCAGCTACAACTGCAATTGAACCATCAGATTAAACTACAACTGCAATTGAACCATCAGATTCAGCTGCAACTGCAATTTGAACCATTAGATTAAACTACAACTGCAGTTGAACCATCAGATTCAGCTACAACTGCAGTTGAACCATTAGATTCAGCTACAACTGCAATTTGAACCATCAGATTCAGCTACAACTGCAATTTGAACCATCAGATTAAACTACAACTGCAATTGAACCATCAGATTAAACTACAACTGCAATTGAACCATCAGATTCAGCTGCAACTGCAATTGAACCATTAGATTAAACTACAACTGCAGTTGAACCATCAGATTCAGCTACAACTGCAATTTGAACCATCAGATTCAGCTACAACTGCAATTTGAACCATCAGATTAAACTACAACTGCAATTGAACCATCAGATTCAGCTACAACTGCAATTTGAACCATCAGATTCAGCTACAACTGCAATTTGAACCATCAGATTCAGCTACAACTGCAATTTGAACCATCAGATTAAACTACAACTGCAATTGAACCATTAGATTCAGCTGCAACTTCAATTGAACCATCAGATTAAACTACAACTGCAATTGAACCATCAGATTCAGCTACAACTGCAATTGAACCATCAGATTAAACTACAACTGCAATTGAACCATCAGATTAAACTACAACTGCAATTGAATTATCAGATTAAACTACAACTGCAATTTGAACCATCAGATTCAGCTACAACTGCAATTTGAACCATCAGATTAAACTACAACTGCAATTGAACCATTAGATTCAGCTGCAACTTCAATTGAACCATCAGATTCAGCTACAACTGCAATTGAACCATCAGATTAAACTACAACTGCAATTGAACCATCAGATTCAGCTGCAACTGCAATTGAACCATCAGATTAAACTACAACTGCAATTGAACCATTAGATTCAGCTGCAACTGCAATTTGAACCATCAGATTAAACTACAACTGGAATTGAACCATTAGATTCAGCTGCAACTGCAATTTGAACCATTAGATTAAACTACAACTGCAATTGAACCATCAGATTAAACTACAACTGCAATTTGAACCATCAGATTCAGCTACAACTGCAATTTGAACCATTAGATTAAACTACAACTGCAATTTGAACCATCAGATTCAGCTACAACTGCAATTTGAACCATTAGATTAAACTACAACTGCAATTGAACCATCAGATTAAACTACAACTGCAGTTGAATCATCAGATTAAACTACAACTGCAGTTGAACCATTAGATTCAGCTAAAACTGCAATTTGAACCATCAGATTCAGCTGCAACTGCAATTGAACCATCAGATTAAACTACAACTTCAATTGAACCATTAGATTCAGCTGCAACTGCAATTTGAACCATTAGATTAAGCTACAACTGAAATTGAACCATTAGATTAAACTACAACTGCAATTGAACCATCAGATTAAACTACAACTGCAATTGAACTATCAGATTAAACTACAACTGCAATTGAACCATCAGATTCAGCTGCAACTGCAATTTGAACCATCAGATTAAACTACAACTGCAATTTGAATCATCAGATTAAACTACAACTGCAATTTGAACCATCAGATTAAACTACAACTGCAGTTGAATCATCAGATTAAACTACAACTGCAATTGAATTATCAGATTAAACTACAACTGCAATTTGAACCATCAGATTCAGCTACAACTGCAATTTGAACCATCAGATTAAACTACAACTGCAATTGAATTATCAGATTAAACTACAACTGCAATTGAACCATCAGATTAAACTACAACTGCAATTTGAACCATCAGATTCAGCTACAACTGCAATTTGAACCATTAGATTAAACTACAACTGCAATTTGAACCATCAGATTCAGCTACAACTGCAATTTGAACCATCAGATTAAACTACAACTGCAATTGAACCATCAGATTAAACTACAACTGCAATTGAACCATCAGATTCAGCTGCAACTGCAATTGAACCATTAGATTAAACTACAACTGCAGTTGAACCATCAGATTCAGCTACAACTGCAATTTGAACCATCAGATTCAGCTACAACTGCAATTTGAACCATCAGATTAAACTACAACTGCAATTGAACCATCAGATTCAGCTACAACTGCAATTTGAACCATCAGATTCAGCTACAACTGCAATTTGAACCATCAGATTAAACTACAACTGCAATTGAACCATCAGATTAAACTACAACTGCAATTTGAACCATCAGATTCAGCTACAACTGCAATTTGAACCATTAGATTAAACTACAACTGCAATTGAACCATCAGATTAAACTACAACTGCAATTGAACCATCAGATTAAACTACAACTGCAGTTGAATCATCAGATTAAACTACAACTGCAATTGAACCATCAGATTAAACTACAACTGCAATTTGAACCATCAGATTCAGCTACAACTGCAATTTGAACCATTAGATTAAACTACAACTGCAATTGAACCATCAGATTAAACTACAACTGCAGTTGAATCATCAGATTAAACTACAACTGCAGTTGAACCATTAGATTCAGCTACAACTGCAATTTGAACCATCAGATTCAGCTGCAACTGCAATTGAACCATCAGATTAAACTACAACTTCAATTGAACCATTAGATTCAGCTGCAACTGCAATTTGAACCATTAGATTAAGCTACAACTGAAATTGAACCATTAGATTAAACTACAACTGCAATTGAACCATCAGATTAAACTACAACTGCAATTGAACTATCAGATTAAACTACAACTGCAATTGAACCATCAGATTCAGCTGCAACTGCAATTTGAACCATCAGATTAAACTACAACTGCAATTTGAATCATCAGATTAAACTACAACTGCAATTTGAACCATCAGATTAAACTACAACTGCAGTTGAATCATCAGATTAAACTACAACTGCAATTGAATTATCAGATTAAACTACAACTGCAATTTGAACCATCAGATTCAGCTACAACTGCAATTTGAACCATCAGATTAAACTACAACTGCAATTGAACCATTAGATTCAGCTGCAACTTCAATTGAACCATCAGATTCAGCTACAACTGCAATTGAACCATCAGATTAAACTGCAACTGCAATTGAACCATCAGATTAAACTACAACTGCAATTGAACCATTAGATTCAGCTGCAACTGCAATTTGAACCATCAGATTAAACTACAACTGCAATTGAACCATTAGATTCAGCTACAACTGCAATTTGAACCATTAGATTAAACTACAACTGCAATTGAACCATCAGATTAAACTACAACTGCAATTTGAACCATCAGATTCAGCTACAACTGCAATTTGAACCATTAGATTAAACTACAACTGCAATTTGAACCATCAGATTCAGCTACAACTGCAATTTGAACCATCAGATTAAACTACAACTGCAATTGAACCATCAGATTAAACTACAACTGCAATTGAACCATCAGATTCAGCTGCAACTGCAATTGAACCATTAGATTAAACTACAACTGCAGTTGAACCATCAGATTCAGCTACAACTGCAATTTGAACCATCAGATTAAACTACAACTGCAATTTGAACCATCAGATTAAACTACAACTGCAATTGAACCATCAGATTCAGCTACAACTGCAATTTGAACCATCAGATTCAGCTACAACTGCAATTTGAACCATCAGATTAAACTACAACTGCAATTTGAACCATCAGATTAAACTACAACTGCAATTGAACCATTAGATTCAGCTGCAACTTCAATTGAACCATCAGATTAAACTACAACTGCAATTGAACCATCAGATTCAGCTACAACTGCAATTGAACCATCAGATTAAACTACAACTGCAATTGAACCATCAGATTAAACTACAACTGCAATTGAATTATCAGATTAAACTACAACTGCAATTTGAACCATCAGATTCAGCTACAACTGCAATTTGAACCATCAGATTAAACTACAACTGCAATTGAACCATTAGATTCAGCTGCAACTTCAATTGAACCATCAGATTCAGCTACAACTGCAATTGAACCATCAGATTAAACTACAACTGCAATTGAACCATCAGATTCAGCTGCAACTGCAATTGAACCATCAGATTAAACTACAACTGCAATTGAACCATTAGATTCAGCTGCAACTGCAATTTGAACCATCAGATTAAACTACAACTGGAATTGAACCATTAGATTCAGCTGCAACTGCAATTTGAACCATTAGATTAAACTACAACTGCAATTGAACCATCAGATTAAACTACAACTGCAATTTGAACCATCAGATTCAGCTACAACTGCAATTTGAACCATTAGATTAAACTACAACTGCAATTTGAACCATCAGATTCAGCTACAACTGCAATTTGAACCATTAGATTAAACTACAACTGCAATTTGAACCATCAGATTAAACTACAACTGCAGTTGAATCATCAGATTAAACTACAACTGCAGTTGAACCATTAGATTCAGCTAAAACTGCAATTTGAACCATCAGATTCAGCTGCAACTGCAATTGAACCATCAGATTAAACTACAACTTCAATTGAACCATTAGATTCAGCTGCAACTGCAATTTGAACCATTAGATTAAGCTACAACTGAAATTGAACCATTAGATTAAACTACAACTGCAATTGAACCATCAGATTAAACTACAACTGCAATTGAACTATCAGATTAAACTACAACTGCAATTGAACCATCAGATTCAGCTGCAACTGCAATTTGAACCATCAGATTAAACTACAACTGCAATTTGAATCATCAGATTAAACTACAACTGCAATTTGAACCATCAGATTAAACTACAACTGCAGTTGAATCATCAGATTAAACTACAACTGCAGTTGAACCATTAGATTCAGCTAAAACTGCAATTTGAACCATCAGATTCAGCTGCAACTGCAATTGAACCATCAGATTAAACTACAACTGCAATTTGAACCATCAGATTAAACTACAACTGCAAATTGAACCATCAGATTAAACTACAACTGCAATTTGAATCATCAGATTAAACTACAACTGCAATTTGAATCATCAGATTAAACTACAACTGCAGTTGAATCATCAGATTAAACTACAACTGCAGTTGAACCATTAGATTCAGCTACAACTGCAATTTGAACCATCAGATTCAGCTGCAACTGCAATTGAACCATCAGATTAAACTACAACTTCAATTGAACCATTAGATTCAGCTGCAACTGCAATTTGAACCATTAGATTAAGCTACAACTGAAATTGAACCATTAGATTAAACTACAACTGCAATTGAACCATCAGATTAAACTACAACTGCAATTGAACTATCAGATTAAACTACAACTGCAATTGAACCATCAGATTAAACTACAACTGCAGTTGAATCATCAGATTAAACTACAACTGCAGTTGAATCATCAGATTAAACTACAACTGCAATTGAACCATCAGATTAAACTACAACTGCAATTTGAATCATCAGATTAAACTACAACTGCAATTTGAACCATCAGATTAAACTACAACTGCAATTGAACCATCAGATTAAACTACAACTGCAATTGAACCATCAGATTAAACTACAACTGCAATTGAACTATCAGATTAAACTACAACTGCAATTGAACCATCAGATTAAACTACAACTGCAATTGAACTATCAGATTAAACTACAACTGCAATTGAACCATCAGATTCAGCTGCAACTGCAATTTGAACCATCAGATTAAACTACAACTGCAATTTGAATCATCAGATTAAACTACAACTGCAATTTGAACCATCAGATTAAACTACAACTGCAGTTGAACCATCAGATTAAACTACAACTGCAATTGAACCATCAGATTAAACTACAACTGCAATTTGAACCATCAGATTCAGCTACAACTGCAATTTGAACCATTAGATTAAACTACAATTGCAATTGAACCATCAGATTAAACTACAACTGCAGTTGAATCATCAGATTAAACTACAACTGCAGTTGAACCATTAGATTCAGCTACAACTGCAATTTGAACCATCAGATTCAGCTGCAACTGCAATTGAACCATCAGATTAAACTACAACTTCAATTGAACCATTAGATTCAGCTGCAACTGCAATTTGAACCATTAGATTAAGCTACAACTGAAATTGAACCATTAGATTAAACTACAACTGCAATTGAACCATCAGATTAAACTACAACTGCAGTTGAATCATCAGATTAAACTACAACTGCAGTTGAACCATTAGATTCAGCTACAACTGCAATTTGAACCATCAGATTCAGCTGCAACTGCAATTGAACCATCAGATTAAACTACAACTTCAATTGAACCATTAGATTCAGCTGCAACTGCAATTTGAACCATTAGATTAAGCTACAACTGAAATTGAACCATTAGATTAAACTACAACTGCAATTGAACCATCAGATTAAACTACAACTGCAATTGAACTATCAGATTAAACTACAACTGCAATTGAACCATCAGATTCAGCTACAACTGCAATTTGAACCATCAGATTAAACTACAACTGCAATTGAACCATCAGATTCAGCTACAACTGCAATTGAACCATCAGATTAAACTACAACTGCAATTGAATTATCAGATTCAGCTACAACTGCAATTTGAACCATCAGATTAAACTACAACTGCAATTGAACCATCAGATTAAACTACAACTGCAGTTGAACCATCAGATTCAGCTACAACTGCAATTTGAACCATCAGATTCAGCTACAACTGCAATTTGAACCATCAGATTCAGCTACAACTGCAATTTGAACCATCAGATTAAACTACAACTGCAATTGAACCATTAGATTCAGCTGCAACTTCAATTGAACCATCAGATTAAACTACAACTGCAATTGAACCATCAGATTCAGCTACAACTGCAATTGAACCATCAGATTAAACTACAACTGCAGTTGAACCATCAGATTAAACTACAACTGCAATTGAACCATCAGATTAAACTACAACTGCAATTTGAACCATCAGATTCAGCTACAACTGCAATTTGAACCATTAGATTAAACTACAATTGCAATTGAACCATCAGATTAAACTACAACTGCAGTTGAATCATCAGATTAAACTACAACTGCAGTTGAA
This sequence comes from Tritrichomonas musculus, assembly GCA_039105265.1. NCBI lineage: Eukaryota > Parabasalia > Tritrichomonadida > Tritrichomonadidae > Tritrichomonas > Tritrichomonas musculus. The sequence goes on along the minus strand of JAPFFF010000059.1, from coordinate 760,709 downwards.
CCATTAGATTCAGCTACAACTGCAATTTGAACCATCAGATTAAACTACAACTGCAATTGAACCATCAGATTAAACTACAACTGCAATTGAACCATCAGATTCAGCTGCAACTGCAATTGAACCATCAGATTAAACTACAACTGCAATTGAACCATTAGATTCAGCTGCAACTGCAATTTGAACCATTAGATTAAACTACAACTGCAATTTGAATCATCAGATTAAACTACAACTGCAGTTGAATCATCAGATTAAACTACAACTGCAATTGAACTATCAGATTAAACTACAACTGCAATTGAACCATCAGATTCAGCTGCAACTGCAATTTGAACCATCAGATTAAACTACAACTGCAATTTGAATCATCAGATTAAACTACAACTGCAATTTGAACCATCAGATTAAACTACAACTGCAGTTGAATCATCAGATTAAACTACAACTGCAGTTGAATCATCAGATTAAACTACAACTGCAATTGAACCATCAGATTAAACTACAACTGCAATTTGAATCATCAGATTAAACTACAACTGCAATTTGAACCATCAGATTAAACTACAACTGCAATTGAACCATCAGATTAAACTACAACTGCAATTGAACCATCAGATTAAACTACAACTGCAATTGAACTATCAGATTAAACTACAACTGCAATTGAACCATCAGATTAAACTACAACTGCAATTGAACTATCAGATTAAACTACAACTGCAATTGAACCATCAGATTCAGCTGCAACTGCAGTTGAACCATCAGATTAAACTACAACTGCAATTTGAACCATCAGATTAAACTACAACTGCAGTTGAATCATCAGATTAAACTACAACTGCAGTTGAATCATCAGATTAAACTACAACTGCAATTGAACCATCAGATTAAACTACAACTGCAATTTGAATCATCAGATTAAACTACAACTGCAATTTGAACCATCAGATTAAACTACAACTGCAATTGAACCATCAGATTCAGCTACAACTGCAATTTGAACCATCAGATTAAACTACAACTGCAATTGAACCATTAGATTCAGCTGCAACTTCAATTGAACCATCAGATTAAACTACAACTGCAATTGAACCATCAGATTCAGCTACAACTGCAATTGAACCATCAGATTAAACTACAACTGCAGTTGAACCATCAGATTAAACTACAACTGCAATTGAACCATCAGATTAAACTACAACTGCAATTTGAACCATCAGATTCAGCTACAACTGCAATTTGAACCATTAGATTAAACTACAATTGCAATTGAACCATCAGATTAAACTACAACTGCAGTTGAATCATCAGATTAAACTACAACTGCAGTTGAACCATTAGATTCAGCTACAACTGCAATTTGAACCATCAGATTCAGCTACAACTGCAATTGAACCATCAGATTCAGCTACAACTGCAATTTGAACCATTAGATTAAACTACAACTGCAATTTGAATCATCAGATTAAACTACAACTGCAGTTGAATCATCAGATTAAACTACAACTGCAATTGAACTATCAGATTAAACTACAACTGCAATTGAACCATCAGATTCAGCTGCAACTGCAATTTGAACCATCAGATTAAACTACAACTGCAATTTGAATCATCAGATTAAACTACAACTGCAATTTGAACCATCAGATTAAACTACAACTGCAGTTGAATCATCAGATTAAACTACAACTGCAGTTGAATCATCAGATTAAACTACAACTGCAATTGAACCATCAGATTAAACTACAACTGCAATTTGAACCATCAGATTAAACTACAACTGCAATTGAACCATCAGATTAAACTACAACTGCAATTGAACCATCAGATTAAACTACAACTGCAATTGAACTATCAGATTAAACTACAACTGCAATTGAACCATCAGATTAAACTACAACTGCAATTGAACTATCAGATTAAACTACAACTGCAATTGAACCATCAGATTCAGCTGCAACTGCAATTAGAACCATCTGATTAAACTACAACTGCAATTGAACCATCAGATTCAGCTACAACTGCAATTGAACCATCAGATTAAACTACAACTGCAGTTGAACCATCAGATTAAACTACAACTGCAATTTGAACCATCAGATTCAGCTACAACTGCAATTTGAACCATTAGATTAAACTACAACTGCAATTGAACCATCAGATTAAACTACAACTGCAGTTGAACCATCAGATTAAACTACAACTGCAATTTGAATCATCAGATTAAACTACAACTGCAATTTGAACCATCAGATTAAACTACAACTGCAGTTGAACCATCAGATTAAACTACAACTGCAATTGAACCATCAGATTAAACTACAACTGCAATTTGAACCATCAGATTCAGCTACAACTGCAATTTGAACCATTAGATTAAACTACAATTGCAATTGAACCATCAGATTAAACTACAACTGCAGTTGAATCATCAGATTAAACTACAACTGCAGTTGAACCATTAGATTCAGCTACAACTGCAATTTGAACCATCAGATTCAGCTGCAACTGCAATTGAACCATCAGATTAAACTACAACTTCAATTGAACCATTAGATTCAGCTGCAACTGCAATTTGAACCATTAGATTAAGCTACAACTGAAATTGAACCATTAGATTAAACTACAACTGCAATTGAACCATCAGATTAAACTACAACTGCAGTTGAATCATCAGATTAAACTACAACTGCAGTTGAACCATTAGATTCAGCTACAACTGCAATTTGAACCATCAGATTCAGCTGCAACTGCAATTGAACCATCAGATTAAACTACAACTTCAATTGAACCATTAGATTCAGCTGCAACTGCAATTTGAACCATTAGATTAAGCTACAACTGAAATTGAACCATTAGATTAAACTACAACTGCAATTGAACCATCAGATTAAACTACAACTGCAATTGAACTATCAGATTAAACTACAACTGCAATTGAACCATCAGATTCAGCTGCAACTGCAATTTGAACCATCAGATTAAACTACAACTGCAATTTGAATCATCAGATTAAACTACAACTGCAATTGAACCATCAGATTAAACTACAACTGCAATTGAACCATCAGATTCAGCTACAACTGCAATTTGAACCATCAGATTAAACTACAACTGCAATTGAACCATCAGATTCAGCTACAACTGCAATTGAACCATCAGATTAAACTACAACTGCAATTGAATTATCAGATTCAGCTACAACTGCAATTTGAACCATCAGATTAAACTACAACTGCAATTGAACCATCAGATTAAACTACAACTGCAGTTGAACCATCAGATTCAGCTACAACTGCAATTTGAACCATCAGATTCAGCTACAACTGCAATTTGAACCATCAGATTCAGCTACAACTGCAATTTGAACCATCAGATTAAACTACAACTGCAATTGAACCATTAGATTCAGCTGCAACTTCAATTGAACCATCAGATTAAACTACAACTGCAATTGAACCATCAGATTCAGCTACAACTGCAATTGAACCATCAGATTAAACTACAACTGCAGTTGAACCATCAGATTAAACTACAACTGCAATTGAACCATCAGATTAAACTACAACTGCAATTTGAACCATCAGATTCAGCTACAACTGCAATTTGAACCATTAGATTAAACTACAATTGCAATTGAACCATCAGATTAAACTACAACTGCAGTTGAATCATCAGATTAAACTACAACTGCAGTTGAACCATTAGATTCAGCTACAACTGCAATTTGAACCATCAGATTCAGCTGCAACTGCAATTGAACCATCAGATTAAACTACAACTTCAATTGAACCATTAGATTCAGCTGCAACTGCAATTTGAACCATTAGATTAAGCTACAACTGAAATTGAACCATTAGATTAAACTACAACTGCAATTGAACCATCAGATTAAACTACAACTGCAGTTGAATCATCAGATTAAACTACAACTGCAGTTGAACCATTAGATTCAGCTACAACTGCAATTTGAACCATCAGATTCAGCTGCAACTGCAATTGAACCATCAGATTAAACTACAACTTCAATTGAACCATTAGATTCAGCTGCAACTGCAATTTGAACCATTAGATTAAGCTACAACTGAAATTGAACCATTAGATTAAACTACAACTGCAATTGAACCATCAGATTAAACTACAACTGCAATTGAACTATCAGATTAAACTACAACTGCAATTGAACCATCAGATTCAGCTGCAACTGCAATTTGAACCATCAGATTAAACTACAACTGCAATTTGAATCATCAGATTAAACTACAACTGCAATTGAACCATCAGATTAAACTACAACTGCAATTGAACCATCAGATTCAGCTACAACTGCAATTTGAACCATCAGATTAAACTACAACTGCAATTGAACCATCAGATTCAGCTACAACTGCAATTGAACCATCAGATTAAACTACAACTGCAATTGAATTATCAGATTCAGCTACAACTGCAATTTGAACCATCAGATTAAACTACAACTGCAATTGAACCATCAGATTAAACTACAACTGCAGTTGAACCATCAGATTCAGCTACAACTGCAATTTGAACCATCAGATTCAGCTACAACTGCAATTTGAACCATCAGATTCAGCTACAACTGCAATTTGAACCATCAGATTAAACTACAACTGCAATTGAACCATTAGATTCAGCTGCAACTTCAATTGAACCATCAGATTAAACTACAACTGCAATTGAACCATCAGATTCAGCTACAACTGCAATTGAACCATCAGATTAAACTACAACTGCAATTTGAACCATCAGATTCAGCTACAACTGCAATTGAACCATCAGATTAAACTACAACTGCAATTGAACCATCAGATTAAACTACAACTGCAATTGAATTATCAGATTAAACTACAACTGCAATTTGAACCATCAGATTCAGCTACAACTGCAATTTGAACCATCAGATTAAACTACAACTGCAATTGAACCATCAGATTCAGCTGCAACTTCAATTGAACCATCAGATTAAACTACAACTGCAATTGAACCATCAGATTAAACTACAACTGCAATTGAACCATCAGATTCAGCTGCAACTGCAATTGAACCATCAGATTAAACTACAACTGCAATTGAACCATTAGATTCAGCTGCAACTGCAATTTGAACCATCAGATTAAACTACAACTGCAATTGAACCATTAGATTCAGCTACAACTGCAATTTGAACCATTAGATTAAACTACAACTGCAATTGAACCATCAGATTAAACTACAACTGCAATTGAATTATCAGATTAAACTACAACTGCAATTTGAACCATCAGATTCAGCTACAACTGCAATTTGAACCATCAGATTAAACTACAACTGCAATTGAACAATTAGATTCAGCTGCAACTTCAATTGAACCATCAGATTCAGCTACAACTGCAATTGAACCATCAGATTAAACTACAACTGCAATTGAACCATCAGATTCAGCTGCAACTGCAATTGAACCATCAGATTAAACTACAACTGCAATTGAACCATTAGATTCAGCTGCAACTGCAATTTGAACCATCAGATTAAACTACAACTGGAATTGAACCATTAGATTCAGCTGCAACTGCAATTGAACCATCAGATTAAACTACAACTGCAATTGAACTATCAGATTAAACTACAACTGCAATTGAACCATCAGATTCAGCTACAACTGCAATTTGAACCATCAGATTAAACTACAACTGCAATTGAACCATCAGATTCAGCTACAACTGCAATTGAACCATCAGATTAAACTACAACTGCAATTGAATTATCAGATTCAGCTACAACTGCAATTTGAACCATCAGATTAAACTACAACTGCAATTGAACCATCAGATTAAACTACAACTGCAATTTGAACCATCAGATTCAGCTACAACTGCAATTTGAACCATTAGATTAAACTACAACTGCAATTTGAACCATCAGATTAAACTACAACTGCAATTGAACCATCAGATTAAACTACAACTGCAATTGAACCATCAGATTAAACTACAACTGCAATTGAACCATCAGATTCAGCTGCAACTGCAATTTGAACCATTAGATTAAACTACAACTGCAGTTGAACCATCAGATTCAGCTACAACTGCAGTTGAACCATTAGATTCAGCTACAACTGCAATTTGAACCATCAGATTCAGCTACAACTGCAATTTGAACCATCAGATTAAACTACAACTGCAATTGAACCATCAGATTAAACTACAACTGCAATTGAACCATCAGATTCAGCTGCAACTGCAATTGAACCATTAGATTAAACTACAACTGCAGTTGAACCATCAGATTCAGCTACAACTGCAATTTGAACCATCAGATTCAGCTACAACTGCAATTTGAACCATCAGATTAAACTACAACTGCAATTGAACCATCAGATTCAGCTACAACTGCAATTTGAACCATCAGATTCAGCTACAACTGCAATTTGAACCATCAGATTCAGCTACAACTGCAATTTGAACCATCAGATTAAACTACAACTGCAATTGAACCATTAGATTCAGCTGCAACTTCAATTGAACCATCAGATTAAACTACAACTGCAATTGAACCATCAGATTCAGCTACAACTGCAATTGAACCATCAGATTAAACTACAACTGCAATTGAACCATCAGATTAAACTACAACTGCAATTGAATTATCAGATTAAACTACAACTGCAATTTGAACCATCAGATTCAGCTACAACTGCAATTTGAACCATCAGATTAAACTACAACTGCAATTGAACCATTAGATTCAGCTGCAACTTCAATTGAACCATCAGATTCAGCTACAACTGCAATTGAACCATCAGATTAAACTACAACTGCAATTGAACCATCAGATTCAGCTGCAACTGCAATTGAACCATCAGATTAAACTACAACTGCAATTGAACCATTAGATTCAGCTGCAACTGCAATTTGAACCATCAGATTAAACTACAACTGGAATTGAACCATTAGATTCAGCTGCAACTGCAATTTGAACCATTAGATTAAACTACAACTGCAATTGAACCATCAGATTAAACTACAACTGCAATTTGAACCATCAGATTCAGCTACAACTGCAATTTGAACCATTAGATTAAACTACAACTGCAATTTGAACCATCAGATTCAGCTACAACTGCAATTTGAACCATTAGATTAAACTACAACTGCAATTGAACCATCAGATTAAACTACAACTGCAGTTGAATCATCAGATTAAACTACAACTGCAGTTGAACCATTAGATTCAGCTACAACTGCAATTTGAACCATCAGATTCAGCTGCAACTGCAATTGAACCATCAGATTAAACTACAACTTCAATTGAACCATTAGATTCAGCTGCAACTGCAATTTGAACCATTAGATTAAGCTACAACTGAAATTGAACCATTAGATTAAACTACAACTGCAATTGAACCATCAGATTAAACTACAACTGCAATTGAACTATCAGATTAAACTACAACTGCAATTGAACCATCAGATTCAGCTGCAACTGCAATTTGAACCATCAGATTAAACTACAACTGCAATTTGAATCATCAGATTAAACTACAACTGCAATTTGAACCATCAGATTAAACTACAACTGCAGTTGAATCATCAGATTAAACTACAACTGCAGTTGAACCATTAGATTCAGCTAAAACTGCAATTTGAACCATCAGATTCAGCTGCAACTGCAATTGAACCATCAGATTAAACTACAACTGCAATTTGAACCATCAGATTAAACTACAACTGCAAATTGAACCATCAGATTAAACTACAACTGCAATTTGAATCATCAGATTAAACTACAACTGCAATTTGAATCATCAGATTAAACTACAACTGCAGTTGAATCATCAGATTAAACTACAACTGCAGTTGAACCATTAGATTCAGCTACAACTGCAATTTGAACCATCAGATTCAGCTGCAACTGCAATTGAACCATCAGATTAAACTACAACTGCAATTTGAACCATCAGATTCAGCTACAACTGCAGTTGAATCATCAGATTAAACTACAACTGCAGTTGAACCATTAGATTCAGCTACAACTGCAATTTGAACCATCAGATTCAGCTGCAACTGCAATTGAACCATCAGATTAAACTACAACTTCAATTGAACCATTAGATTCAGCTGCAACTGCAATTTGAACCATTAGATTAAGCTACAACTGAAATTGAACCATTAGATTAAACTACAACTGCAATTGAACCATCAGATTAAACTACAACTGCAATTGAACTATCAGATTAAACTACAACTGCAATTGAACCATCAGATTCAGCTGCAACTGCAATTTGAACCATCAGATTAAACTACAACTGCAATTTGAATCATCAGATTAAACTACAACTGCAATTTGAACCATCAGATTAAACTACAACTGCAGTTGAATCATCAGATTAAACTACAACTGCAGTTGAATCATCAGATTAAACTACAACTGCAATTGAACCATCAGATTAAACTACAACTGCAATTTGAATCATCAGATTAAACTACAACTGCAATTTGAACCATCAGATTAAACTACAACTGCAATTGAACCATCAGATTAAACTACAACTGCAATTGAACCATCAGATTAAACTACAACTGCAATTGAACTATCAGATTAAACTACAACTGCAATTGAACCATCAGATTAAACTACAACTGCAATTGAACTATCAGATTAAACTACAACTGCAATTGAACCATCAGATTCAGCTGCAACTGCAATTTGAACCATCAGATTAAACTACAACTGCAATTTGAATCATCAGATTAAACTACAACTGCAATTTGAACCATCAGATTAAACTACAACTGCAGTTGAACCATCAGATTAAACTACAACTGCAATTGAACCATCAGATTAAACTACAACTGCAATTTGAACCATCAGATTCAGCTACAACTGCAATTTGAACCATTAGATTAAACTACAATTGCAATTGAACCATCAGATTAAACTACAACTGCAGTTGAATCATCAGATTAAACTACAACTGCAGTTGAACCATTAGATTCAGCTACAACTGCAATTTGAACCATCAGATTCAGCTGCAACTGCAATTGAACCATCAGATTAAACTACAACTTCAATTGAACCATTAGATTCAGCTGCAACTGCAATTTGAACCATTAGATTAAGCTACAACTGAAATTGAACCATTAGATTAAACTACAACTGCAATTGAACCATCAGATTAAACTACAACTGCAATTGAACTATCAGATTAAACTACAACTGCAATTGAACCATCAGATTCAGCTGCAACTGCAATTTGAACCATCAGATTAAACTACAACTGCAATTTGAATCATCAGATTAAACTACAACTGCAATTTGAACCATCAGATTAAACTACAACTGCAGTTGAATCATCAGATTAAACTACAACTGCAGTTGAACCATTAGATTCAGCTACAACTGCAATTTGAACCATCAGATTCAGCTGCAACTGCAATTGAACCATCAGATTAAACTACAACTTCAATTGAACCATTAGATTCAGCTGCAACTGCAATTTGAACCATTAGATTAAGCTACAACTGAAATTGAACCATTAGATTAAACTACAACTGCAATTGAACCATTAGATTAAACTACAACTGCAGTTGAATCATCAGATTAAACTACAACTGCAGTTGAACCATTAGATTCAGCTAAAACTGCAATTTGAACCATCAGATTAAACTACAACTGCAGTTGAATCATCAGATTAAACTACAACTGCAATTGAACCATCAGATTAAACTACAACTGCAATTTGAATCATCAGATTAAACTACAACTGCAATTTGAACCATCAGATTAAACTACAACTGCAATTGAACCATCAGATTAAACTACAACTGCAATTGAACCATCAGATTAAACTACAACTGCAATTGAACTATCAGATTAAACTACAACTGCAATTGAACCATCAGATTAAACTACAACTGCAATTGAACTATCAGATTAAACTACAACTGCAATTGAACCATCAGATTCAGCTGCAACTGCAATTTGAACCATCAGATTAAACTACAACTGCAATTTGAATCATCAGATTAAACTACAACTGCAATTTGAACCATCAGATTAAACTACAACTGCAGTTGAATCATCAGATTAAACTACAACTGCAGTTGAACCATTAGATTCAGCTAAAACTGCAATTTGAACCATCAGATTAAACTACAACTGCAATTGAACCATCAGATTAAACTACAACTGCAATTGAACCATCAGATTAAACTACAACTGCAATTTGAATCATCAGATTAAACTACAACTGCAATTTGAACCATCAGATTAAACTACAACTGCAATTGAACCATCAGATTAAACTACAACTGCAATTTGAACCATCAGATTCAGCTACAACTGCAATTTGAACCATTAGATTCAGCTGTAACTGCAATTTGAACCATCAGATTCAGCTGCAACTGCAATTTGAATCATCAGATTCAGCTGCAACTGCAATTTGAATCATCAGATTAAACTACAACTGCAATTGAACCATCAGATTAAACTACAACTGCAGTTGAATCATCAGATTAAACTACAACTGCAGTTGAACCATTAGATTCAGCTACAACTGCAATTTGAACCATCAGATTCAGCTGCAACTGCAATTGAACCATCAGATTAAACTACAACTTCAATTGAACCATTAGATTCAGCTGCAACTGCAATTTGAACCATTAGATTAAGCTACAACTGAAATTGAACCATTAGATTAAACTACAACTGCAGTTGAATCATCAGATTAAACTACAACTGCAGTTGAACCATTAGATTCAGCTGTAACTGCAATTTGAACCATCAGATTCAGCTGCAACTGCAATTTGAATCATCAGATTAAACTACAACTGCAATTGAACCATCAGATTAAACTACAACTGCAGTTGAATCATCAGATTAAACTACAACTGCAGTTGAACCATTAGATTCAGCTACAACTGCAATTTGAACCATCAGATTCAGCTGCAACTGCAATTGAACCATCAGATTAAACTACAACTTCAATTGAACCATTAGATTCAGCTGCAACTGCAATTTGAACCATTAGATTAAGCTACAACTGAAATTGAACCATTAGATTAAACTACAACTGCAATTGAACCATCAGATTAAACTACAACTGCAATTGAACTATCAGATTAAACTACAACTGCAATTGAACCATCAGATTCAGCTGCAACTGCAATTTGAACCATCAGATTAAACTACAACTGCAATTTGAATCATCAGATTAAACTACAACTGCAATTGAACCATCAGATTAAACTACAACTGCAATTGAACCATCAGATTCAGCTACAACTGCAATTTGAACCATCAGATTAAACTACAACTGCAATTGAACCATCAGATTCAGCTACAACTGCAATTGAACCATCAGATTAAACTACAACTGCAATTGAATTATCAGATTCAGCTACAACTGCAATTTGAACCATCAGATTAAACTACAACTGCAATTGAACCATCAGATTAAACTACAACTGCAGTTGAACCATCAGATTCAGCTACAACTGCAATTTGAACCATCAGATTCAGCTACAACTGCAATTTGAACCATCAGATTCAGCTACAACTGCAATTTGAACCATCAGATTAAACTACAACTGCAATTGAACCATTAGATTCAGCTGCAACTTCAATTGAACCATCAGATTAAACTACAACTGCAATTGAACCATCAGATTCAGCTACAACTGCAATTGAACCATCAGATTAAACTACAACTGCAATTTGAACCATCAGATTCAGCTACAACTGCAATTGAACCATCAGATTAAACTACAACTGCAATTGAACCATCAGATTAAACTACAACTGCAATTGAATTATCAGATTAAACTACAACTGCAATTTGAACCATCAGATTCAGCTACAACTGCAATTTGAACCATCAGATTAAACTACAACTGCAATTGAACCATCAGATTCAGCTGCAACTTCAATTGAACCATCAGATTAAACTACAACTGCAATTGAACCATCAGATTAAACTACAACTGCAATTGAACCATCAGATTCAGCTGCAACTGCAATTGAACCATCAGATTAAACTACAACTGCAATTGAACCATTAGATTCAGCTGCAACTGCAATTTGAACCATCAGATTAAACTACAACTGCAATTTGAATCATCAGATTAAACTACAACTGCAATTTGAACCATCAGATTAAACTACAACTGCAATTTGAACCATCAGATTCAGCTACAACTGCAATTTGAACCATCAGATTAAACTACAACTGCAATTGAACCATCAGATTCAGCTACAACTGCAATTTGAACCATCAGATTCAGCTACAACTGCAATTTGAACCATCAGATTCAGCTACAACTGCAATTTGAACCATCAGATTAAACTACAACTGCAATTGAACCATTAGATTCAGCTGCAACTTCAATTGAACCATCAGATTAAACTACAACTGCAATTGAACCATCAGATTCAGCTACAACTGCAATTGAACCATCAGATTAAACTACAACTGCAATTGAACCATCAGATTAAACTACAACTGCAATTGAATTATCAGATTAAACTGCAACTGCAATTTGAACCATCAGATTCAGCTACAACTGCAATTTGAACCATCAGATTAAACTACAACTGCAATTGAACCATTAGATTCAGCTGCAACTTCAATTGAACCATCAGATTCAGCTACAACTGCAATTGAACCATCAGATTAAACTACAACTGCAATTGAACCATCAGATTCAGCTGCAACTGCAATTGAACCATCAGATTAAACTACAACTGCAATTGAACCATTAGATTCAGCTGCAACTGCAATTTGAACCATCAGATTAAACTACAACTGGAATTGAACCATTAGATTCAGCTGCAACTGCAATTTGAACCATTAGATTAAACTACAACTGCAATTGAACCATCAGATTAAACTACAACTGCAATTTGAACCATCAGATTCAGCTACAACTGCAATTTGAACCATTAGATTAAACTACAACTGCAATTTGAACCATCAGATTCAGCTACAACTGCAATTTGAACCATTAGATTAAACTACAACTGCAATTGAACCATCAGATTAAACTACAACTGCAGTTGAATCATCAGATTAAACTACAACTGCAGTTGAACCATTAGATTCAGCTACAACTGCAATTTGAACCATCAGATTAAACTACAACTGCAATTGAACCATTAGATTCAGCTGCAACTTCAATTGAACCATCAGATTCAGCTGCAACTGCAATTGAACCATCAGATTAAACTACAACTTCAATTGAACCATTAGATTCAGCTGCAACTGCAATTTGAACCATTAGATTAAGCTACAACTGAAATTGAACCATTAGATTAAACTACAACTGCAATTGAACCATCAGATTAAACTACAACTGCAATTGAACTATCAGATTAAACTACAACTGCAATTGAACCATCAGATTCAGCTGCAACTGCAATTTGAACCATCAGATTAAACTACAACTGCAATTTGAATCATCAGATTAAACTACAACTGCAATTTGAACCATCAGATTAAACTACAACTGCAGTTGAATCATCAGATTAAACTACAACTGCAGTTGAACCATTAGATTCAGCTAAAACTGCAATTTGAACCATCAGATTCAGCTGCAACTGCAATTGAACCATCAGATTAAACTACAACTGCAATTTGAACCATCAGATTAAACTACAACTGCAAATTGAACCATCAGATTAAACTACAACTGCAATTTGAATCATCAGATTAAACTACAACTGCAATTTGAATCATCAGATTAAACTACAACTGCAGTTGAATCATCAGATTAAACTACAACTGCAGTTGAACCATTAGATTCAGCTATAACTGCAATTTGAACCATCAGATTCAGCTGCAACTGCAATTGAACCATCAGATTAAACTACAACTGCAATTTGAACCATCAGATTCAGCTACAACTGCAGTTGAATCATCAGATTAAACTACAACTGCAGTTGAACCATTAGATTCAGCTACAACTGCAATTTGAACCATCAGATTCAGCTGCAACTGCAATTGAACCATCAGATTAAACTACAACTTCAATTGAACCATTAGATTCAGCTGCAACTGCAATTTGAACCATTAGATTAAGCTACAACTGAAATTGAACCATTAGATTAAACTACAACTGCAATTTGAACCATTAGATTAAGCTACAACTGCAATTTGAACCATCAGATTCAGCTGCAACTGCAATTGAACCATCAGATTAAACTACAACTGCAATTTGAACCATCAGATTAAACTACAACTGCAAATTGAACCATCAGATTAAACTACAACTGCAATTTGAATCATCAGATTAAACTACAACTGCAATTTGAATCATCAGATTAAACTACAACTGCAGTTGAATCATCAGATTAAACTACAACTGCAGTTGAACCATTAGATTCAGCTACAACTGCAATTTGAACCATCAGATTCAGCTGCAACTGCAATTGAACCATCAGATTAAACTACAACTGCAATTTGAACCATCAGATTCAGCTACAACTGCAGTTGAATCATCAGATTAAACTACAACTGCAGTTGAACCATTAGATTCAGCTACAACTGCAATTTGAACCATCAGATTCAGCTGCAACTGCAATTGAACCATCAGATTAAACTACAACTTCAATTGAACCATTAGATTCAGCTGCAACTGCAATTTGAACCATTAGATTAAGCTACAACTGAAATTGAACCATTAGATTAAACTACAACTGCAATTGAACCATCAGATTAAACTACAACTGCAATTGAACTATCAGATTAAACTACAACTGCAATTGAACCATCAGATTCAGCTGCAACTGCAATTTGAACCATCAGATTCAGCTGCAACTGCAATTGAACCATCAGATTAAACTACAACTTCAATTGAACCATTAGATTCAGCTGCAACTGCAATTTGAACCATTAGATTAAGCTACAACTGAAATTGAACCATTAGATTAAACTACAACTGCAATTTGAACCATTAGATTAAGCTACAACTGCAATTTGAACCATCAGATTCAGCTGCAACTGCAATTGAACCATCAGATTAAACTACAACTGCAATTTGAACCATCAGATTAAACTACAACTGCAAATTGAACCATCAGATTAAACTACAACTGCAATTTGAATCATCAGATTAAACTACAACTGCAATTTGAATCATCAGATTAAACTACAACTGCAGTTGAACCATTAGATTCAGCTACAACTGCAATTTGAACCATCAGATTCAGCTGCAACTGCAATTGAACCATCAGATTAAACTACAACTGCAATTTGAACCATCAGATTCAGCTACAACTGCAGTTGAATCATCAGATTAAACTACAACTGCAGTTGAACCATTAGATTCAGCTACAACTGCAATTTGAACCATCAGATTCAGCTGCAACTGCAATTGAACCATCAGATTAAACTACAACTTCAATTGAACCATTAGATTCAGCTGCAACTGCAATTTGAACCATTAGATTAAGCTACAACTGAAATTGAACCATTAGATTAAACTACAACTGCAATTGAACCATCAGATTAAACTACAACTGCAATTGAACTATCAGATTAAACTACAACTGCAATTGAACCATCAGATTCAGCTGCAACTGCAATTTGAACCATCAGATTAAACTACAACTGCAATTTGAATCATCAGATTAAACTACAACTGCAATTTGAACCATCAGATTAAACTACAACTGCAGTTGAATCATCAGATTAAACTACAACTGCAGTTGAATCATCAGATTAAACTACAACTGCAATTGAACCATCAGATTAAACTACAACTGCAATTTGAATCATCAGATTAAACTACAACTGCAATTTGAACCATCAGATTAAACTACAACTGCAATTGAACCATCAGATTAAACTACAACTGCAATTGAACCATCAGATTAAACTACAACTGCAATTGAACTATCAGATTAAACTACAACTGCAATTGAACCATCAGATTAAACTACAACTGCAATTGAACTATCAGATTAAACTACAACTGCAATTGAACCATCAGATTCAGCTGCAACTGCAATTTGAACCATCAGATTAAACTACAACTGCAATTTGAATCATCAGATTAAACTACAACTGCAATTTGAACCATCAGATTAAACTACAACTGCAGTTGAACCATCAGATTAAACTACAACTGCAATTGAACCATCAGATTAAACTACAACTGCAATTTGAACCATCAGATTCAGCTACAACTGCAATTTGAACCATTAGATTAAACTACAATTGCAATTGAACCATCAGATTAAACTACAACTGCAGTTGAATCATCAGATTAAACTACAACTGCAGTTGAACCATTAGATTCAGCTACAACTGCAATTTGAACCATCAGATTCAGCTGCAACTGCAATTGAACCATCAGATTAAACTACAACTTCAATTGAACCATTAGATTCAGCTGCAACTGCAATTTGAACCATTAGATTAAGCTACAACTGAAATTGAACCATTAGATTAAACTACAACTGCAATTGAACCATCAGATTAAACTACAACTGCAGTTGAATCATCAGATTAAACTACAACTGCAGTTGAACCATTAGATTCAGCTACAACTGCAATTTGAACCATCAGATTCAGCTGCAACTGCAATTGAACCATCAGATTAAACTACAACTTCAATTGAACCATTAGATTCAGCTGCAACTGCAATTTGAACCATTAGATTAAGCTACAACTGAAATTGAACCATTAGATTAAACTACAACTGCAATTGAACCATCAGATTAAACTACAACTGCAATTGAACTATCAGATTAAACTACAACTGCAATTGAACCATCAGATTCAGCTGCAACTGCAATTTGAACCATCAGATTAAACTACAACTGCAATTTGAATCATCAGATTAAACTACAACTGCAATTTGAACCATCAGATTAAACTACAACTGCAGTTGAATCATCAGATTAAACTACAACTGCAGTTGAACCATTAGATTCAGCTAAAACTGCAATTTGAACCATCAGATTAAACTACAACTGCAGTTGAATCATCAGATTAAACTACAACTGCAATTGAACCATCAGATTAAACTACAACTGCAATTTGAATCATCAGATTAAACTACAACTGCAATTTGAACCATCAGATTAAACTACAACTGCAATTGAACCATCAGATTAAACTACAACTGCAATTGAACCATCAGATTAAACTACAACTGCAATTGAACTATCAGATTAAACTACAACTGCAATTGAACTATCAGATTAAACTACAACTGCAATTGAACCATCAGATTCAGCTGCAACTGCAATTTGAACCATCAGATTAAACTACAACTGCAATTTGAATCATCAGATTAAACTACAACTGCAATTTGAACCATCAGATTAAACTACAACTGCAGTTGAATCATCAGATTAAACTACAACTGCAGTTGAACCATTAGATTCAGCTAAAACTGCAATTTGAACCATCAGATTAAACTACAACTGCAGTTGAACCATCAGATTAAACTACAACTGCAATTGAACCATCAGATTAAACTACAACTGCAATTTGAATCATCAGATTAAACTACAACTGCAATTTGAACCATCAGATTAAACTACAACTGCAATTGAACCATCAGATTAAACTACAACTGCAATTTGAACCATCAGATTCAGCTACAACTGCAATTTGAACCATTAGATTCAGCTGTAACTGCAATTTGAACCATCAGATTCAGCTGCAACTGCAATTTGAATCATCAGATTAAACTACAACTGCAATTTGAATCATCAGATTAAACTACAACTGCAGTTGAATCATCAGATTAAACTACAACTGCAGTTGAACCATTAGATTCAGCTGTAACTGCAATTTGAACCATCAGATTCAGCTGCAACTGCAATTTGAATCATCAGATTAAACTACAACTGCAATTGAACCATCAGATTAAACTACAACTGCAGTTGAATCATCAGATTAAACTACAACTGCAGTTGAACCATTAGATTCAGCTACAACTGCAATTTGAACCATCAGATTCAGCTGCAACTGCAATTGAACCATCAGATTAAACTACAACTTCAATTGAACCATTAGATTCAGCTGCAACTGCAATTTGAACCATTAGATTAAGCTACAACTGAAATTGAACCATTAGATTAAACTACAACTGCAATTGAACCATCAGATTAAACTACAACTGCAATTGAACTATCAGATTAAACTACAACTGCAATTGAACCATCAGATTCAGCTGCAACTGCAATTTGAACCATCAGATTAAACTACAACTGCAATTTGAATCATCAGATTAAACTACAACTGCAATTGAACCATCAGATTAAACTACAACTGCAATTGAACCATCAGATTCAGCTACAACTGCAATTTGAACCATCAGATTAAACTACAACTGCAATTGAACCATCAGATTCAGCTACAACTGCAATTGAACCATCAGATTAAACTACAACTGCAATTGAATTATCAGATTCAGCTACAACTGCAATTTGAACCATCAGATTAAACTACAACTGCAATTGAACCATCAGATTAAACTACAACTGCAGTTGAACCATCAGATTCAGCTACAACTGCAATTTGAACCATCAGATTCAGCTACAACTGCAATTTGAACCATCAGATTCAGCTACAACTGCAATTTGAACCATCAGATTAAACTACAACTGCAATTGAACCATTAGATTCAGCTGCAACTTCAATTGAACCATCAGATTAAACTACAACTGCAATTGAACCATCAGATTCAGCTACAACTGCAATTGAACCATCAGATTAAACTACAACTGCAATTTGAACCATCAGATTCAGCTACAACTGCAATTGAACCATCAGATTAAACTACAACTGCAATTGAACCATCAGATTAAACTACAACTGCAATTGAATTATCAGATTAAACTACAACTGCAATTTGAACCATCAGATTCAGCTACAACTGCAATTTGAACCATCAGATTAAACTACAACTGCAATTGAACCATCAGATTCAGCTGCAACTTCAATTGAACCATCAGATTAAACTACAACTGCAATTGAACCATCAGATTAAACTACAACTGCAATTGAACCATCAGATTCAGCTGCAACTGCAATTGAACCATCAGATTAAACTACAACTGCAATTGAACCATTAGATTCAGCTGCAACTGCAATTTGAACCATCAGATTAAACTACAACTGCAATTTGAATCATCAGATTAAACTACAACTGCAATTTGAACCATCAGATTAAACTACAACTGCAATTTGAACCATCAGATTCAGCTACAACTGCAATTTGAACCATCAGATTAAACTACAACTGCAATTGAACCATCAGATTCAGCTACAACTGCAATTTGAACCATCAGATTCAGCTACAACTGCAATTTGAACCATCAGATTCAGCTACAACTGCAATTTGAACCATCAGATTAAACTACAACTGCAATTGAACCATTAGATTCAGCTGCAACTTCAATTGAACCATCAGATTAAACTACAACTGCAATTGAACCATCAGATTCAGCTACAACTGCAATTGAACCATCAGATTAAACTACAACTGCAATTGAATTATCAGATTAAACTGCAACTGCAATTTGAACCATCAGATTCAGCTACAACTGCAATTTGAACCATCAGATTAAACTACAACTGCAATTGAACCATTAGATTCAGCTGCAACTTCAATTGAACCATCAGATTCAGCTACAACTGCAATTGAACCATCAGATTAAACTACAACTGCAATTGAACCATCAGATTCAGCTGCAACTGCAATTGAACCATCAGATTAAACTACAACTGCAATTGAACCATTAGATTCAGCTGCAACTGCAATTTGAACCATCAGATTAAACTACAACTGGAATTGAACCATTAGATTCAGCTGCAACTGCAATTTGAACCATTAGATTAAACTACAACTGCAATTGAACCATCAGATTAAACTACAACTGCAATTTGAACCATCAGATTCAGCTACAACTGCAATTTGAACCATTAGATTAAACTACAACTGCAATTTGAACCATCAGATTCAGCTACAACTGCAATTTGAACCATTAGATTAAACTACAACTGCAATTGAACCATCAGATTAAACTACAACTGCAGTTGAATCATCAGATTAAACTACAACTGCAGTTGAACCATTAGATTCAGCTACAACTGCAATTTGAACCATCAGATTAAACTACAACTGCAATTGAACCATTAGATTCAGCTGCAACTTCAATTGAACCATCAGATTCAGCTGCAACTGCAATTGAACCATCAGATTAAACTACAACTTCAATTGAACCATTAGATTCAGCTGCAACTGCAATTTGAACCATTAGATTAAGCTACAACTGAAATTGAACCATTAGATTAAACTACAACTGCAATTGAACCATCAGATTAAACTACAACTGCAATTGAACTATCAGATTAAACTACAACTGCAATTGAACCATCAGATTCAGCTGCAACTGCAATTTGAACCATCAGATTAAACTACAACTGCAATTTGAATCATCAGATTAAACTACAACTGCAATTTGAACCATCAGATTAAACTACAACTGCAGTTGAATCATCAGATTAAACTACAACTGCAGTTGAACCATTAGATTCAGCTAAAACTGCAATTTGAACCATCAGATTCAGCTGCAACTGCAATTGAACCATCAGATTAAACTACAACTGCAATTTGAACCATCAGATTAAACTACAACTGCAAATTGAACCATCAGATTAAACTACAACTGCAATTTGAATCATCAGATTAAACTACAACTGCAATTTGAATCATCAGATTAAACTACAACTGCAGTTGAATCATCAGATTAAACTACAACTGCAGTTGAACCATTAGATTCAGCTATAACTGCAATTTGAACCATCAGATTCAGCTGCAACTGCAATTGAACCATCAGATTAAACTACAACTGCAATTTGAACCATCAGATTCAGCTACAACTGCAGTTGAATCATCAGATTAAACTACAACTGCAGTTGAACCATTAGATTCAGCTACAACTGCAATTTGAACCATCAGATTCAGCTGCAACTGCAATTGAACCATCAGATTAAACTACAACTTCAATTGAACCATTAGATTCAGCTGCAACTGCAATTTGAACCATTAGATTAAGCTACAACTGAAATTGAACCATTAGATTAAACTACAACTGCAATTTGAACCATTAGATTAAGCTACAACTGCAATTTGAACCATCAGATTCAGCTGCAACTGCAATTGAACCATCAGATTAAACTACAACTGCAATTTGAACCATCAGATTAAACTACAACTGCAAATTGAACCATCAGATTAAACTACAACTGCAATTTGAATCATCAGATTAAACTACAACTGCAATTTGAATCATCAGATTAAACTACAACTGCAGTTGAATCATCAGATTAAACTACAACTGCAGTTGAACCATTAGATTCAGCTACAACTGCAATTTGAACCATCAGATTCAGCTGCAACTGCAATTGAACCATCAGATTAAACTACAACTGCAATTTGAACCATCAGATTCAGCTACAACTGCAGTTGAATCATCAGATTAAACTACAACTGCAGTTGAACCATTAGATTCAGCTACAACTGCAATTTGAACCATCAGATTCAGCTGCAACTGCAATTGAACCATCAGATTAAACTACAACTTCAATTGAACCATTAGATTCAGCTGCAACTGCAATTTGAACCATTAGATTAAGCTACAACTGAAATTGAACCATTAGATTAAACTACAACTGCAATTGAACCATCAGATTAAACTACAACTGCAATTGAACTATCAGATTAAACTACAACTGCAATTGAACCATCAGATTCAGCTGCAACTGCAATTTGAACCATCAGATTCAGCTGCAACTGCAATTGAACCATCAGATTAAACTACAACTTCAATTGAACCATTAGATTCAGCTGCAACTGCAATTTGAACCATTAGATTAAGCTACAACTGAAATTGAACCATTAGATTAAACTACAACTGCAATTTGAACCATTAGATTAAGCTACAACTGCAATTTGAACCATCAGATTCAGCTGCAACTGCAATTGAACCATCAGATTAAACTACAACTGCAATTTGAACCATCAGATTAAACTACAACTGCAAATTGAACCATCAGATTAAACTACAACTGCAATTTGAATCATCAGATTAAACTACAACTGCAATTTGAATCATCAGATTAAACTACAACTGCAGTTGAACCATTAGATTCAGCTACAACTGCAATTTGAACCATCAGATTCAGCTGCAACTGCAATTGAACCATCAGATTAAACTACAACTGCAATTTGAACCATCAGATTCAGCTACAACTGCAGTTGAATCATCAGATTAAACTACAACTGCAGTTGAACCATTAGATTCAGCTACAACTGCAATTTGAACCATCAGATTCAGCTGCAACTGCAATTGAACCATCAGATTAAACTACAACTTCAATTGAACCATTAGATTCAGCTGCAACTGCAATTTGAACCATTAGATTAAGCTACAACTGAAATTGAACCATTAGATTAAACTACAACTGCAATTGAACCATCAGATTAAACTACAACTGCAATTGAACTATCAGATTAAACTACAACTGCAATTGAACCATCAGATTCAGCTGCAACTGCAATTTGAACCATCAGATTAAACTACAACTGCAATTTGAATCATCAGATTAAACTACAACTGCAATTTGAACCATCAGATTAAACTACAACTGCAGTTGAATCATCAGATTAAACTACAACTGCAGTTGAATCATCAGATTAAACTACAACTGCAATTGAACCATCAGATTAAACTACAACTGCAATTTGAATCATCAGATTAAACTACAACTGCAATTTGAACCATCAGATTAAACTACAACTGCAATTGAACCATCAGATTAAACTACAACTGCAATTGAACCATCAGATTAAACTACAACTGCAATTGAACTATCAGATTAAACTACAACTGCAATTGAACCATCAGATTAAACTACAACTGCAATTGAACTATCAGATTAAACTACAACTGCAATTGAACCATCAGATTCAGCTGCAACTGCAATTTGAACCATCAGATTAAACTACAACTGCAATTTGAATCATCAGATTAAACTACAACTGCAATTTGAACCATCAGATTAAACTACAACTGCAGTTGAACCATCAGATTAAACTACAACTGCAATTGAACCATCAGATTAAACTACAACTGCAATTTGAACCATCAGATTCAGCTACAACTGCAATTTGAACCATTAGATTAAACTACAATTGCAATTGAACCATCAGATTAAACTACAACTGCAGTTGAATCATCAGATTAAACTACAACTGCAGTTGAACCATTAGATTCAGCTACAACTGCAATTTGAACCATCAGATTCAGCTGCAACTGCAATTGAACCATCAGATTAAACTACAACTTCAATTGAACCATTAGATTCAGCTGCAACTGCAATTTGAACCATTAGATTAAGCTACAACTGAAATTGAACCATTAGATTAAACTACAACTGCAATTGAACCATCAGATTAAACTACAACTGCAGTTGAATCATCAGATTAAACTACAACTGCAGTTGAACCATTAGATTCAGCTACAACTGCAATTTGAACCATCAGATTCAGCTGCAACTGCAATTGAACCATCAGATTAAACTACAACTTCAATTGAACCATTAGATTCAGCTGCAACTGCAATTTGAACCATTAGATTAAGCTACAACTGAAATTGAACCATTAGATTAAACTACAACTGCAATTGAACCATCAGATTAAACTACAACTGCAATTGAACTATCAGATTAAACTACAACTGCAATTGAACCATCAGATTCAGCTGCAACTGCAATTTGAACCATCAGATTAAACTACAACTGCAATTTGAATCATCAGATTAAACTACAACTGCAATTTGAACCATCAGATTAAACTACAACTGCAGTTGAATCATCAGATTAAACTACAACTGCAGTTGAACCATTAGATTCAGCTAAAACTGCAATTTGAACCATCAGATTAAACTACAACTGCAGTTGAATCATCAGATTAAACTACAACTGCAATTGAACCATCAGATTAAACTACAACTGCAATTTGAATCATCAGATTAAACTACAACTGCAATTTGAACCATCAGATTAAACTACAACTGCAATTGAACCATCAGATTAAACTACAACTGCAATTGAACCATCAGATTAAACTACAACTGCAATTGAACTATCAGATTAAACTACAACTGCAATTGAACTATCAGATTAAACTACAACTGCAATTGAACCATCAGATTCAGCTGCAACTGCAATTTGAACCATCAGATTAAACTACAACTGCAATTTGAATCATCAGATTAAACTACAACTGCAATTTGAACCATCAGATTAAACTACAACTGCAGTTGAATCATCAGATTAAACTACAACTGCAGTTGAACCATTAGATTCAGCTAAAACTGCAATTTGAACCATCAGATTAAACTACAACTGCAGTTGAACCATCAGATTAAACTACAACTGCAATTGAACCATCAGATTAAACTACAACTGCAATTTGAATCATCAGATTAAACTACAACTGCAATTTGAACCATCAGATTAAACTACAACTGCAATTGAACCATCAGATTAAACTACAACTGCAATTTGAACCATCAGATTCAGCTACAACTGCAATTTGAACCATTAGATTCAGCTGTAACTGCAATTTGAACCATCAGATTCAGCTGCAACTGCAATTTGAATCATCAGATTAAACTACAACTGCAATTTGAATCATCAGATTAAACTACAACTGCAGTTGAATCATCAGATTAAACTACAACTGCAGTTGAACCATTAGATTCAGCTGTAACTGCAATTTGAACCATCAGATTCAGCTGCAACTGCAATTTGAATCATCAGATTAAACTACAACTGCAATTGAACCATCAGATTAAACTACAACTGCAGTTGAATCATCAGATTAAACTACAACTGCAGTTGAACCATTAGATTCAGCTACAACTGCAATTTGAACCATCAGATTCAGCTGCAACTGCAATTGAACCATCAGATTAAACTACAACTTCAATTGAACCATTAGATTCAGCTGCAACTGCAATTTGAACCATTAGATTAAGCTACAACTGAAATTGAACCATTAGATTAAACTACAACTGCAATTGAACCATCAGATTAAACTACAACTGCAATTGAACTATCAGATTAAACTACAACTGCAATTGAACCATCAGATTCAGCTGCAACTGCAATTTGAACCATCAGATTAAACTACAACTGCAATTTGAATCATCAGATTAAACTACAACTGCAATTGAACCATCAGATTAAACTACAACTGCAATTGAACCATCAGATTCAGCTACAACTGCAATTTGAACCATCAGATTAAACTACAACTGCAATTGAACCATCAGATTCAGCTACAACTGCAATTGAACCATCAGATTAAACTACAACTGCAATTGAATTATCAGATTCAGCTACAACTGCAATTTGAACCATCAGATTAAACTACAACTGCAATTGAACCATCAGATTAAACTACAACTGCAGTTGAACCATCAGATTCAGCTACAACTGCAATTTGAACCATCAGATTCAGCTACAACTGCAATTTGAACCATCAGATTCAGCTACAACTGCAATTTGAACCATCAGATTAAACTACAACTGCAATTGAACCATTAGATTCAGCTGCAACTTCAATTGAACCATCAGATTAAACTACAACTGCAATTGAACCATCAGATTCAGCTACAACTGCAATTGAACCATCAGATTAAACTACAACTGCAATTTGAACCATCAGATTCAGCTACAACTGCAATTGAACCATCAGATTAAACTACAACTGCAATTGAACCATCAGATTAAACTACAACTGCAATTGAATTATCAGATTAAACTACAACTGCAATTTGAACCATCAGATTCAGCTACAACTGCAATTTGAACCATCAGATTAAACTACAACTGCAATTGAACCATCAGATTCAGCTGCAACTTCAATTGAACCATCAGATTAAACTACAACTGCAATTGAACCATCAGATTAAACTACAACTGCAATTGAACCATCAGATTCAGCTGCAACTGCAATTGAACCATCAGATTAAACTACAACTGCAATTGAACCATTAGATTCAGCTGCAACTGCAATTTGAACCATCAGATTAAACTACAACTGCAATTTGAATCATCAGATTAAACTACAACTGCAATTTGAACCATCAGATTAAACTACAACTGCAATTTGAACCATCAGATTCAGCTACAACTGCAATTTGAACCATCAGATTAAACTACAACTGCAATTGAACCATCAGATTCAGCTACAACTGCAATTTGAACCATCAGATTCAGCTACAACTGCAATTTGAACCATCAGATTCAGCTACAACTGCAATTTGAACCATCAGATTAAACTACAACTGCAATTGAACCATTAGATTCAGCTGCAACTTCAATTGAACCATCAGATTAAACTACAACTGCAATTGAACCATCAGATTCAGCTACAACTGCAATTGAACCATCAGATTAAACTACAACTGCAATTGAATTATCAGATTAAACTGCAACTGCAATTTGAACCATCAGATTCAGCTACAACTGCAATTTGAACCATCAGATTAAACTACAACTGCAATTGAACCATTAGATTCAGCTGCAACTTCAATTGAACCATCAGATTCAGCTACAACTGCAATTGAACCATCAGATTAAACTACAACTGCAATTGAACCATCAGATTCAGCTGCAACTGCAATTGAACCATCAGATTAAACTACAACTGCAATTGAACCATTAGATTCAGCTGCAACTGCAATTTGAACCATCAGATTAAACTACAACTGGAATTGAACCATTAGATTCAGCTGCAACTGCAATTTGAACCATTAGATTAAACTACAACTGCAATTGAACCATCAGATTAAACTACAACTGCAATTTGAACCATCAGATTCAGCTACAACTGCAATTTGAACCATTAGATTAAACTACAACTGCAATTTGAACCATCAGATTCAGCTACAACTGCAATTTGAACCATTAGATTAAACTACAACTGCAATTGAACCATCAGATTAAACTACAACTGCAGTTGAATCATCAGATTAAACTACAACTGCAGTTGAACCATTAGATTCAGCTACAACTGCAATTTGAACCATCAGATTAAACTACAACTGCAATTGAACCATTAGATTCAGCTGCAACTTCAATTGAACCATCAGATTCAGCTGCAACTGCAATTGAACCATCAGATTAAACTACAACTTCAATTGAACCATTAGATTCAGCTGCAACTGCAATTTGAACCATTAGATTAAGCTACAACTGAAATTGAACCATTAGATTAAACTACAACTGCAATTGAACCATCAGATTAAACTACAACTGCAATTGAACTATCAGATTAAACTACAACTGCAATTGAACCATCAGATTCAGCTGCAACTGCAATTTGAACCATCAGATTAAACTACAACTGCAATTTGAATCATCAGATTAAACTACAACTGCAATTTGAACCATCAGATTAAACTACAACTGCAGTTGAATCATCAGATTAAACTACAACTGCAGTTGAACCATTAGATTCAGCTAAAACTGCAATTTGAACCATCAGATTCAGCTGCAACTGCAATTGAACCATCAGATTAAACTACAACTGCAATTTGAACCATCAGATTAAACTACAACTGCAAATTGAACCATCAGATTAAACTACAACTGCAATTTGAATCATCAGATTAAACTACAACTGCAATTTGAATCATCAGATTAAACTACAACTGCAGTTGAATCATCAGATTAAACTACAACTGCAGTTGAACCATTAGATTCAGCTATAACTGCAATTTGAACCATCAGATTCAGCTGCAACTGCAATTGAACCATCAGATTAAACTACAACTGCAATTTGAACCATCAGATTCAGCTACAACTGCAGTTGAATCATCAGATTAAACTACAACTGCAGTTGAACCATTAGATTCAGCTACAACTGCAATTTGAACCATCAGATTCAGCTGCAACTGCAATTGAACCATCAGATTAAACTACAACTTCAATTGAACCATTAGATTCAGCTGCAACTGCAATTTGAACCATTAGATTAAGCTACAACTGAAATTGAACCATTAGATTAAACTACAACTGCAATTTGAACCATTAGATTAAGCTACAACTGCAATTTGAACCATCAGATTCAGCTGCAACTGCAATTGAACCATCAGATTAAACTACAACTGCAATTTGAACCATCAGATTAAACTACAACTGCAAATTGAACCATCAGATTAAACTACAACTGCAATTTGAATCATCAGATTAAACTACAACTGCAATTTGAATCATCAGATTAAACTACAACTGCAGTTGAATCATCAGATTAAACTACAACTGCAGTTGAACCATTAGATTCAGCTACAACTGCAATTTGAACCATCAGATTCAGCTGCAACTGCAATTGAACCATCAGATTAAACTACAACTGCAATTTGAACCATCAGATTCAGCTACAACTGCAGTTGAATCATCAGATTAAACTACAACTGCAGTTGAACCATTAGATTCAGCTACAACTGCAATTTGAACCATCAGATTCAGCTGCAACTGCAATTGAACCATCAGATTAAACTACAACTTCAATTGAACCATTAGATTCAGCTGCAACTGCAATTTGAACCATTAGATTAAGCTACAACTGAAATTGAACCATTAGATTAAACTACAACTGCAATTGAACCATCAGATTAAACTACAACTGCAATTGAACTATCAGATTAAACTACAACTGCAATTGAACCATCAGATTCAGCTGCAACTGCAATTTGAACCATCAGATTCAGCTGCAACTGCAATTGAACCATCAGATTAAACTACAACTTCAATTGAACCATTAGATTCAGCTGCAACTGCAATTTGAACCATTAGATTAAGCTACAACTGCAATTTGAACCATCAGATTCAGCTACAACTGCAATTTGAACCATCAGATTAAACTACAACTGCAATTGAACCATTAGATTCAGCTGCAACTTCAATTGAACCATCAGATTAAACTACAACTGCAATTGAACAATCAGATTCAGCTACAACTGCAATTGAACCATCAGATTAAACTACAACTGCAATTTGAACCATCAGATTCAGCTACAACTGCAATTGAACCATCAGATTAAACTACAACTGCAATTGAACCATCAGATTAAACTACAACTGCAATTGAATTATCAGATTAAACTACAACTGCAATTTGAACCATCAGATTCAGCTACAACTGCAATTTGAACCATCAGATTAAACTACAACTGCAATTGAACCATCAGATTCAGCTGCAACTTCAATTGAACCATCAGATTAAACTACAACTGCAATTGAACCATCAGATTAAACTACAACTGCAATTGAACCATCAGATTCAGCTGCAACTGCAATTGAACCATCAGATTAAACTACAACTGCAATTGAACCATTAGATTCAGCTGCAACTGCAATTTGAACCATCAGATTAAACTACAACTGCAATTGAACCATTAGATTCAGCTACAACTGCAATTTGAACCATTAGATTAAACTACAACTGCAATTGAACCATCAGATTAAACTACAACTGCAATTGAATTATCAGATTAAACTACAACTGCAATTTGAACCATCAGATTCAGCTACAACTGCAATTTGAACCATCAGATTAAACTACAACTGCAATTGAACCATTAGATTCAGCTGCAACTTCAATTGAACCATCAGATTCAGCTACAACTGCAATTGAACCATCAGATTAAACTACAACTGCAATTGAACCATCAGATTCAGCTGCAACTGCAATTGAACCATCAGATTAAACTACAACTGCAATTGAACCATTAGATTCAGCTGCAACTGCAATTTGAACCATCAGATTAAACTACAACTGGAATTGAACCATTAGATTCAGCTGTAACTGCAATTTGAACCATTAGATTAAACTACAACTGCAATTGAACCATCAGATTAAACTACAACTGCAGTTGAACCATCAGATTCAGCTACAACTGCAATTTGAACCATCAGATTAAACTACAACTGCAATTTGAACCATCAGATTAAACTACAACTGCAATTGAACCATCAGATTAAACTACAACTGCAATTGAACCATCAGATTAAACTACAACTGCAATTGAACCATCAGATTCAGCTGCAACTGCAATTTGAACCATTAGATTAAACTACAACTGCAGTTGAACCATCAGATTCAGCTACAACTGCAGTTGAACCATTAGATTCAGCTACAACTGCAATTTGAACCATCAGATTCAGCTACAACTGCAATTTGAACCATCAGATTAAACTACAACTGCAATTGAACCATCAGATTAAACTACAACTGCAATTGAACCATCAGATTCAGCTGCAACTGCAATTGAACCATTAGATTAAACTACAACTGCAGTTGAACCATCAGATTCAGCTACAACTGCAATTTGAACCATCAGATTCAGCTACAACTGCAATTTGAACCATCAGATTAAACTACAACTGCAATTGAACCATCAGATTCAGCTACAACTGCAATTTGAACCATCAGATTCAGCTACAACTGCAATTTGAACCATCAGATTCAGCTACAACTGCAATTTGAACCATCAGATTAAACTACAACTGCAATTGAACCATTAGATTCAGCTGCAACTTCAATTGAACCATCAGATTAAACTACAACTGCAATTGAACCATCAGATTCAGCTACAACTGCAATTGAACCATCAGATTCAGCTACAACTGCAATTGAACCATCAGATTCAGCTACAACTGCAATTGAACCATTAGATTCAGCTACAACTACAATTTGAACCATCAGATTCAGCTACAACTGCAATTGAACCATTAGATTCAGCTGCAACTGCAATTTGAACCATCAGATTAAACTACAACTGCAATTGAATCATCAGATTAAACTACAACTGCAATTTGAATCATCAGATTAAACTACAACTGCAATTTGAATCATCAGATTAAACTACAACTGCAGTTGAATCATCAGATTAAACTACAACTGCAGTTGAACCATTAGATTCAGCTACAACTGCAATTTGAACCATCAGATTCAGCTGCAACTGCAATTGAACCATCAGATTAAACTACAACTGCAATTTGAACCATCAGATTCAGCTACAACTGCAGTTGAATCATCAGATTAAACTACAACTGCAGTTGAACCATTAGATTCAGCTACAACTGCAATTTGAACCATCAGATTCAGCTGCAACTGCAATTGAACCATCAGATTAAACTACAACTTCAATTGAACCATTAGATTCAGCTGCAACTGCAATTTGAACCATTAGATTAAGCTACAACTGAAATTGAACCATTAGATTAAACTACAACTGCAATTGAACCATCAGATTAAACTACAACTGCAATTGAACTATCAGATTAAACTACAACTGCAATTGAACCATCAGATTCAGCTGCAACTGCAATTTGAACCATCAGATTAAACTACAACTGCAATTTGAATCATCAGATTAAACTACAACTGCAATTTGAACCATCAGATTAAACTACAACTGCAGTTGAATCATCAGATTAAACTACAACTGCAGTTGAATCATCAGATTAAACTACAACTGCAATTGAACCATCAGATTAAACTACAACTGCAATTTGAATCATCAGATTAAACTACAACTGCAATTTGAACCATCAGATTAAACTACAACTGCAATTGAACCATCAGATTAAACTACAACTGCAATTGAACCATCAGATTAAACTACAACTGCAATTGAACTATCAGATTAAACTACAACTGCAATTGAACCATCAGATTAAACTACAACTGCAATTGAACTATCAGATTAAACTACAACTGCAATTGAACCATCAGATTCAGCTGCAACTGCAATTTGAACCATCAGATTAAACTACAACTGCAATTTGAATCATCAGATTAAACTACAACTGCAATTTGAACCATCAGATTAAACTACAACTGCAGTTGAACCATCAGATTAAACTACAACTGCAATTGAACCATCAGATTAAACTACAACTGCAATTTGAACCATCAGATTCAGCTACAACTGCAATTTGAACCATTAGATTAAACTACAATTGCAATTGAACCATCAGATTAAACTACAACTGCAGTTGAATCATCAGATTAAACTACAACTGCAGTTGAACCATTAGATTCAGCTACAACTGCAATTTGAACCATCAGATTCAGCTGCAACTGCAATTGAACCATCAGATTAAACTACAACTTCAATTGAACCATTAGATTCAGCTGCAACTGCAATTTGAACCATTAGATTAAGCTACAACTGAAATTGAACCATTAGATTAAACTACAACTGCAATTGAACCATCAGATTAAACTACAACTGCAATTGAACTATCAGATTAAACTACAACTGCAATTGAACCATCAGATTCAGCTGCAACTGCAATTTGAACCATCAGATTAAACTACAACTGCAATTTGAATCATCAGATTAAACTACAACTGCAATTTGAACCATCAGATTAAACTACAACTGCAGTTGAATCATCAGATTAAACTACAACTGCAGTTGAACCATTAGATTCAGCTACAACTGCAATTTGAACCATCAGATTCAGCTGCAACTGCAATTGAACCATCAGATTAAACTACAACTTCAATTGAACCATTAGATTCAGCTGCAACTGCAATTTGAACCATTAGATTAAGCTACAACTGAAATTGAACCATTAGATTAAACTACAACTGCAATTGAACCATTAGATTAAACTACAACTGCAGTTGAATCATCAGATTAAACTACAACTGCAGTTGAACCATTAGATTCAGCTAAAACTGCAATTTGAACCATCAGATTAAACTACAACTGCAGTTGAATCATCAGATTAAACTACAACTGCAATTGAACCATCAGATTAAACTACAACTGCAATTTGAATCATCAGATTAAACTACAACTGCAATTTGAACCATCAGATTAAACTACAACTGCAATTGAACCATCAGATTAAACTACAACTGCAATTGAACCATCAGATTAAACTACAACTGCAATTGAACTATCAGATTAAACTACAACTGCAATTGAACCATCAGATTAAACTACAACTGCAATTGAACTATCAGATTCAGCTACAACTGCAATTGAACCATCAGATTCAGCTGCAACTGCAATTTGAACCATCAGATTAAACTACAACTGCAATTGAATTATCAGATTAAACTACAACTGCAATTTGAACCATCAGATTCAGCTACAACTGCAATTTGAACCATCAGATTAAACTACAACTGCAATTGAACCATTAGATTCAGCTGCAACTTCAATTGAACCATCAGATTCAGCTACAACTGCAATTGAACCATCAGATTAAACTACAACTGCAATTGAACCATCAGATTCAGCTGCAACTGCAATTGAACCATCAGATTAAACTACAACTGCAATTGAACCATTAGATTCAGCTGCAACTGCAATTTGAACCATCAGATTAAACTACAACTGGAATTGAACCATTAGATTCAGCTGCAACTGCAATTTGAACCATTAGATTAAACTACAACTGCAATTGAACCATCAGATTAAACTACAACTGCAATTTGAACCATCAGATTCAGCTACAACTGCAATTTGAACCATTAGATTAAACTACAACTGCAATTTGAACCATCAGATTCAGCTACAACTGCAATTTGAACCATTAGATTAAACTACAACTGCAATTGAACCATCAGATTAAACTACAACTGCAGTTGAATCATCAGATTAAACTACAACTGCAGTTGAACCATTAGATTCAGCTACAACTGCAATTTGAACCATCAGATTCAGCTGCAACTGCAATTGAACCATCAGATTAAACTACAACTTCAATTGAACCATTAGATTCAGCTGCAACTGCAATTTGAACCATTAGATTAAGCTACAACTGAAATTGAACCATTAGATTAAACTACAACTGCAATTGAACCATCAGATTAAACTACAACTGCAATTGAACTATCAGATTAAACTACAACTGCAATTGAACCATCAGATTCAGCTGCAACTGCAATTTGAACCATCAGATTAAACTACAACTGCAATTTGAATCATCAGATTAAACTACAACTGCAATTTGAACCATCAGATTAAACTACAACTGCAGTTGAATCATCAGATTAAACTACAACTGCAGTTGAACCATTAGATTCAGCTAAAACTGCAATTTGAACCATCAGATTCA
Organism: Tritrichomonas musculus; assembly: GCA_039105265.1. Taxonomy (NCBI): domain Eukaryota; phylum Parabasalia; order Tritrichomonadida; family Tritrichomonadidae; genus Tritrichomonas; species Tritrichomonas musculus. Next base: position 726,535 of record JAPFFF010000059.1, on the reverse strand, counting down.
GCTGCAACTGCAATTGAACCATCAGATTAAACTACAACTGCAATTTGAACCATCAGATTAAACTACAACTGCAAATTGAACCATCAGATTAAACTACAACTGCAATTTGAATCATCAGATTAAACTACAACTGCAATTTGAATCATCAGATTAAACTACAACTGCAGTTGAATCATCAGATTAAACTACAACTGCAGTTGAACCATTAGATTCAGCTACAACTGCAATTTGAACCATCAGATTCAGCTGCAACTGCAATTGAACCATCAGATTAAACTACAACTGCAATTTGAACCATCAGATTCAGCTACAACTGCAGTTGAATCATCAGATTAAACTACAACTGCAGTTGAACCATTAGATTCAGCTACAACTGCAATTTGAACCATCAGATTCAGCTGCAACTGCAATTGAACCATCAGATTAAACTACAACTTCAATTGAACCATTAGATTCAGCTGCAACTGCAATTTGAACCATTAGATTAAGCTACAACTGAAATTGAACCATTAGATTAAACTACAACTGCAATTGAACCATCAGATTAAACTACAACTGCAATTGAACTATCAGATTAAACTACAACTGCAATTGAACCATCAGATTCAGCTGCAACTGCAATTTGAACCATCAGATTAAACTACAACTGCAATTTGAATCATCAGATTAAACTACAACTGCAATTTGAACCATCAGATTAAACTACAACTGCAGTTGAATCATCAGATTAAACTACAACTGCAGTTGAATCATCAGATTAAACTACAACTGCAATTGAACCATCAGATTAAACTACAACTGCAATTTGAATCATCAGATTAAACTACAACTGCAATTTGAACCATCAGATTAAACTACAACTGCAATTGAACCATCAGATTAAACTACAACTGCAATTGAACCATCAGATTAAACTACAACTGCAATTGAACTATCAGATTAAACTACAACTGCAATTGAACCATCAGATTAAACTACAACTGCAATTGAACTATCAGATTAAACTACAACTGCAATTGAACCATCAGATTCAGCTGCAACTGCAATTTGAACCATCAGATTAAACTACAACTGCAATTTGAATCATCAGATTAAACTACAACTGCAATTTGAACCATCAGATTAAACTACAACTGCAGTTGAACCATCAGATTAAACTACAACTGCAATTGAACCATCAGATTAAACTACAACTGCAATTTGAACCATCAGATTCAGCTACAACTGCAATTTGAACCATTAGATTAAACTACAATTGCAATTGAACCATCAGATTAAACTACAACTGCAGTTGAATCATCAGATTAAACTACAACTGCAGTTGAACCATTAGATTCAGCTACAACTGCAATTTGAACCATCAGATTCAGCTGCAACTGCAATTGAACCATCAGATTAAACTACAACTTCAATTGAACCATTAGATTCAGCTGCAACTGCAATTTGAACCATTAGATTAAGCTACAACTGAAATTGAACCATTAGATTAAACTACAACTGCAATTGAACCATCAGATTAAACTACAACTGCAATTGAACTATCAGATTAAACTACAACTGCAATTGAACCATCAGATTCAGCTGCAACTGCAATTTGAACCATCAGATTAAACTACAACTGCAATTTGAATCATCAGATTAAACTACAACTGCAATTTGAACCATCAGATTAAACTACAACTGCAGTTGAATCATCAGATTAAACTACAACTGCAGTTGAACCATTAGATTCAGCTACAACTGCAATTTGAACCATCAGATTCAGCTGCAACTGCAATTGAACCATCAGATTAAACTACAACTTCAATTGAACCATTAGATTCAGCTGCAACTGCAATTTGAACCATTAGATTAAGCTACAACTGAAATTGAACCATTAGATTAAACTACAACTGCAATTGAACCATTAGATTAAACTACAACTGCAGTTGAATCATCAGATTAAACTACAACTGCAGTTGAACCATTAGATTCAGCTAAAACTGCAATTTGAACCATCAGATTAAACTACAACTGCAGTTGAATCATCAGATTAAACTACAACTGCAATTGAACCATCAGATTAAACTACAACTGCAATTTGAATCATCAGATTAAACTACAACTGCAATTTGAACCATCAGATTAAACTACAACTGCAATTGAACCATCAGATTAAACTACAACTGCAATTGAACCATCAGATTAAACTACAACTGCAATTGAACTATCAGATTAAACTACAACTGCAATTGAACCATCAGATTAAACTACAACTGCAATTGAACTATCAGATTAAACTACAACTGCAATTGAACCATCAGATTCAGCTGCAACTGCAATTTGAACCATCAGATTAAACTACAACTGCAATTTGAATCATCAGATTAAACTACAACTGCAATTTGAACCATCAGATTAAACTACAACTACAGTTGAATCATCAGATTAAACTACAACTGCAGTTGAACCATTAGATTCAGCTAAAACTGCAATTTGAACCATCAGATTAAACTACAACTGCAATTGAACCATCAGATTAAACTACAACTGCAATTGAACCATCAGATTAAACTACAACTGCAATTTGAATCATCAGATTAAACTACAACTGCAATTTGAACCATCAGATTAAACTACAACTGCAATTGAACCATCAGATTAAACTACAACTGCAATTTGAACCATCAGATTCAGCTACAACTGCAATTTGAACCATTAGATTCAGCTGTAACTGCAATTTGAACCATCAGATTCAGCTGCAACTGCAATTTGAATCATCAGATTCAGCTGCAACTGCAATTTGAATCATCAGATTAAACTACAACTGCAATTGAACCATCAGATTAAACTACAACTGCAGTTGAATCATCAGATTAAACTACAACTGCAGTTGAACCATTAGATTCAGCTACAACTGCAATTTGAACCATCAGATTCAGCTGCAACTGCAATTGAACCATCAGATTAAACTACAACTTCAATTGAACCATTAGATTCAGCTGCAACTGCAATTTGAACCATTAGATTAAGCTACAACTGAAATTGAACCATTAGATTAAACTACAACTGCAGTTGAATCATCAGATTAAACTACAACTGCAGTTGAACCATTAGATTCAGCTGTAACTGCAATTTGAACCATCAGATTCAGCTGCAACTGCAATTTGAATCATCAGATTAAACTACAACTGCAATTGAACCATCAGATTAAACTACAACTGCAGTTGAATCATCAGATTAAACTACAACTGCAGTTGAACCATTAGATTCAGCTACAACTGCAATTTGAACCATCAGATTCAGCTGCAACTGCAATTGAACCATCAGATTAAACTACAACTTCAATTGAACCATTAGATTCAGCTGCAACTGCAATTTGAACCATTAGATTAAGCTACAACTGAAATTGAACCATTAGATTAAACTACAACTGCAATTGAACCATCAGATTAAACTACAACTGCAATTGAACTATCAGATTAAACTACAACTGCAATTGAACCATCAGATTCAGCTGCAACTGCAATTTGAACCATCAGATTAAACTACAACTGCAATTTGAATCATCAGATTAAACTACAACTGCAATTGAACCATCAGATTAAACTACAACTGCAATTGAACCATCAGATTCAGCTACAACTGCAATTTGAACCATCAGATTAAACTACAACTGCAATTGAACCATCAGATTCAGCTACAACTGCAATTGAACCATCAGATTAAACTACAACTGCAATTGAATTATCAGATTCAGCTACAACTGCAATTTGAACCATCAGATTAAACTACAACTGCAATTGAACCATCAGATTAAACTACAACTGCAGTTGAACCATCAGATTCAGCTACAACTGCAATTTGAACCATCAGATTCAGCTACAACTGCAATTTGAACCATCAGATTCAGCTACAACTGCAATTTGAACCATCAGATTAAACTACAACTGCAATTGAACCATTAGATTCAGCTGCAACTTCAATTGAACCATCAGATTAAACTACAACTGCAATTGAACCATCAGATTCAGCTACAACTGCAATTGAACCATCAGATTAAACTACAACTGCAATTTGAACCATCAGATTCAGCTACAACTGCAATTGAACCATCAGATTAAACTACAACTGCAATTGAACCATCAGATTAAACTACAACTGCAATTGAATTATCAGATTAAACTACAACTGCAATTTGAACCATCAGATTCAGCTACAACTGCAATTTGAACCATCAGATTAAACTACAACTGCAATTGAACCATCAGATTCAGCTGCAACTTCAATTGAACCATCAGATTAAACTACAACTGCAATTGAACCATCAGATTAAACTACAACTGCAATTGAACCATCAGATTCAGCTGCAACTGCAATTGAACCATCAGATTAAACTACAACTGCAATTGAACCATTAGATTCAGCTGCAACTGCAATTTGAACCATCAGATTAAACTACAACTGCAATTTGAATCATCAGATTAAACTACAACTGCAATTTGAACCATCAGATTAAACTACAACTGCAATTTGAACCATCAGATTCAGCTACAACTGCAATTTGAACCATCAGATTAAACTACAACTGCAATTGAACCATCAGATTCAGCTACAACTGCAATTTGAACCATCAGATTCAGCTACAACTGCAATTTGAACCATCAGATTCAGCTACAACTGCAATTTGAACCATCAGATTAAACTACAACTGCAATTGAACCATTAGATTCAGCTGCAACTTCAATTGAACCATCAGATTAAACTACAACTGCAATTGAACCATCAGATTCAGCTACAACTGCAATTGAACCATCAGATTAAACTACAACTGCAATTGAACCATCAGATTAAACTACAACTGCAATTGAATTATCAGATTAAACTGCAACTGCAATTTGAACCATCAGATTCAGCTACAACTGCAATTTGAACCATCAGATTAAACTACAACTGCAATTGAACCATTAGATTCAGCTGCAACTTCAATTGAACCATCAGATTCAGCTACAACTGCAATTGAACCATCAGATTAAACTACAACTGCAATTGAACCATCAGATTCAGCTGCAACTGCAATTGAACCATCAGATTAAACTACAACTGCAATTGAACCATTAGATTCAGCTGCAACTGCAATTTGAACCATCAGATTAAACTACAACTGGAATTGAACCATTAGATTCAGCTGCAACTGCAATTTGAACCATTAGATTAAACTACAACTGCAATTGAACCATCAGATTAAACTACAACTGCAATTTGAACCATCAGATTCAGCTACAACTGCAATTTGAACCATTAGATTAAACTACAACTGCAATTTGAACCATCAGATTCAGCTACAACTGCAATTTGAACCATTAGATTAAACTACAACTGCAATTGAACCATCAGATTAAACTACAACTGCAGTTGAATCATCAGATTAAACTACAACTGCAGTTGAACCATTAGATTCAGCTACAACTGCAATTTGAACCATCAGATTAAACTACAACTGCAATTGAACCATTAGATTCAGCTGCAACTTCAATTGAACCATCAGATTCAGCTGCAACTGCAATTGAACCATCAGATTAAACTACAACTTCAATTGAACCATTAGATTCAGCTGCAACTGCAATTTGAACCATTAGATTAAGCTACAACTGAAATTGAACCATTAGATTAAACTACAACTGCAATTGAACCATCAGATTAAACTACAACTGCAATTGAACTATCAGATTAAACTACAACTGCAATTGAACCATCAGATTCAGCTGCAACTGCAATTTGAACCATCAGATTAAACTACAACTGCAATTTGAATCATCAGATTAAACTACAACTGCAATTTGAACCATCAGATTAAACTACAACTGCAGTTGAATCATCAGATTAAACTACAACTGCAGTTGAACCATTAGATTCAGCTAAAACTGCAATTTGAACCATCAGATTCAGCTGCAACTGCAATTGAACCATCAGATTAAACTACAACTGCAATTTGAACCATCAGATTAAACTACAACTGCAAATTGAACCATCAGATTAAACTACAACTGCAATTTGAATCATCAGATTAAACTACAACTGCAATTTGAATCATCAGATTAAACTACAACTGCAGTTGAATCATCAGATTAAACTACAACTGCAGTTGAACCATTAGATTCAGCTATAACTGCAATTTGAACCATCAGATTCAGCTGCAACTGCAATTGAACCATCAGATTAAACTACAACTGCAATTTGAACCATCAGATTCAGCTACAACTGCAGTTGAATCATCAGATTAAACTACAACTGCAGTTGAACCATTAGATTCAGCTACAACTGCAATTTGAACCATCAGATTCAGCTGCAACTGCAATTGAACCATCAGATTAAACTACAACTTCAATTGAACCATTAGATTCAGCTGCAACTGCAATTTGAACCATTAGATTAAGCTACAACTGAAATTGAACCATTAGATTAAACTACAACTGCAATTTGAACCATTAGATTAAGCTACAACTGCAATTTGAACCATCAGATTCAGCTGCAACTGCAATTGAACCATCAGATTAAACTACAACTGCAATTTGAACCATCAGATTAAACTACAACTGCAAATTGAACCATCAGATTAAACTACAACTGCAATTTGAATCATCAGATTAAACTACAACTGCAATTTGAATCATCAGATTAAACTACAACTGCAGTTGAATCATCAGATTAAACTACAACTGCAGTTGAACCATTAGATTCAGCTACAACTGCAATTTGAACCATCAGATTCAGCTGCAACTGCAATTGAACCATCAGATTAAACTACAACTGCAATTTGAACCATCAGATTCAGCTACAACTGCAGTTGAATCATCAGATTAAACTACAACTGCAGTTGAACCATTAGATTCAGCTACAACTGCAATTTGAACCATCAGATTCAGCTGCAACTGCAATTGAACCATCAGATTAAACTACAACTTCAATTGAACCATTAGATTCAGCTGCAACTGCAATTTGAACCATTAGATTAAGCTACAACTGAAATTGAACCATTAGATTAAACTACAACTGCAATTGAACCATCAGATTAAACTACAACTGCAATTGAACTATCAGATTAAACTACAACTGCAATTGAACCATCAGATTCAGCTGCAACTGCAATTTGAACCATCAGATTCAGCTGCAACTGCAATTGAACCATCAGATTAAACTACAACTTCAATTGAACCATTAGATTCAGCTGCAACTGCAATTTGAACCATTAGATTAAGCTACAACTGAAATTGAACCATTAGATTAAACTACAACTGCAATTTGAACCATTAGATTAAGCTACAACTGCAATTTGAACCATCAGATTCAGCTGCAACTGCAATTGAACCATCAGATTAAACTACAACTGCAATTTGAACCATCAGATTAAACTACAACTGCAAATTGAACCATCAGATTAAACTACAACTGCAATTTGAATCATCAGATTAAACTACAACTGCAATTTGAATCATCAGATTAAACTACAACTGCAGTTGAACCATTAGATTCAGCTACAACTGCAATTTGAACCATCAGATTCAGCTGCAACTGCAATTGAACCATCAGATTAAACTACAACTGCAATTTGAACCATCAGATTCAGCTACAACTGCAGTTGAATCATCAGATTAAACTACAACTGCAGTTGAACCATTAGATTCAGCTACAACTGCAATTTGAACCATCAGATTCAGCTGCAACTGCAATTGAACCATCAGATTAAACTACAACTTCAATTGAACCATTAGATTCAGCTGCAACTGCAATTTGAACCATTAGATTAAGCTACAACTGAAATTGAACCATTAGATTAAACTACAACTGCAATTGAACCATCAGATTAAACTACAACTGCAATTGAACTATCAGATTAAACTACAACTGCAATTGAACCATCAGATTCAGCTGCAACTGCAATTTGAACCATCAGATTAAACTACAACTGCAATTTGAATCATCAGATTAAACTACAACTGCAATTTGAACCATCAGATTAAACTACAACTGCAGTTGAATCATCAGATTAAACTACAACTGCAGTTGAATCATCAGATTAAACTACAACTGCAATTGAACCATCAGATTAAACTACAACTGCAATTTGAATCATCAGATTAAACTACAACTGCAATTTGAACCATCAGATTAAACTACAACTGCAATTGAACCATCAGATTAAACTACAACTGCAATTGAACCATCAGATTAAACTACAACTGCAATTGAACTATCAGATTAAACTACAACTGCAATTTGAACCATCAGATTAAACTACAACTGCAGTTGAACCATCAGATTAAACTACAACTGCAATTGAACCATCAGATTAAACTACAACTGCAATTTGAACCATCAGATTCAGCTACAACTGCAATTTGAACCATTAGATTAAACTACAATTGCAATTGAACCATCAGATTAAACTACAACTGCAGTTGAATCATCAGATTAAACTACAACTGCAGTTGAACCATTAGATTCAGCTACAACTGCAATTTGAACCATCAGATTCAGCTGCAACTGCAATTGAACCATCAGATTAAACTACAACTTCAATTGAACCATTAGATTCAGCTGCAACTGCAATTTGAACCATTAGATTAAGCTACAACTGAAATTGAACCATTAGATTAAACTACAACTGCAATTGAACCATCAGATTAAACTACAACTGCAGTTGAATCATCAGATTAAACTACAACTGCAGTTGAACCATTAGATTCAGCTACAACTGCAATTTGAACCATCAGATTCAGCTGCAACTGCAATTGAACCATCAGATTAAACTACAACTTCAATTGAACCATTAGATTCAGCTGCAACTGCAATTTGAACCATTAGATTAAGCTACAACTGAAATTGAACCATTAGATTAAACTACAACTGCAATTGAACCATCAGATTAAACTACAACTGCAATTGAACTATCAGATTAAACTACAACTGCAATTGAACCATCAGATTCAGCTGCAACTGCAATTTGAACCATCAGATTAAACTACAACTGCAATTTGAATCATCAGATTAAACTACAACTGCAATTTGAACCATCAGATTAAACTACAACTGCAGTTGAATCATCAGATTAAACTACAACTGCAGTTGAACCATTAGATTCAGCTAAAACTGCAATTTGAACCATCAGATTAAACTACAACTGCAGTTGAATCATCAGATTAAACTACAACTGCAATTGAACCATCAGATTAAACTACAACTGCAATTTGAATCATCAGATTAAACTACAACTGCAATTTGAACCATCAGATTAAACTACAACTGCAATTGAACCATCAGATTAAACTACAACTGCAATTGAACCATCAGATTAAACTACAACTGCAATTGAACTATCAGATTAAACTACAACTGCAATTGAACTATCAGATTAAACTACAACTGCAATTGAACCATCAGATTCAGCTGCAACTGCAATTTGAACCATCAGATTAAACTACAACTGCAATTTGAATCATCAGATTAAACTACAACTGCAATTTGAACCATCAGATTAAACTACAACTGCAGTTGAATCATCAGATTAAACTACAACTGCAGTTGAACCATTAGATTCAGCTAAAACTGCAATTTGAACCATCAGATTAAACTACAACTGCAGTTGAACCATCAGATTAAACTACAACTGCAATTGAACCATCAGATTAAACTACAACTGCAATTTGAATCATCAGATTAAACTACAACTGCAATTTGAACCATCAGATTAAACTACAACTGCAATTGAACCATCAGATTAAACTACAACTGCAATTTGAACCATCAGATTCAGCTACAACTGCAATTTGAACCATTAGATTCAGCTGTAACTGCAATTTGAACCATCAGATTCAGCTGCAACTGCAATTTGAATCATCAGATTAAACTACAACTGCAATTTGAATCATCAGATTAAACTACAACTGCAGTTGAATCATCAGATTAAACTACAACTGCAGTTGAACCATTAGATTCAGCTGTAACTGCAATTTGAACCATCAGATTCAGCTGCAACTGCAATTTGAATCATCAGATTAAACTACAACTGCAATTGAACCATCAGATTAAACTACAACTGCAGTTGAATCATCAGATTAAACTACAACTGCAGTTGAACCATTAGATTCAGCTACAACTGCAATTTGAACCATCAGATTCAGCTGCAACTGCAATTGAACCATCAGATTAAACTACAACTTCAATTGAACCATTAGATTCAGCTGCAACTGCAATTTGAACCATTAGATTAAGCTACAACTGAAATTGAACCATTAGATTAAACTACAACTGCAATTGAACCATCAGATTAAACTACAACTGCAATTGAACTATCAGATTAAACTACAACTGCAATTGAACCATCAGATTCAGCTGCAACTGCAATTTGAACCATCAGATTAAACTACAACTGCAATTTGAATCATCAGATTAAACTACAACTGCAATTGAACCATCAGATTAAACTACAACTGCAATTGAATTATCAGATTAAACTACAACTGCAATTTGAACCATCAGATTCAGCTACAACTGCAATTGAACCATCAGATTAAACTACAACTGCAATTGAATTATCAGATTCAGCTACAACTGCAATTTGAACCATCAGATTAAACTACAACTGCAATTGAACCATCAGATTAAACTACAACTGCAGTTGAACCATCAGATTCAGCTACAACTGCAATTTGAACCATCAGATTCAGCTACAACTGCAATTTGAACCATCAGATTCAGCTACAACTGCAATTTGAACCATCAGATTAAACTACAACTGCAATTGAACCATTAGATTCAGCTGCAACTTCAATTGAACCATCAGATTAAACTACAACTGCAATTGAACCATCAGATTCAGCTACAACTGCAATTGAACCATCAGATTAAACTACAACTGCAATTTGAACCATCAGATTCAGCTACAACTGCAATTGAACCATCAGATTAAACTACAACTGCAATTGAACCATCAGATTAAACTACAACTGCAATTGAATTATCAGATTAAACTACAACTGCAATTTGAACCATCAGATTCAGCTACAACTGCAATTTGAACCATCAGATTAAACTACAACTGCAATTGAACCATCAGATTCAGCTGCAACTTCAATTGAACCATCAGATTAAACTACAACTGCAATTGAACCATCAGATTAAACTACAACTGCAATTGAACCATCAGATTCAGCTGCAACTGCAATTGAACCATCAGATTAAACTACAACTGCAATTGAACCATTAGATTCAGCTGCAACTGCAATTTGAACCATCAGATTAAACTACAACTGCAATTTGAATCATCAGATTAAACTACAACTGCAATTTGAACCATCAGATTAAACTACAACTGCAATTTGAACCATCAGATTCAGCTACAACTGCAATTTGAACCATCAGATTAAACTACAACTGCAATTGAACCATCAGATTCAGCTACAACTGCAATTTGAACCATCAGATTCAGCTACAACTGCAATTTGAACCATCAGATTCAGCTACAACTGCAATTTGAACCATCAGATTAAACTACAACTGCAATTGAACCATTAGATTCAGCTGCAACTTCAATTGAACCATCAGATTAAACTACAACTGCAATTGAACCATCAGATTCAGCTACAACTGCAATTGAACCATCAGATTAAACTACAACTGCAATTGAATTATCAGATTAAACTGCAACTGCAATTTGAACCATCAGATTCAGCTACAACTGCAATTTGAACCATCAGATTAAACTACAACTGCAATTGAACCATTAGATTCAGCTGCAACTTCAATTGAACCATCAGATTCAGCTACAACTGCAATTGAACCATCAGATTAAACTACAACTGCAATTGAACCATCAGATTCAGCTGCAACTGCAATTGAACCATCAGATTAAACTACAACTGCAATTGAACCATTAGATTCAGCTGCAACTGCAATTTGAACCATCAGATTAAACTACAACTGGAATTAAACCATTAGATTCAGCTGCAACTGCAATTTGAACCATTAGATTAAACTACAACTGCAATTGAACCATCAGATTAAACTACAACTGCAATTTGAACCATCAGATTCAGCTACAACTGCAATTTGAACCATTAGATTAAACTACAACTGCAATTTGAACCATCAGATTCAGCTACAACTGCAATTTGAACCATTAGATTAAACTACAACTGCAATTGAACCATCAGATTAAACTACAACTGCAGTTGAATCATCAGATTAAACTACAACTGCAGTTGAACCATTAGATTCAGCTACAACTGCAATTTGAACCATCAGATTAAACTACAACTGCAATTGAACCATTAGATTCAGCTGCAACTTCAATTGAACCATCAGATTCAGCTGCAACTGCAATTGAACCATCAGATTAAACTACAACTTCAATTGAACCATTAGATTCAGCTGCAACTGCAATTTGAACCATTAGATTAAGCTACAACTGAAATTGAACCATTAGATTAAACTACAACTGCAATTGAACCATCAGATTAAACTACAACTGCAATTGAACTATCAGATTAAACTACAACTGCAATTGAACCATCAGATTCAGCTGCAACTGCAATTTGAACCATCAGATTAAACTACAACTGCAATTTGAATCATCAGATTAAACTACAACTGCAATTTGAACCATCAGATTAAACTACAACTGCAGTTGAATCATCAGATTAAACTACAACTGCAGTTGAACCATTAGATTCAGCTAAAACTGCAATTTGAACCATCAGATTCAGCTGCAACTGCAATTGAACCATCAGATTAAACTACAACTGCAATTTGAACCATCAGATTAAACTACAACTGCAAATTGAACCATCAGATTAAACTACAACTGCAATTTGAATCATCAGATTAAACTACAACTGCAATTTGAATCATCAGATTAAACTACAACTGCAGTTGAATCATCAGATTAAACTACAACTGCAGTTGAACCATTAGATTCAGCTATAACTGCAATTTGAACCATCAGATTCAGCTGCAACTGCAATTGAACCATCAGATTAAACTACAACTGCAATTTGAACCATCAGATTCAGCTACAACTGCAGTTGAATCATCAGATTAAACTACAACTGCAGTTGAACCATTAGATTCAGCTACAACTGCAATTTGAACCATCAGATTCAGCTGCAACTGCAATTGAACCATCAGATTAAACTACAACTTCAATTGAACCATTAGATTCAGCTGCAACTGCAATTTGAACCATTAGATTAAGCTACAACTGAAATTGAACCATTAGATTAAACTACAACTGCAATTTGAACCATTAGATTAAGCTACAACTGCAATTTGAACCATCAGATTCAGCTGCAACTGCAATTGAACCATCAGATTAAACTACAACTGCAATTTGAACCATCAGATTAAACTACAACTGCAAATTGAACCATCAGATTAAACTACAACTGCAATTTGAATCATCAGATTAAACTACAACTGCAATTTGAATCATCAGATTAAACTACAACTGCAGTTGAATCATCAGATTAAACTACAACTGCAGTTGAACCATTAGATTCAGCTACAACTGCAATTTGAACCATCAGATTCAGCTGCAACTGCAATTGAACCATCAGATTAAACTACAACTGCAATTTGAACCATCAGATTCAGCTACAACTGCAGTTGAATCATCAGATTAAACTACAACTGCAGTTGAACCATTAGATTCAGCTACAACTGCAATTTGAACCATCAGATTCAGCTGCAACTGCAATTGAACCATCAGATTAAACTACAACTTCAATTGAACCATTAGATTCAGCTGCAACTGCAATTTGAACCATTAGATTAAGCTACAACTGAAATTGAACCATTAGATTAAACTACAACTGCAATTGAACCATCAGATTAAACTACAACTGCAATTGAACTATCAGATTAAACTACAACTGCAATTGAACCATCAGATTCAGCTGCAACTGCAATTTGAACCATCAGATTCAGCTGCAACTGCAATTGAACCATCAGATTAAACTACAACTTCAATTGAACCATTAGATTCAGCTGCAACTGCAATTTGAACCATTAGATTAAGCTACAACTGAAATTGAACCATTAGATTAAACTACAACTGCAATTTGAACCATTAGATTAAGCTACAACTGCAATTTGAACCATCAGATTCAGCTGCAACTGCAATTGAACCATCAGATTAAACTACAACTGCAATTTGAACCATCAGATTAAACTACAACTGCAAATTGAACCATCAGATTAAACTACAACTGCAATTTGAATCATCAGATTAAACTACAACTGCAATTTGAATCATCAGATTAAACTACAACTGCAGTTGAACCATTAGATTCAGCTACAACTGCAATTTGAACCATCAGATTCAGCTGCAACTGCAATTGAACCATCAGATTAAACTACAACTGCAATTTGAACCATCAGATTCAGCTACAACTGCAGTTGAATCATCAGATTAAACTACAACTGCAGTTGAACCATTAGATTCAGCTACAACTGCAATTTGAACCATCAGATTCAGCTGCAACTGCAATTGAACCATCAGATTAAACTACAACTTCAATTGAACCATTAGATTCAGCTGCAACTGCAATTTGAACCATTAGATTAAGCTACAACTGAAATTGAACCATTAGATTAAACTACAACTGCAATTGAACCATCAGATTAAACTACAACTGCAATTGAACTATCAGATTAAACTACAACTGCAATTGAACCATCAGATTCAGCTGCAACTGCAATTTGAACCATCAGATTAAACTACAACTGCAATTTGAATCATCAGATTAAACTACAACTGCAATTTGAACCATCAGATTAAACTACAACTGCAGTTGAATCATCAGATTAAACTACAACTGCAGTTGAATCATCAGATTAAACTACAACTGCAATTGAACCATCAGATTAAACTACAACTGCAATTTGAATCATCAGATTAAACTACAACTGCAATTTGAACCATCAGATTAAACTACAACTGCAGTTGAACCATCAGATTAAACTACAACTGCAATTGAACCATCAGATTAAACTACAACTGCAATTGAACTATCAGATTAAACTACAACTGCAATTGAACCATCAGATTAAACTACAACTGCAATTGAACTATCAGATTAAACTACAACTGCAATTGAACCATCAGATTCAGCTGCAACTGCAATTTGAACCATCAGATTAAACTACAACTGCAATTTGAATCATCAGATTAAACTACAACTGCAATTTGAACCATCAGATTAAACTACAACTGCAGTTGAACCATCAGATTAAACTACAACTGCAATTGAACCATCAGATTAAACTACAACTGCAATTTGAACCATCAGATTCAGCTACAACTGCAATTTGAACCATTAGATTAAACTACAATTGCAATTGAACCATCAGATTAAACTACAACTGCAGTTGAATCATCAGATTAAACTACAACTGCAGTTGAACCATTAGATTCAGCTACAACTGCAATTTGAACCATCAGATTCAGCTGCAACTGCAATTGAACCATCAGATTAAACTACAACTTCAATTGAACCATTAGATTCAGCTGCAACTGCAATTTGAACCATTAGATTAAGCTACAACTGAAATTGAACCATTAGATTAAACTACAACTGCAATTGAACCATCAGATTAAACTACAACTGCAGTTGAATCATCAGATTAAACTACAACTGCAGTTGAACCATTAGATTCAGCTACAACTGCAATTTGAACCATCAGATTCAGCTGCAACTGCAATTGAACCATCAGATTAAACTACAACTTCAATTGAACCATTAGATTCAGCTGCAACTGCAATTTGAACCATTAGATTAAGCTACAACTGAAATTGAACCATTAGATTAAACTACAACTGCAATTGAACCATCAGATTAAACTACAACTGCAATTGAACTATCAGATTAAACTACAACTGCAATTGAACCATCAGATTCAGCTGCAACTGCAATTTGAACCATCAGATTAAACTACAACTGCAATTTGAATCATCAGATTAAACTACAACTGCAATTTGAACCATCAGATTAAACTACAACTGCAGTTGAATCATCAGATTAAACTACAACTGCAGTTGAACCATTAGATTCAGCTAAAACTGCAATTTGAACCATCAGATTAAACTACAACTGCAGTTGAATCATCAGATTAAACTACAACTGCAATTGAACCATCAGATTAAACTACAACTGCAATTTGAATCATCAGATTAAACTACAACTGCAATTTGAACCATCAGATTAAACTACAACTGCAATTGAACCATCAGATTAAACTACAACTGCAATTGAACCATCAGATTAAACTACAACTGCAATTGAACCATCAGATTAAACTACAACTGCAATTGAACTATCAGATTAAACTACAACTGCAATTGAACCATCAGATTCAGCTGCAACTGCAATTTGAACCATCAGATTAAACTACAACTGCAATTTGAATCATCAGATTAAACTACAACTGCAATTTGAACCATCAGATTAAACTACAACTGCAGTTGAATCATCAGATTAAACTACAACTGCAGTTGAACCATTAGATTCAGCTAAAACTGCAATTTGAACCATCAGATTAAACTACAACTGCAGTTGAACCATCAGATTAAACTACAACTGCAATTGAACCATCAGATTAAACTACAACTGCAATTTGAATCATCAGATTAAACTACAACTGCAATTTGAACCATCAGATTAAACTACAACTGCAATTGAACCATCAGATTAAACTACAACTGCAATTTGAACCATCAGATTCAGCTACAACTGCAATTTGAACCATTAGATTCAGCTGTAACTGCAATTTGAACCATCAGATTCAGCTGCAACTGCAATTTGAATCATCAGATTAAACTACAACTGCAATTTGAATCATCAGATTAAACTACAACTGCAGTTGAATCATCAGATTAAACTACAACTGCAGTTGAACCATTAGATTCAGCTACAACTGCAATTTGAACCATCAGATTCAGCTGCAACTGCAATTGAACCATCAGATTAAACTACAACTGCAATTTGAACCATCAGATTCAGCTACAACTGCAATTTGAACCATCAGATTAAACTACAACTGCAGTTGAATCATCAGATTAAACTACAACTGCAATTTGAACCATCAGATTAAACTACAACTGCAGTTGAACCATCAGATTAAACTACAACTGCAATTGAACCATCAGATTAAACTACAACTGCAATTTGAACCATCAGATTCAGCTACAACTGCAATTTGAACCATTAGATTAAACTACAATTGCAATTGAACCATCAGATTCAGCTACAACTGCAGTTGAATCATCAGATTAAACTACAACTGCAGTTGAACCATTAGATTCAGCTACAACTGCAATTTGAACCATCAGATTCAGCTGCAACTGCAATTGAACCATCAGATTAAACTACAACTTCAATTGAACCATTAGATTCAGCTGCAACTGCAATTTGAACCATTAGATTAAGCTACAACTGAAATTGAACCATTAGATTAAACTACAACTGCAATTGAACCATCAGATTCAGCTGCAACTGCAATTGAACTATCAGATTAAACTACAACTGCAATTGAACCATCAGATTCAGCTGCAACTGCAATTTGAACCATCAGATTAAACTACAACTGCAATTTGAATCATCAGATTAAACTACAACTGCAATTTGAACCATCAGATTAAACTACAACTGCAGTTGAATCATCAGATTAAACTACAACTGCAGTTGAACCATCAGATTAAACTACAACTGCAATTGAACCATCAGATTCAGCTACAACTGCAATTGAACCATCAGATTCAGCTGCAACTGCAATTTGAACCATTAGATTAAACTACAACTGCAGTTGAACCATCAGATTCAGCTACAACTGCAATTTGAACCATCAGATTCAGCTACAACTGCAATTGAACCATCAGATTAAACTACAACTGCAATTGAACCATCAGATTCAGCTACAACTGCAATTGAACCATCAGATTAAACTACAACTGCAATTTGAACCATCAGATTCAGCTACAACTGCAATTGAACCATCAGATTAAACTACAACTGCAATTGAACCATCAGATTAAACTACAACTGCAATTGAATTATCAGATTAAACTACAACTGCAATTTGAACCATCAGATTCAGCTACAACTGCAATTTGAACCATCAGATTAAACTACAACTGCAATTGAACCATCAGATTCAGCTGCAACTTCAATTGAACCATCAGATTAAACTACAACTGCAATTGAACCATCAGATTAAACTACAACTGCAATTGAACCATCAGATTCAGCTGCAACTGCAATTGAACCATCAGATTAAACTACAACTGCAATTGAACCATTAGATTCAGCTGCAACTGCAATTTGAACCATCAGATTAAACTACAACTGCAATTGAACCATTAGATTCAGCTACAACTGCAATTTGAACCATTAGATTAAACTACAACTGCAATTGAACCATCAGATTAAACTACAACTGCAATTGAATTATCAGATTAAACTACAACTGCAATTTGAACCATCAGATTCAGCTACAACTGCAATTTGAACCATCAGATTCAGCTACAACTGCAATTGAACCATCAGATTAAACTACAACTGCAATTGAACCATCAGATTAAACTACAACTGCAATTGAATTATCAGATTAAACTACAACTGCAATTTGAACCATCAGATTCAGCTGCAACTGCAATTGAACCATCAGATTAAACTACAACTTCAATTGAACCATTAGATTCAGCTGCAACTGCAATTTGAACCATTAGATTAAGCTACAACTGAAATTGAACCATTAGATTAAACTACAACTGCAATTGAACCATCAGATTAAACTACAACTGCAATTGAACTATCAGATTAAACTACAACTGCAATTGAACCATCAGATTCAGCTGCAACTGCAATTTGAACCATCAGATTAAACTACAACTGCAATTTGAATCATCAGATTAAACTACAACTGCAATTTGAACCATCAGATTAAACTACAACTGCAGTTGAATCATCAGATTAAACTACAACTGCAGTTGAACCATTAGATTCAGCTAAAACTGCAATTTGAACCATCAGATTCAGCTGCAACTGCAATTGAACCATCAGATTAAACTACAACTGCAATTTGAATCATCAGATTAAACTACAACTGCAGTTGAACCATCAGATTCAGCTGCAACTGCAATTGAACCATCAGATTAAACTACAACTGCAATTGAACCATTAGATTCAGCTGCAACTGCAATTTGAACCATCAGATTAAACTACAACTGGAATTGAACCATTAGATTCAGCTACAACTGCAATTTGAACCATTAGATTAAACTACAACTGCAATTGAACCATCAGATTAAACTACAACTGCAATTGAATTATCAGATTAAACTACAACTGCAATTTGAACCATCAGATTCAGCTACAACTGCAATTTGAACCATCAGATTAAACTACAACTGCAATTGAACCATTAGATTCAGCTGCAACTTCAATTGAACCATCAGATTCAGCTACAACTGCAATTGAACCATCAGATTAAACTACAACTGCAATTGAACCATCAGATTCAGCTGCAACTGCAATTGAACCATCAGATTAAACTACAACTGCAATTGAACCATTAGATTCAGCTGCAACTGCAATTTGAACCATTAGATTAAACTACAACTGCAATTGAACCATCAGATTAAACTACAACTGCAGTTGAACCATTAGATTCAGCTGCAACTGCAATTTGAACCATCAGATTAAACTACAACTGGAATTGAACCATTAGATTCAGCTGTAACTGCAATTTGAACCATTAGATTAAACTACAACTGCAATTGAACCATCAGATTAAACTACAACTGCAGTTGAACCATTAGATTCAGCTACAACTGCAATTTGAACCATTAGATTAAACTACAACTGCAATTGAACCATCAGATTAAACTACAACTGCAATTGAATTATCAGATTAAACTACAACTGCAATTTGAACCATCAGATTCAGCTACAACTGCAATTTGAACCATCAGATTAAACTACAACTGCAATTGAACCATTAGATTCAGCTGCAACTTCAATTGAACCATCAGATTCAGCTACAACTGCAATTGAACCATCAGATTAAACTACAACTGCAATTGAACCATCAGATTCAGCTGCAACTGCAATTGAACCATCAGATTAAACTACAACTGCAATTGAACCATTAGATTCAGCTGCAACTGCAATTTGAACCATCAGATTAAACTACAACTGGAATTGAACCATTAGATTCAGCTGTAACTGCAATTTGAACCATTAGATTAAACTACAACTGCAATTGAACCATCAGATTAAACTACAACTGCAATTGAATTATCAGATTAA
The DNA here is from genome assembly GCA_039105265.1 of Tritrichomonas musculus. NCBI lineage: Eukaryota > Parabasalia > Tritrichomonadida > Tritrichomonadidae > Tritrichomonas > Tritrichomonas musculus. The sequence goes on along the minus strand of JAPFFF010000059.1, from coordinate 706,193 downwards.
ACTACAACTGCAATTTGAACCATCAGATTAAACTACAACTGCAGTTGAATCATCAGATTAAACTACAACTGCAGTTGAACCATTAGATTCAGCTACAACTGCAATTTGAACCATCAGATTCAGCTGCAACTGCAATTGAACCATCAGATTAAACTACAACTTCAATTGAACCATTAGATTCAGCTGCAACTGCAATTTGAACCATTAGATTAAGCTACAACTGAAATTGAACCATTAGATTAAACTACAACTGCAATTGAACCATCAGATTAAACTACAACTGCAATTGAACTATCAGATTAAACTACAACTGCAATTGAACCATCAGATTCAGCTGCAACTGCAATTTGAACCATCAGATTAAACTACAACTGCAATTTGAATCATCAGATTAAACTACAACTGCAATTTGAACCATCAGATTAAACTACAACTGCAGTTGAATCATCAGATTAAACTACAACTGCAGTTGAACCATTAGATTCAGCTAAAACTGCAATTTGAACCATCAGATTAAACTACAACTGCAGTTGAATCATCAGATTAAACTACAACTGCAATTGAACCATCAGATTAAACTACAACTGCAATTTGAATCATCAGATTAAACTACAACTGCAATTTGAACCATCAGATTAAACTACAACTGCAATTGAACCATCAGATTAAACTACAACTGCAATTGAACCATCAGATTAAACTACAACTGCAATTGAACCATCAGATTAAACTACAACTGCAATTGAACTATCAGATTAAACTACAACTGCAATTGAACCATCAGATTCAGCTGCAACTGCAATTTGAACCATCAGATTAAACTACAACTGCAATTTGAATCATCAGATTAAACTACAACTGCAATTTGAACCATCAGATTAAACTACAACTGCAGTTGAATCATCAGATTAAACTACAACTGCAGTTGAACCATTAGATTCAGCTAAAACTGCAATTTGAACCATCAGATTAAACTACAACTGCAGTTGAACCATCAGATTAAACTACAACTGCAATTGAACCATCAGATTAAACTACAACTGCAATTTGAATCATCAGATTAAACTACAACTGCAATTTGAACCATCAGATTAAACTACAACTGCAATTGAACCATCAGATTAAACTACAACTGCAATTTGAACCATCAGATTCAGCTACAACTGCAATTTGAACCATTAGATTCAGCTGTAACTGCAATTTGAACCATCAGATTCAGCTGCAACTGCAATTTGAATCATCAGATTAAACTACAACTGCAATTTGAATCATCAGATTAAACTACAACTGCAGTTGAATCATCAGATTAAACTACAACTGCAGTTGAACCATTAGATTCAGCTACAACTGCAATTTGAACCATCAGATTCAGCTGCAACTGCAATTGAACCATCAGATTAAACTACAACTGCAATTTGAACCATCAGATTCAGCTACAACTGCAATTTGAACCATCAGATTAAACTACAACTGCAGTTGAATCATCAGATTAAACTACAACTGCAATTTGAACCATCAGATTAAACTACAACTGCAGTTGAACCATCAGATTAAACTACAACTGCAATTGAACCATCAGATTAAACTACAACTGCAATTTGAACCATCAGATTCAGCTACAACTGCAATTTGAACCATTAGATTAAACTACAATTGCAATTGAACCATCAGATTCAGCTACAACTGCAGTTGAATCATCAGATTAAACTACAACTGCAGTTGAACCATTAGATTCAGCTACAACTGCAATTTGAACCATCAGATTCAGCTGCAACTGCAATTGAACCATCAGATTAAACTACAACTTCAATTGAACCATTAGATTCAGCTGCAACTGCAATTTGAACCATTAGATTAAGCTACAACTGAAATTGAACCATTAGATTAAACTACAACTGCAATTGAACCATCAGATTCAGCTGCAACTGCAATTGAACTATCAGATTAAACTACAACTGCAATTGAACCATCAGATTCAGCTGCAACTGCAATTTGAACCATCAGATTAAACTACAACTGCAATTTGAATCATCAGATTAAACTACAACTGCAATTTGAACCATCAGATTAAACTACAACTGCAGTTGAATCATCAGATTAAACTACAACTGCAGTTGAACCATCAGATTAAACTACAACTGCAATTGAACCATCAGATTCAGCTACAACTGCAATTGAACCATCAGATTCAGCTGCAACTGCAATTTGAACCATTAGATTAAACTACAACTGCAGTTGAACCATCAGATTCAGCTACAACTGCAATTTGAACCATCAGATTCAGCTACAACTGCAATTGAACCATCAGATTAAACTACAACTGCAATTGAACCATCAGATTCAGCTACAACTGCAATTGAACCATCAGATTAAACTACAACTGCAATTTGAACCATCAGATTCAGCTACAACTGCAATTGAACCATCAGATTAAACTACAACTGCAATTGAACCATCAGATTAAACTACAACTGCAATTGAATTATCAGATTAAACTACAACTGCAATTTGAACCATCAGATTCAGCTACAACTGCAATTTGAACCATCAGATTAAACTACAACTGCAATTGAACCATCAGATTCAGCTGCAACTTCAATTGAACCATCAGATTAAACTACAACTGCAATTGAACCATCAGATTAAACTACAACTGCAATTGAACCATCAGATTCAGCTGCAACTGCAATTGAACCATCAGATTAAACTACAACTGCAATTGAACCATTAGATTCAGCTGCAACTGCAATTTGAACCATCAGATTAAACTACAACTGCAATTGAACCATTAGATTCAGCTACAACTGCAATTTGAACCATTAGATTAAACTACAACTGCAATTGAACCATCAGATTAAACTACAACTGCAATTGAATTATCAGATTAAACTACAACTGCAATTTGAACCATCAGATTCAGCTACAACTGCAATTTGAACCATCAGATTCAGCTACAACTGCAATTGAACCATCAGATTAAACTACAACTGCAATTGAACCATCAGATTAAACTACAACTGCAATTGAATTATCAGATTAAACTACAACTGCAATTTGAACCATCAGATTCAGCTGCAACTGCAATTGAACCATCAGATTAAACTACAACTTCAATTGAACCATTAGATTCAGCTGCAACTGCAATTTGAACCATTAGATTAAGCTACAACTGAAATTGAACCATTAGATTAAACTACAACTGCAATTGAACCATCAGATTAAACTACAACTGCAATTGAACTATCAGATTAAACTACAACTGCAATTGAACCATCAGATTCAGCTGCAACTGCAATTTGAACCATCAGATTAAACTACAACTGCAATTTGAATCATCAGATTAAACTACAACTGCAATTTGAACCATCAGATTAAACTACAACTGCAGTTGAATCATCAGATTAAACTACAACTGCAGTTGAACCATTAGATTCAGCTAAAACTGCAATTTGAACCATCAGATTCAGCTGCAACTGCAATTGAACCATCAGATTAAACTACAACTGCAATTTGAATCATCAGATTAAACTACAACTGCAGTTGAACCATCAGATTCAGCTGCAACTGCAATTGAACCATCAGATTAAACTACAACTGCAATTGAACCATTAGATTCAGCTGCAACTGCAATTTGAACCATCAGATTAAACTACAACTGGAATTGAACCATTAGATTCAGCTACAACTGCAATTTGAACCATTAGATTAAACTACAACTGCAATTGAACCATCAGATTAAACTACAACTGCAATTGAATTATCAGATTAAACTACAACTGCAATTTGAACCATCAGATTCAGCTACAACTGCAATTTGAACCATCAGATTAAACTACAACTGCAATTGAACCATTAGATTCAGCTGCAACTTCAATTGAACCATCAGATTCAGCTACAACTGCAATTGAACCATCAGATTAAACTACAACTGCAATTGAACCATCAGATTCAGCTGCAACTGCAATTGAACCATCAGATTAAACTACAACTGCAATTGAACCATTAGATTCAGCTGCAACTGCAATTTGAACCATTAGATTAAACTACAACTGCAATTGAACCATCAGATTAAACTACAACTGCAGTTGAACCATTAGATTCAGCTGCAACTGCAATTTGAACCATCAGATTAAACTACAACTGGAATTGAACCATTAGATTCAGCTGTAACTGCAATTTGAACCATTAGATTAAACTACAACTGCAATTGAACCATCAGATTAAACTACAACTGCAGTTGAACCATTAGATTCAGCTACAACTGCAATTTGAACCATTAGATTAAACTACAACTGCAATTGAACCATCAGATTAAACTACAACTGCAATTGAATTATCAGATTAAACTACAACTGCAATTTGAACCATCAGATTCAGCTACAACTGCAATTTGAACCATCAGATTAAACTACAACTGCAATTGAACCATTAGATTCAGCTGCAACTTCAATTGAACCATCAGATTCAGCTACAACTGCAATTGAACCATCAGATTAAACTACAACTGCAATTGAACCATCAGATTCAGCTGCAACTGCAATTGAACCATCAGATTAAACTACAACTGCAATTGAACCATTAGATTCAGCTGCAACTGCAATTTGAACCATCAGATTAAACTACAACTGGAATTGAACCATTAGATTCAGCTGTAACTGCAATTTGAACCATTAGATTAAACTACAACTGCAATTGAACCATCAGATTAAACTACAACTGCAATTGAATTATCAGATTAAACTACAACTGCAATTTGAACCATCAGATTCAGCTACAACTGCAATTTGAACCATCAGATTAAACTACAACTGCAATTGAACCATTAGATTCAGCTGCAACTGCAATTGAACCATCAGATTAAACTACAACTGCAATTGAATTATCAGATTCAGCTACAACTGCAATTTGAACCATCAGATTAAACTACAACTGCAATTGAACCATCAGATTAAACTACAACTGCAGTTGAACCATCAGATTCAGCTACAACTGCAATTTGAACCATCAGATTCAGCTACAACTGCAATTTGAACCATCAGATTAAACTACAACTGCAATTGAACCATCAGATTAAACTACAACTGCAATTGAACCATCAGATTAAACTACAACTGCAATTGAACCATCAGATTCAGCTGCAACTGCAATTTGAACCATTAGATTAAACTACAACTGCAGTTGAACCATCAGATTCAGCTACAACTGCAGTTGAACCATTAGATTCAGCTACAACTGCAATTTGAACCATCAGATTCAGCTACAACTGCAATTTGAACCATCAGATTAAACTACAACTGCAATTGAACCATCAGATTAAACTACAACTTCAATTGAACCATCAGATTCAGCTGCAACTGCAATTTGAACCATTAGATTAAACTACAACTGCAGTTGAACCATCAGATTCAGCTACAACTGCAATTTGAACCATCAGATTCAGCTACAACTGCAATTTGAACCATCAGATTAAACTACAACTGCAATTGAACCATCAGATTCAGCTACAACTGCAATTTGAACCATCAGATTCAGCTACAACTGCAATTTGAACCATCAGATTCAGCTACAACTGCAATTTGAACCATCAGATTAAACTACAACTGCAGTTGAACCATTAGATTCAGCTACAACTGCAATTTGAACCATCAGATTAAACTACAACTGCAATTGAACCATCAGATTAAACTACAACTGCAATTGAATTATCAGATTAAACTACAACTGCAATTTGAACCATCAGATTCAGCTACAACTGCAATTTGAACCATCAGATTAAACTACAACTGCAATTGAACCATTAGATTCAGCTGCAACTTCAATTGAACCATCAGATTCAGCTACAACTGCAATTGAACCATCAGATTAAACTACAACTGCAATTGAACCATCAGATTAAACTACAACTGCAATTGAACCATCAGATTAAACTACAACTGCAATTGAACCATCAGATTCAGCTGCAACTGCAATTGAACCATCAGATTAAACTACAACTGCAATTGAACCATTAGATTCAGCTGCAACTGCAATTTGAACCATCAGATTAAACTACAACTGGAATTGAACCATTAGATTCAGCTGCAACTGCAATTTGAACCATCAGATTAAACTACAACTGCAATTGAACCATCAGATTCAGCTGCAACTGCAATTTGAACCATTAGATTAAACTACAACTGCAGTTGAACCATCAGATTCAGCTACAACTGCAGTTGAACCATTAGATTCAGCTACAACTGCAATTTGAACCATCAGATTCAGCTACAACTGCAATTTGAACCATTAGATTCAGCTGCAACTGCAATTTGAACCATCAGATTAAACTACAACTGCAATTGAACCATTAGATTAAACTACAACTGCAATTGAACCATCAGATTAAACTACAACTTCAATTGAACCATCAGATTCAGCTGCAACTGCAATTTGAACCATTAGATTAAACTACAACTGCAGTTGAACCATCAGATTCAGCTACAACTGCAATTTGAACCATCAGATTCAGCTACAACTGCAATTTGAACCATCAGATTAAACTACAACTGCAATTGAACCATCAGATTCAGCTACAACTGCAATTTGAACCATCAGATTCAGCTACAACTGCAATTTGAACCATCAGATTCAGCTACAACTGCAATTTGAACCATCAGATTAAACTACAACTGCAGTTGAACCATTAGATTCAGCTACAACTGCAATTTGAACCATCAGATTAAACTACAACTGCAATTGAACCATCAGATTAAACTACAACTGCAATTGAATTATCAGATTAAACTACAACTGCAATTTGAACCATCAGATTCAGCTACAACTGCAATTTGAACCATCAGATTAAACTACAACTGCAATTGAACCATTAGATTCAGCTGCAACTTCAATTGAACCATCAGATTCAGCTACAACTGCAATTGAACCATCAGATTAAACTACAACTGCAATTGAACCATCAGATTAAACTACAACTGCAATTGAACCATCAGATTAAACTACAACTGCAATTGAACCATCAGATTCAGCTGCAACTGCAATTGAACCATCAGATTAAACTACAACTGCAATTGAACCATTAGATTCAGCTGCAACTGCAATTTGAACCATCAGATTAAACTACAACTGGAATTGAACCATTAGATTCAGCTACAACTGCAATTGAACCATCAGATTAAACTACAACTGCAATTGAACCATCAGATTAAACTACAACTGCAATTTGAACCATCAGATTCAGCTACAACTGCAATTTGAACCATTAGATTAAACTACAACTGCAATTTGAACCATCAGATTCAGCTACAACTGCAATTGAACCATCAGATTAAACTACAACTGCAGTTGAACCATTAGATTCAGCTACAACTGCAATTTGAACCATCAGATTCAGCTACAACTGCAATTTGAACCATCAGATTAAACTACAACTGCAATTTGAACCATTAGATTAAACTACAACTTCAATTGAACCATTAGATTCAGCTGTAACTGCAATTTGAACCATCAGATTCAGCTGCAACTGCAATTGAACCATCAGATTAAACTACAACTGCAATTGAACCATCAGATTAAACTACAACTGCAATTTGAACCATCAGATTCAGCTACAACTGCAATTGAACCATCAGATTAAACTACAACTGCAAATTGAACCATCAGATTAAACTACAACTGCAATTTGAATCATCAGATTAAACTACAACTGCAATTTGAATCATCAGATTAAACTACAACTGCAGTTGAATCATCAGATTAAACTACAACTGCAGTTGAACCATTAGATTCAGCTATAACTGCAATTTGAACCATCAGATTCAGCTGCAACTGCAATTGAACCATCAGATTAAACTACAACTGCAATTTGAACCATCAGATTCAGCTACAACTGCAGTTGAATCATCAGATTAAACTACAACTGCAGTTGAACCATTAGATTCAGCTACAACTGCAATTTGAACCATCAGATTCAGCTGCAACTGCAATTGAACCATCAGATTAAACTACAACTTCAATTGAACCATTAGATTCAGCTGCAACTGCAATTTGAACCATTAGATTAAGCTACAACTGAAATTGAACCATTAGATTAAACTACAACTGCAATTGAACCATCAGATTAAACTACAACTGCAATTGAACTATCAGATTAAACTACAACTGCAATTGAACCATCAGATTCAGCTGCAACTGCAATTGAACCATCAGATTAAACTACAACTTCAATTGAACCATTAGATTCAGCTGCAACTGCAATTTGAACCATTAGATTAAGCTACAACTGAAATTGAACCATTAGATTAAACTACAACTGCAATTGAACCATCAGATTAAACTACAACTGCAGTTGAATCATCAGATTAAACTACAACTGCAGTTGAACCATTAGATTCAGCTACAACTGCAATTTGAACCATCAGATTCAGCTGCAACTGCAATTGAACCATCAGATTAAACTACAACTTCAATTGAACCATTAGATTCAGCTGCAACTGCAATTTGAACCATTAGATTAAGCTACAACTGAAATTGAACCATTAGATTAAACTACAACTGCAATTGAACCATCAGATTAAACTACAACTGCAATTGAACTATCAGATTAAACTACAACTGCAATTGAACCATCAGATTCAGCTGCAACTGCAATTTGAACCATCAGATTAAACTACAACTGCAATTTGAATCATCAGATTAAACTACAACTGCAATTGAACCATCAGATTAAACTACAACTGCAATTGAACCATCAGATTCAGCTACAACTGCAATTTGAACCATCAGATTAAACTACAACTGCAATTGAACCATCAGATTCAGCTACAACTGCAATTGAACCATCAGATTAAACTACAACTGCAATTGAATTATCAGATTCAGCTACAACTGCAATTTGAACCATCAGATTAAACTACAACTGCAATTGAACCATCAGATTAAACTACAACTGCAGTTGAACCATCAGATTCAGCTACAACTGCAATTTGAACCATCAGATTCAGCTACAACTGCAATTTGAACCATCAGATTCAGCTACAACTGCAATTTGAACCATCAGATTAAACTACAACTGCAATTGAACCATTAGATTCAGCTGCAACTTCAATTGAACCATCAGATTAAACTACAACTGCAATTGAACCATCAGATTCAGCTACAACTGCAATTGAACCATCAGATTAAACTACAACTGCAATTTGAACCATCAGATTCAGCTACAACTGCAATTGAACCATCAGATTAAACTACAACTGCAATTGAACCATCAGATTAAACTACAACTGCAATTGAATTATCAGATTAAACTACAACTGCAATTTGAACCATCAGATTCAGCTACAACTGCAATTTGAACCATCAGATTAAACTACAACTGCAATTGAACCATCAGATTCAGCTGCAACTTCAATTGAACCATCAGATTAAACTACAACTGCAATTGAACCATCAGATTAAACTACAACTGCAATTGAACCATCAGATTCAGCTGCAACTGCAATTGAACCATCAGATTAAACTACAACTGCAATTGAACCATTAGATTCAGCTGCAACTGCAATTTGAACCATCAGATTAAACTACAACTGCAATTGAACCATTAGATTCAGCTACAACTGCAATTTGAACCATTAGATTAAACTACAACTGCAATTGAACCATCAGATTAAACTACAACTGCAATTGAATTATCAGATTAAACTACAACTGCAATTTGAACCATCAGATTCAGCTACAACTGCAATTTGAACCATCAGATTAAACTACAACTGCAATTGAACCATTAGATTCAGCTGCAACTTCAATTGAACCATCAGATTCAGCTACAACTGCAATTGAACCATCAGATTAAACTACAACTGCAATTGAACCATCAGATTCAGCTGCAACTGCAATTGAACCATCAGATTAAACTACAACTGCAATTGAACCATTAGATTCAGCTGCAACTGCAATTTGAACCATCAGATTAAACTACAACTGGAATTGAACCATTAGATTCAGCTGTAACTGCAATTTGAACCATTAGATTAAACTACAACTGCAATTGAACCATCAGATTAAACTACAACTGCAGTTGAACCATCAGATTCAGCTACAACTGCAATTTGAACCATCAGATTAAACTACAACTGCAATTTGAACCATCAGATTAAACTACAACTGCAATTGAACCATCAGATTAAACTACAACTGCAATTGAACCATCAGATTAAACTACAACTGCAATTGAACCATCAGATTCAGCTGCAACTGCAATTTGAACCATTAGATTAAACTACAACTGCAGTTGAACCATCAGATTCAGCTACAACTGCAGTTGAACCATTAGATTCAGCTACAACTGCAATTTGAACCATCAGATTCAGCTACAACTGCAATTTGAACCATCAGATTAAACTACAACTGCAATTGAACCATCAGATTAAACTACAACTGCAATTGAACCATCAGATTCAGCTGCAACTGCAATTGAACCATTAGATTAAACTACAACTGCAGTTGAACCATCAGATTCAGCTACAACTGCAATTTGAACCATCAGATTCAGCTACAACTGCAATTTGAACCATCAGATTAAACTACAACTGCAATTGAACCATCAGATTCAGCTACAACTGCAATTTGAACCATCAGATTCAGCTACAACTGCAATTTGAACCATCAGATTCAGCTACAACTGCAATTTGAACCATCAGATTAAACTACAACTGCAATTGAACCATTAGATTCAGCTGCAACTTCAATTGAACCATCAGATTAAACTACAACTGCAATTGAACCATCAGATTCAGCTACAACTGCAATTGAACCATCAGATTAAACTACAACTGCAATTGAACCATCAGATTAAACTACAACTGCAATTGAATTATCAGATTAAACTACAACTGCAATTTGAACCATCAGATTCAGCTACAACTGCAATTTGAACCATCAGATTAAACTACAACTGCAATTGAACCATTAGATTCAGCTGCAACTTCAATTGAACCATCAGATTCAGCTACAACTGCAATTGAACCATCAGATTAAACTACAACTGCAATTGAACCATCAGATTCAGCTGCAACTGCAATTGAACCATCAGATTAAACTACAACTGCAATTGAACCATTAGATTCAGCTGCAACTGCAATTTGAACCATCAGATTAAACTACAACTGGAATTGAACCATTAGATTCAGCTGCAACTGCAATTTGAACCATTAGATTAAACTACAACTGCAATTGAACCATCAGATTAAACTACAACTGCAATTTGAACCATCAGATTCAGCTACAACTGCAATTTGAACCATTAGATTAAACTACAACTGCAATTTGAACCATCAGATTCAGCTACAACTGCAATTTGAACCATTAGATTAAACTACAACTGCAATTGAACCATCAGATTAAACTACAACTGCAGTTGAATCATCAGATTAAACTACAACTGCAGTTGAACCATTAGATTCAGCTACAACTGCAATTTGAACCATCAGATTCAGCTGCAACTGCAATTGAACCATCAGATTAAACTACAACTTCAATTGAACCATTAGATTCAGCTGCAACTGCAATTTGAACCATTAGATTAAGCTACAACTGAAATTGAACCATTAGATTAAACTACAACTGCAATTGAACCATCAGATTAAACTACAACTGCAATTGAACTATCAGATTAAACTACAACTGCAATTGAACCATCAGATTCAGCTGCAACTGCAATTTGAACCATCAGATTAAACTACAACTGCAATTTGAATCATCAGATTAAACTACAACTGCAATTGAACCATCAGATTAAACTACAACTGCAATTTGAATCATCAGATTAAACTACAACTGCAATTTGAACCATCAGATTAAACTACAACTGCAGTTGAATCATCAGATTAAACTACAACTGCAGTTGAACCATTAGATTCAGCTACAACTGCAATTTGAACCATCAGATTCAGCTGCAACTGCAATTGAACCATCAGATTAAACTACAACTGCAATTTGAACCATCAGATTCAGCTACAACTGCAGTTGAATCATCAGATTAAACTACAACTGCAGTTGAACCATTAGATTCAGCTACAACTGCAATTTGAACCATCAGATTCAGCTGCAACTGCAATTGAACCATCAGATTAAACTACAACTTCAATTGAACCATTAGATTCAGCTGCAACTGCAATTTGAACCATTAGATTAAGCTACAACTGAAATTGAACCATTAGATTAAACTACAACTGCAATTGAACCATCAGATTAAACTACAACTGCAATTGAACTATCAGATTAAACTACAACTGCAATTGAACCATCAGATTCAGCTGCAACTGCAATTTGAACCATCAGATTAAACTACAACTGCAATTTGAATCATCAGATTAAACTACAACTGCAATTTGAACCATCAGATTAAACTACAACTGCAGTTGAATCATCAGATTAAACTACAACTGCAATTGAACCATCAGATTAAACTACAACTGCAATTTGAATCATCAGATTAAACTACAACTGCAATTTGAACCATCAGATTAAACTACAACTGCAATTGAACCATCAGATTAAACTACAACTGCAATTGAACCATCAGATTAAACTACAACTGCAATTGAACTATCAGATTAAACTACAACTGCAATTGAACCATCAGATTAAACTACAACTGCAATTGAACTATCAGATTAAACTACAACTGCAATTGAACCATCAGATTCAGCTGCAACTGCAATTTGAACCATCAGATTAAACTACAACTGCAATTTGAATCATCAGATTAAACTACAACTGCAATTTGAACCATCAGATTAAACTACAACTGCAGTTGAACCATCAGATTAAACTACAACTGCAATTGAACCATCAGATTAAACTACAACTGCAATTTGAACCATCAGATTCAGCTACAACTGCAATTTGAACCATTAGATTAAACTACAATTGCAATTGAACCATCAGATTAAACTACAACTGCAGTTGAATCATCAGATTAAACTACAACTGCAGTTGAACCATTAGATTCAGCTACAACTGCAATTTGAACCATCAGATTCAGCTGCAACTGCAATTGAACCATCAGATTAAACTACAACTTCAATTGAACCATTAGATTCAGCTGCAACTGCAATTTGAACCATTAGATTAAGCTACAACTGAAATTGAACCATTAGATTAAACTACAACTGCAATTGAACTATCAGATTAAACTACAACTGCAGTTGAATCATCAGATTAAACTACAACTGCAGTTGAACCATTAGATTCAGCTAAAACTGCAATTTGAACCATCAGATTAAACTACAACTGCAGTTGAATCATCAGATTAAACTACAACTGCAATTGAACCATCAGATTAAACTACAACTGCAATTTGAATCATCAGATTAAACTACAACTGCAATTTGAACCATCAGATTAAACTACAACTGCAATTGAACCATCAGATTAAACTACAACTGCAATTGAACTATCAGATTAAACTACAACTGCAATTGAACCATCAGATTAAACTACAACTGCAATTGAACTATCAGATTAAACTACAACTGCAATTGAACCATCAGATTCAGCTGCAACTGCAATTTGAACCATCAGATTAAACTACAACTGCAATTTGAATCATCAGATTAAACTACAACTGCAATTTGAACCATCAGATTAAACTACAACTGCAGTTGAATCATCAGATTAAACTACAACTGCAGTTGAACCATTAGATTCAGCTAAAACTGCAATTTGAACCATCAGATTAAACTACAACTGCAGTTGAACCATCAGATTAAACTACAACTGCAATTGAACCATCAGATTAAACTACAACTGCAATTTGAATCATCAGATTAAACTACAACTGCAATTTGAACCATCAGATTAAACTACAACTGCAATTGAACCATCAGATTAAACTACAACTGCAATTTGAACCATCAGATTCAGCTACAACTGCAATTTGAACCATTAGATTCAGCTGTAACTGCAATTTGAACCATCAGATTCAGCTGCAACTGCAATTTGAATCATCAGATTCAGCTGCAACTGCAATTTGAATCATCAGATTAAACTACAACTGCAATTGAACCATCAGATTAAACTACAACTGCAGTTGAATCATCAGATTAAACTACAACTGCAGTTGAACCATTAGATTCAGCTACAACTGCAATTTGAACCATCAGATTCAGCTGCAACTGCAATTGAACCATCAGATTAAACTACAACTTCAATTGAACCATTAGATTCAGCTGCAACTGCAATTTGAACCATTAGATTAAGCTACAACTGAAATTGAACCATTAGATTAAACTACAACTGCAGTTGAATCATCAGATTAAACTACAACTGCAGTTGAACCATTAGATTCAGCTGTAACTGCAATTTGAACCATCAGATTCAGCTGCAACTGCAATTTGAATCATCAGATTAAACTACAACTGCAATTGAACCATCAGATTAAACTACAACTGCAGTTGAATCATCAGATTAAACTACAACTGCAGTTGAACCATTAGATTCAGCTACAACTGCAATTTGAACCATCAGATTCAGCTGCAACTGCAATTGAACCATCAGATTAAACTACAACTTCAATTGAACCATTAGATTCAGCTGCAACTGCAATTTGAACCATTAGATTAAGCTACAACTGAAATTGAACCATTAGATTAAACTACAACTGCAATTGAACCATCAGATTAAACTACAACTGCAATTGAACTATCAGATTAAACTACAACTGCAATTGAACCATCAGATTCAGCTGCAACTGCAATTTGAACCATCAGATTAAACTACAACTGCAATTTGAATCATCAGATTAAACTACAACTGCAATTGAACCATCAGATTAAACTACAACTGCAATTGAACCATCAGATTCAGCTACAACTGCAATTTGAACCATCAGATTAAACTACAACTGCAATTGAACCATCAGATTCAGCTACAACTGCAATTGAACCATCAGATTAAACTACAACTGCAATTGAATTATCAGATTCAGCTACAACTGCAATTTGAACCATCAGATTAAACTACAACTGCAATTGAACCATCAGATTAAACTACAACTGCAGTTGAACCATCAGATTCAGCTACAACTGCAATTTGAACCATCAGATTCAGCTACAACTGCAATTTGAACCATCAGATTCAGCTACAACTGCAATTTGAACCATCAGATTAAACTACAACTGCAATTGAACCATTAGATTCAGCTGCAACTTCAATTGAACCATCAGATTAAACTACAACTGCAATTGAACCATCAGATTCAGCTACAACTGCAATTGAACCATCAGATTAAACTACAACTGCAATTTGAACCATCAGATTCAGCTACAACTGCAATTGAACCATCAGATTAAACTACAACTGCAATTGAATTATCAGATTAAACTACAACTGCAATTTGAACCATCAGATTCAGCTACAACTGCAATTTGAACCATCAGATTAAACTACAACTGCAATTGAACCATCAGATTCAGCTGCAACTTCAATTGAACCATCAGATTAAACTACAACTGCAATTGAACCATCAGATTAAACTACAACTGCAATTGAACCATCAGATTCAGCTGCAACTGCAATTGAACCATCAGATTAAACTACAACTGCAATTGAACCATTAGATTCAGCTGCAACTGCAATTTGAACCATCAGATTAAACTACAACTGCAATTTGAATCATCAGATTAAACTACAACTGCAATTTGAACCATCAGATTAAACTACAACTGCAATTTGAACCATCAGATTCAGCTACAACTGCAATTTGAACCATCAGATTAAACTACAACTGCAATTGAACCATCAGATTCAGCTACAACTGCAATTTGAACCATCAGATTCAGCTACAACTGCAATTTGAACCATCAGATTCAGCTACAACTGCAATTTGAACCATCAGATTAAACTACAACTGCAATTGAACCATTAGATTCAGCTGCAACTTCAATTGAACCATCAGATTAAACTACAACTGCAATTGAACCATCAGATTCAGCTACAACTGCAATTGAACCATCAGATTAAACTACAACTGCAATTGAACCATCAGATTAAACTACAACTGCAATTGAATTATCAGATTAAACTGCAACTGCAATTTGAACCATCAGATTCAGCTACAACTGCAATTTGAACCATCAGATTAAACTACAACTGCAATTGAACCATTAGATTCAGCTGCAACTTCAATTGAACCATCAGATTCAGCTACAACTGCAATTGAACCATCAGATTAAACTACAACTGCAATTGAACCATCAGATTCAGCTGCAACTGCAATTGAACCATCAGATTAAACTACAACTGCAATTGAACCATTAGATTCAGCTGCAACTGCAATTTGAACCATCAGATTAAACTACAACTGGAATTGAACCATTAGATTCAGCTGCAACTGCAATTTGAACCATTAGATTAAACTACAACTGCAATTGAACCATCAGATTAAACTACAACTGCAATTTGAACCATCAGATTCAGCTACAACTGCAATTTGAACCATTAGATTAAACTACAACTGCAATTTGAACCATCAGATTCAGCTACAACTGCAATTTGAACCATTAGATTAAACTACAACTGCAATTGAACCATCAGATTAAACTACAACTGCAGTTGAATCATCAGATTAAACTACAACTGCAGTTGAACCATTAGATTCAGCTACAACTGCAATTTGAACCATCAGATTAAACTACAACTGCAATTGAACCATTAGATTCAGCTGCAACTTCAATTGAACCATCAGATTCAGCTGCAACTGCAATTGAACCATCAGATTAAACTACAACTTCAATTGAACCATTAGATTCAGCTGCAACTGCAATTTGAACCATTAGATTAAGCTACAACTGAAATTGAACCATTAGATTAAACTACAACTGCAATTGAACCATCAGATTAAACTACAACTGCAATTGAACTATCAGATTAAACTACAACTGCAATTGAACCATCAGATTCAGCTGCAACTGCAATTTGAACCATCAGATTAAACTACAACTGCAATTTGAATCATCAGATTAAACTACAACTGCAATTTGAACCATCAGATTAAACTACAACTGCAGTTGAATCATCAGATTAAACTACAACTGCAGTTGAACCATTAGATTCAGCTAAAACTGCAATTTGAACCATCAGATTCAGCTGCAACTGCAATTGAACCATCAGATTAAACTACAACTGCAATTTGAACCATCAGATTAAACTACAACTGCAAATTGAACCATCAGATTAAACTACAACTGCAATTTGAATCATCAGATTAAACTACAACTGCAATTTGAATCATCAGATTAAACTACAACTGCAGTTGAATCATCAGATTAAACTACAACTGCAGTTGAACCATTAGATTCAGCTATAACTGCAATTTGAACCATCAGATTCAGCTGCAACTGCAATTGAACCATCAGATTAAACTACAACTGCAATTTGAACCATCAGATTCAGCTACAACTGCAGTTGAATCATCAGATTAAACTACAACTGCAGTTGAACCATTAGATTCAGCTACAACTGCAATTTGAACCATCAGATTCAGCTGCAACTGCAATTGAACCATCAGATTAAACTACAACTTCAATTGAACCATTAGATTCAGCTGCAACTGCAATTTGAACCATTAGATTAAGCTACAACTGAAATTGAACCATTAGATTAAACTACAACTGCAATTTGAACCATTAGATTAAGCTACAACTGCAATTTGAACCATCAGATTCAGCTGCAACTGCAATTGAACCATCAGATTAAACTACAACTGCAATTTGAACCATCAGATTAAACTACAACTGCAAATTGAACCATCAGATTAAACTACAACTGCAATTTGAATCATCAGATTAAACTACAACTGCAATTTGAATCATCAGATTAAACTACAACTGCAGTTGAATCATCAGATTAAACTACAACTGCAGTTGAACCATTAGATTCAGCTACAACTGCAATTTGAACCATCAGATTCAGCTGCAACTGCAATTGAACCATCAGATTAAACTACAACTGCAATTTGAACCATCAGATTCAGCTACAACTGCAGTTGAATCATCAGATTAAACTACAACTGCAGTTGAACCATTAGATTCAGCTACAACTGCAATTTGAACCATCAGATTCAGCTGCAACTGCAATTGAACCATCAGATTAAACTACAACTTCAATTGAACCATTAGATTCAGCTGCAACTGCAATTTGAACCATTAGATTAAGCTACAACTGAAATTGAACCATTAGATTAAACTACAACTGCAATTGAACCATCAGATTAAACTACAACTGCAATTGAACTATCAGATTAAACTACAACTGCAATTGAACCATCAGATTCAGCTGCAACTGCAATTTGAACCATCAGATTAAACTACAACTGCAATTTGAATCATCAGATTAAACTACAACTGCAATTTGAACCATCAGATTAAACTACAACTGCAGTTGAATCATCAGATTAAACTACAACTGCAGTTGAATCATCAGATTAAACTACAACTGCAATTGAACCATCAGATTAAACTACAACTGCAATTTGAATCATCAGATTAAACTACAACTGCAATTTGAACCATCAGATTAAACTACAACTGCAATTGAACCATCAGATTAAACTACAACTGCAATTGAACCATCAGATTAAACTACAACTGCAATTGAACTATCAGATTAAACTACAACTGCAATTGAACCATCAGATTAAACTACAACTGCAATTGAACTATCAGATTAAACTACAACTGCAATTGAACCATCAGATTCAGCTGCAACTGCAATTTGAACCATCAGATTAAACTACAACTGCAATTTGAATCATCAGATTAAACTACAACTGCAATTTGAACCATCAGATTAAACTACAACTGCAGTTGAACCATCAGATTAAACTACAACTGCAATTGAACCATCAGATTAAACTACAACTGCAATTTGAACCATCAGATTCAGCTACAACTGCAATTTGAACCATTAGATTAAACTACAATTGCAATTGAACCATCAGATTAAACTACAACTGCAGTTGAATCATCAGATTAAACTACAACTGCAGTTGAACCATTAGATTCAGCTACAACTGCAATTTGAACCATCAGATTCAGCTGCAACTGCAATTGAACCATCAGATTAAACTACAACTTCAATTGAACCATTAGATTCAGCTGCAACTGCAATTTGAACCATTAGATTAAGCTACAACTGAAATTGAACCATTAGATTAAACTACAACTGCAATTGAACCATCAGATTAAACTACAACTGCAGTTGAATCATCAGATTAAACTACAACTGCAGTTGAACCATTAGATTCAGCTACAACTGCAATTTGAACCATCAGATTCAGCTGCAACTGCAATTGAACCATCAGATTAAACTACAACTTCAATTGAACCATTAGATTCAGCTGCAACTGCAATTTGAACCATTAGATTAAGCTACAACTGAAATTGAACCATTAGATTAAACTACAACTGCAATTGAACCATCAGATTAAACTACAACTGCAATTGAACTATCAGATTAAACTACAACTGCAATTGAACCATCAGATTCAGCTGCAACTGCAATTTGAACCATCAGATTAAACTACAACTGCAATTTGAATCATCAGATTAAACTACAACTGCAATTTGAACCATCAGATTAAACTACAACTGCAGTTGAATCATCAGATTAAACTACAACTGCAGTTGAACCATTAGATTCAGCTAAAACTGCAATTTGAACCATCAGATTAAACTACAACTGCAGTTGAATCATCAGATTAAACTACAACTGCAATTGAACCATCAGATTAAACTACAACTGCAATTTGAATCATCAGATTAAACTACAACTGCAATTTGAACCATCAGATTAAACTACAACTGCAATTGAACCATCAGATTAAACTACAACTGCAATTGAACCATCAGATTAAACTACAACTGCAATTGAACTATCAGATTAAACTACAACTGCAATTGAACTATCAGATTAAACTACAACTGCAATTGAACCATCAGATTCAGCTGCAACTGCAATTTGAACCATCAGATTAAACTACAACTGCAATTTGAATCATCAGATTAAACTACAACTGCAATTTGAACCATCAGATTAAACTACAACTGCAGTTGAATCATCAGATTAAACTACAACTGCAGTTGAACCATTAGATTCAGCTAAAACTGCAATTTGAACCATCAGATTAAACTACAACTGCAGTTGAACCATCAGATTAAACTACAACTGCAATTGAACCATCAGATTAAACTACAACTGCAATTTGAATCATCAGATTAAACTACAACTGCAATTTGAACCATCAGATTAAACTACAACTGCAATTGAACCATCAGATTAAACTACAACTGCAATTTGAACCATCAGATTCAGCTACAACTGCAATTTGAACCATTAGATTCAGCTGTAACTGCAATTTGAACCATCAGATTCAGCTGCAACTGCAATTTGAATCATCAGATTAAACTACAACTGCAATTTGAATCATCAGATTAAACTACAACTGCAGTTGAATCATCAGATTAAACTACAACTGCAGTTGAACCATTAGATTCAGCTAAAACTGCAATTTGAACCATCAGATTCAGCTGCAACTGCAATTGAACCATCAGATTAAACTACAACTGCAATTTGAACCATCAGATTCAGCTACAACTGCAATTTGAACCATCAGATTAAACTACAACTGCAGTTGAATCA
Source organism: Tritrichomonas musculus (assembly GCA_039105265.1). NCBI lineage: Eukaryota > Parabasalia > Tritrichomonadida > Tritrichomonadidae > Tritrichomonas > Tritrichomonas musculus. The sequence goes on along the minus strand of JAPFFF010000059.1, from coordinate 685,502 downwards.
TCAGATTAAACTACAACTGCAATTTGAACCATCAGATTAAACTACAACTGCAGTTGAACCATCAGATTAAACTACAACTGCAATTGAACCATCAGATTAAACTACAACTGCAATTTGAACCATCAGATTCAGCTACAACTGCAATTTGAACCATTAGATTAAACTACAATTGCAATTGAACCATCAGATTCAGCTACAACTGCAGTTGAATCATCAGATTAAACTACAACTGCAGTTGAACCATTAGATTCAGCTACAACTGCAATTTGAACCATCAGATTCAGCTGCAACTGCAATTGAACCATCAGATTAAACTACAACTTCAATTGAACCATTAGATTCAGCTGCAACTGCAATTTGAACCATTAGATTAAGCTACAACTGAAATTGAACCATTAGATTAAACTACAACTGCAATTGAACCATCAGATTAAACTACAACTGCAATTGAACTATCAGATTAAACTACAACTGCAATTGAACCATCAGATTCAGCTACAACTGCAATTTGAACCATCAGATTAAACTACAACTGCAATTTGAATCATCAGATTAAACTACAACTGCAATTTGAACCATCAGATTAAACTACAACTGCAGTTGAATCATCAGATTAAACTACAACTGCAGTTGAACCATCAGATTAAACTACAACTGCAATTGAACCATCAGATTCAGCTACAACTGCAATTGAACCATCAGATTCAGCTGCAACTGCAATTTGAACCATTAGATTAAACTACAACTGCAGTTGAACCATCAGATTCAGCTACAACTGCAATTTGAACCATCAGATTCAGCTACAACTGCAATTGAACCATCAGATTAAACTACAACTGCAATTGAACCATCAGATTCAGCTACAACTGCAATTGAACCATCAGATTAAACTACAACTGCAATTTGAACCATCAGATTCAGCTACAACTGCAATTGAACCATCAGATTAAACTACAACTGCAATTGAACCATCAGATTAAACTACAACTGCAATTGAATTATCAGATTAAACTACAACTGCAATTTGAACCATCAGATTCAGCTACAACTGCAATTTGAACCATCAGATTAAACTACAACTGCAATTGAACCATCAGATTCAGCTGCAACTTCAATTGAACCATCAGATTAAACTACAACTGCAATTGAACCATCAGATTAAACTACAACTGCAATTGAACCATCAGATTCAGCTGCAACTGCAATTGAACCATCAGATTAAACTACAACTGCAATTGAACCATTAGATTCAGCTGCAACTGCAATTTGAACCATCAGATTAAACTACAACTGCAATTGAACCATTAGATTCAGCTACAACTGCAATTTGAACCATTAGATTAAACTACAACTGCAGTTGAACCATCAGATTAAACTACAACTGCAATTGAATTATCAGATTAAACTACAACTGCAATTTGAACCATCAGATTCAGCTACAACTGCAATTTGAACCATCAGATTCAGCTACAACTGCAATTGAACCATCAGATTAAACTACAACTGCAATTGAACCATCAGATTAAACTACAACTGCAATTGAATTATCAGATTAAACTACAACTGCAATTTGAACCATCAGATTCAGCTGCAACTGCAATTGAACCATCAGATTAAACTACAACTTCAATTGAACCATTAGATTCAGCTGCAACTGCAATTTGAACCATTAGATTAAGCTACAACTGAAATTGAACCATTAGATTAAACTACAACTGCAATTGAACCATCAGATTAAACTACAACTGCAATTGAACTATCAGATTAAACTACAACTGCAATTGAACCATCAGATTCAGCTGCAACTGCAATTTGAACCATCAGATTAAACTACAACTGCAATTTGAATCATCAGATTAAACTACAACTGCAATTTGAACCATCAGATTAAACTACAACTGCAGTTGAATCATCAGATTAAACTACAACTGCAGTTGAACCATTAGATTCAGCTAAAACTGCAATTTGAACCATCAGATTCAGCTGCAACTGCAATTGAACCATCAGATTAAACTACAACTGCAATTTGAATCATCAGATTAAACTACAACTGCAGTTGAACCATCAGATTCAGCTGCAACTGCAATTGAACCATCAGATTAAACTACAACTGCAATTGAACCATTAGATTCAGCTGCAACTGCAATTTGAACCATCAGATTAAACTACAACTGGAATTGAACCATTAGATTCAGCTACAACTGCAATTTGAACCATTAGATTAAACTACAACTGCAATTGAACCATCAGATTAAACTACAACTGCAATTGAATTATCAGATTAAACTACAACTGCAATTTGAACCATCAGATTCAGCTACAACTGCAATTTGAACCATCAGATTAAACTACAACTGCAATTGAACCATTAGATTCAGCTGCAACTTCAATTGAACCATCAGATTCAGCTACAACTGCAATTGAACCATCAGATTAAACTACAACTGCAATTGAACCATCAGATTCAGCTGCAACTGCAATTGAACCATCAGATTAAACTACAACTGCAATTGAACCATTAGATTCAGCTGCAACTGCAATTTGAACCATTAGATTAAACTACAACTGCAATTGAACCATCAGATTAAACTACAACTGCAGTTGAACCATTAGATTCAGCTGCAACTGCAATTTGAACCATCAGATTAAACTACAACTGGAATTGAACCATTAGATTCAGCTGTAACTGCAATTTGAACCATTAGATTAAACTACAACTGCAATTGAACCATCAGATTAAACTACAACTGCAGTTGAACCATTAGATTCAGCTACAACTGCAATTTGAACCATTAGATTAAACTACAACTGCAATTGAACCATCAGATTAAACTACAACTGCAATTGAATTATCAGATTAAACTACAACTGCAATTTGAACCATCAGATTCAGCTACAACTGCAATTTGAACCATCAGATTAAACTACAACTGCAATTGAACCATTAGATTCAGCTGCAACTTCAATTGAACCATCAGATTCAGCTACAACTGCAATTGAACCATCAGATTAAACTACAACTGCAATTGAACCATCAGATTCAGCTGCAACTGCAATTGAACCATCAGATTAAACTACAACTGCAATTGAACCATTAGATTCAGCTGCAACTGCAATTTGAACCATCAGATTAAACTACAACTGGAATTGAACCATTAGATTCAGCTGTAACTGCAATTTGAACCATTAGATTAAACTACAACTGCAATTGAATTATCAGATTAAACTACAACTGCAATTGAATTATCAGATTAAACTACAACTGCAATTTGAACCATCAGATTCAGCTACAACTGCAATTTGAACCATCAGATTAAACTACAACTGCAATTGAACCATTAGATTCAGCTGCAACTGCAATTGAACCATCAGATTAAACTACAACTGCAATTGAATTATCAGATTCAGCTACAACTGCAATTTGAACCATCAGATTAAACTACAACTGCAATTGAACCATCAGATTAAACTACAACTGCAGTTGAACCATCAGATTCAGCTACAACTGCAATTTGAACCATCAGATTCAGCTACAACTGCAATTTGAACCATCAGATTAAACTACAACTGCAATTGAACCATCAGATTAAACTACAACTGCAATTGAACCATCAGATTAAACTACAACTGCAATTGAACCATCAGATTCAGCTGCAACTGCAATTTGAACCATTAGATTAAACTACAACTGCAGTTGAACCATCAGATTCAGCTACAACTGCAGTTGAACCATTAGATTCAGCTACAACTGCAATTTGAACCATCAGATTCAGCTACAACTGCAATTTGAACCATCAGATTAAACTACAACTGCAATTGAACCATCAGATTAAACTACAACTTCAATTGAACCATTAGATTCAGCTGCAACTGCAATTTGAACCATTAGATTAAACTACAACTGCAGTTGAACCATCAGATTCAGCTACAACTGCAATTTGAACCATCAGATTCAGCTACAACTGCAATTTGAACCATCAGATTAAACTACAACTGCAATTGAACCATCAGATTCAGCTACAACTGCAATTTGAACCATCAGATTCAGCTACAACTGCAATTTGAACCATCAGATTCAGCTACAACTGCAATTTGAACCATCAGATTAAACTACAACTGCAGTTGAACCATTAGATTCAGCTACAACTGCAATTTGAACCATCAGATTAAACTACAACTGCAATTGAACCATCAGATTAAACTACAACTGCAATTGAATTATCAGATTAAACTACAACTGCAATTTGAACCATCAGATTCAGCTACAACTGCAATTTGAACCATCAGATTAAACTACAACTGCAATTGAACCATTAGATTCAGCTGCAACTTCAATTGAACCATCAGATTCAGCTACAACTGCAATTGAACCATCAGATTAAACTACAACTGCAATTGAACCATCAGATTAAACTACAACTGCAATTGAACCATCAGATTAAACTACAACTGCAATTGAACCATCAGATTCAGCTGCAACTGCAATTGAACCATCAGATTAAACTACAACTGCAATTGAACCATTAGATTCAGCTGCAACTGCAATTTGAACCATCAGATTAAACTACAACTGGAATTGAACCATTAGATTCAGCTGCAACTGCAATTTGAACCATCAGATTAAACTACAACTGCAATTGAACCATCAGATTCAGCTGCAACTGCAATTTGAACCATTAGATTAAACTACAACTGCAGTTGAACCATCAGATTCAGCTACAACTGCAGTTGAACCATCAGATTAAACTACAACTGCAATTTGAACCATCAGATTCAGCTACAACTGCAATTTGAACCATTAGATTCAGCTGCAACTGCAATTTGAACCATCAGATTAAACTACAACTGCAATTGAACCATTAGATTAAACTACAACTGCAATTGAACCATCAGATTAAACTACAACTTCAATTGAACCATCAGATTCAGCTGCAACTGCAATTTGAACCATTAGATTAAACTACAACTGCAGTTGAACCATCAGATTCAGCTACAACTGCAATTTGAACCATCAGATTCAGCTACAACTGCAATTTGAACCATCAGATTAAACTACAACTGCAATTGAACCATCAGATTCAGCTACAACTGCAATTTGAACCATCAGATTCAGCTACAACTGCAATTTGAACCATCAGATTCAGCTACAACTGCAATTTGAACCATCAGATTAAACTACAACTGCAGTTGAACCATTAGATTCAGCTACAACTGCAATTTGAACCATCAGATTAAACTACAACTGCAATTGAACCATCAGATTAAACTACAACTGCAATTGAATTATCAGATTAAACTACAACTGCAATTTGAACCATCAGATTCAGCTACAACTGCAATTTGAACCATCAGATTAAACTACAACTGCAATTGAACCATTAGATTCAGCTGCAACTTCAATTGAACCATCAGATTCAGCTACAACTGCAATTGAACCATCAGATTAAACTACAACTGCAATTGAACCATCAGATTAAACTACAACTGCAATTGAACCATCAGATTAAACTACAACTGCAATTGAACCATCAGATTCAGCTGCAACTGCAATTGAACCATCAGATTAAACTACAACTGCAATTGAACCATTAGATTCAGCTGCAACTGCAATTTGAACCATCAGATTAAACTACAACTGGAATTGAACCATTAGATTCAGCTACAACTGCAATTGAACCATCAGATTAAACTACAACTGCAATTGAACCATCAGATTAAACTACAACTGCAATTTGAACCATCAGATTCAGCTACAACTGCAATTTGAACCATTAGATTAAACTACAACTGCAATTTGAACCATCAGATTCAGCTACAACTGCAATTGAACCATCAGATTAAACTACAACTGCAGTTGAACCATTAGATTCAGCTACAACTGCAATTTGAACCATCAGATTCAGCTACAACTGCAATTTGAACCATCAGATTAAACTACAACTGCAATTTGAACCATTAGATTAAACTACAACTTCAATTGAACCATTAGATTCAGCTGTAACTGCAATTTGAACCATCAGATTCAGCTGCAACTGCAATTGAACCATCAGATTAAACTACAACTGCAATTGAACCATCAGATTAAACTACAACTGCAATTTGAACCATCAGATTCAGCTACAACTGCAATTTGAACCATTAGATTAAACTACAACTGAAATTTGAACCATCAAATTCAGCTACAACTGCAATTGAACCATCAGATTAAACTACAACTGCAGTTGAACCATTAGATTCAGCTACAACTGCAATTTGAACCATCAGATTCAGCTACAACTGCAATTTGAACCATCAGATTAAACTACAACTGCAATTTGAACCATTAGATTAAACTACAACTTCAATTGAACCATTAGATTCAGCTACAACTGCAATTTGAACCATCAGATTCAGCTGCAACTGCAATTGAACCATCTGATTAAACTACAACTGCAGTTGAACCATTAGATTCAGCTACAACTGCAGTTGAACCATTAGATTCAGCTACAACTGCAATTTGAACCATCAGATTCAGCTACAACTGCAATTTGAACCATCAGATTAAACTACAACTGCAATTTGAACCATCAGATTCAGCTACAACTGCAATTTGAACCATTAGATTCAGCTGCAACTGCAATTTGAACCATTAGATTAAGCTACAACTGAAATTGAACCATTAGATTAAACTACAACTGCAATTGAACCATCAGATTAAACTACAACTGCAATTGAACTATCAGATTAAACTACAACTGCAATTGAACCATCAGATTCAGCTGCAACTGCAATTTGAACCATCAGATTAAACTACAACTGCAATTTGAATCATCAGATTAAACTACAACTGCAATTTGAACCATCAGATTCAGCTGCAACTGCAATTGAACCATCAGATTAAACTACAACTTCAATTGAACCATTAGATTCAGCTGCAACTGCAATTTGAACCATTAGATTAAGCTACAACTGAAATTGAACCATTAGATTAAACTACAACTGCAATTGAACCATCAGATTAAACTACAACTGCAATTGAACTATCAGATTAAACTACAACTGCAATTGAACCATCAGATTCAGCTGCAACTGCAATTTGAACCATCAGATTAAACTACAACTGCAATTTGAACCATCAGATTAAACTACAACTGCAATTGAACCATCAGATTAAACTACAACTGCAATTGAATTATCAGATTAAACTACAACTGCAATTTGAACCATCAGATTCAGCTACAACTGCAATTTGAACCATCAGATTAAACTACAACTGCAATTGAACCATTAGATTCAGCTGCAACTTCAATTGAACCATCAGATTCAGCTACAACTGCAATTGAACCATCAGATTAAACTACAACTGCAATTGAACCATCAGATTCAGCTGCAACTGCAATTGAACCATCAGATTAAACTACAACTGCAATTGAACCATTAGATTCAGCTGCAACTGCAATTTGAACCATCAGATTAAACTACAACTGGAATTGAACCATTAGATTCAGCTGTAACTGCAATTTGAACCATTAGATTAAACTACAACTGCAATTGAACCATCAGATTAAACTACAACTGCAATTGAATTATCAGATTAAACTACAACTGCAATTTGAACCATCAGATTCAGCTACAACTGCAATTTGAACCATCAGATTAAACTACAACTGCAATTGAACCATTAGATTCAGCTGCAACTGCAATTGAACCATCAGATTAAACTACAACTGCAATTGAATTATCAGATTCAGCTACAACTGCAATTTGAACCATCAGATTAAACTACAACTGCAATTGAACCATCAGATTAAACTACAACTGCAGTTGAACCATCAGATTCAGCTACAACTGCAATTTGAACCATCAGATTCAGCTACAACTGCAATTTGAACCATCAGATTAAACTACAACTGCAATTGAACCATCAGATTAAACTACAACTGCAATTGAACCATCAGATTAAACTACAACTGCAATTGAACCATCAGATTCAGCTGCAACTGCAATTTGAACCATTAGATTAAACTACAACTGCAGTTGAACCATCAGATTCAGCTACAACTGCAGTTGAACCATTAGATTCAGCTACAACTGCAATTTGAACCATCAGATTCAGCTACAACTGCAATTTGAACCATCAGATTAAACTACAACTGCAATTGAACCATCAGATTAAACTACAACTTCAATTGAACCATTAGATTCAGCTGCAACTGCAATTTGAACCATTAGATTAAACTACAACTGCAGTTGAACCATCAGATTCAGCTACAACTGCAATTTGAACCATCAGATTCAGCTACAACTGCAATTTGAACCATCAGATTAAACTACAACTGCAATTGAACCATCAGATTCAGCTACAACTGCAATTTGAACCATCAGATTCAGCTACAACTGCAATTTGAACCATCAGATTCAGCTACAACTGCAATTTGAACCATCAGATTAAACTACAACTGCAGTTGAACCATTAGATTCAGCTACAACTGCAATTTGAACCATCAGATTAAACTACAACTGCAATTGAACCATCAGATTAAACTACAACTGCAATTGAATTATCAGATTAAACTACAACTGCAATTTGAACCATCAGATTCAGCTACAACTGCAATTTGAACCATCAGATTAAACTACAACTGCAATTGAACCATTAGATTCAGCTGCAACTTCAATTGAACCATCAGATTCAGCTACAACTGCAATTGAACCATCAGATTAAACTACAACTGCAATTGAACCATCAGATTAAACTACAACTGCAATTGAACCATCAGATTAAACTACAACTGCAATTGAACCATCAGATTCAGCTGCAACTGCAATTGAACCATCAGATTAAACTACAACTGCAATTGAACCATTAGATTCAGCTGCAACTGCAATTTGAACCATCAGATTAAACTACAACTGGAATTGAACCATTAGATTCAGCTGCAACTGCAATTTGAACCATCAGATTAAACTACAACTGCAATTGAACCATCAGATTCAGCTGCAACTGCAATTTGAACCATTAGATTAAACTACAACTGCAGTTGAACCATCAGATTCAGCTACAACTGCAGTTGAACCATTAGATTCAGCTACAACTGCAATTTGAACCATCAGATTCAGCTACAACTGCAATTTGAACCATTAGATTCAGCTGCAACTGCAATTTGAACCATCAGATTAAACTACAACTGCAATTGAACCATTAGATTAAACTACAACTGCAATTGAACCATCAGATTAAACTACAACTTCAATTGAACCATCAGATTAAACTACAACTGCAATTGAATTATCAGATTCAGCTACAACTGCAGTTGAACCATTAGATTCAGCTACAACTGCAATTTGAACCATCAGATTCAGCTACAACTGCAATTTGAACCATCAGATTAAACTACAACTGGAATTGAACCATTAGATTCAGCTGCAACTGCAATTTGAACCATCAGATTAAACTACAACTGGAATTGAACCATTAGATTCAGCTGCAACTGCAATTTGAACCATCAGATTAAACTACAACTGCAATTGAACCATCAGATTCAGCTGCAACTGCAATTTGAACCATTAGATTAAACTACAACTGCAGTTGAACCATCAGATTCAGCTACAACTGCAGTTGAACCATTAGATTCAGCTACAACTGCAATTTGAACCATCAGATTCAGCTACAACTGCAATTTGAACCATTAGATTCAGCTGCAACTGCAATTTGAACCATCAGATTCAGCTACAACTGCAATTGAACCATCAGATTAAACTACAACTGCAATTGAACCATCAGATTAAACTACAACTGCAATTGAACCATCAGATTAAACTACAACTGCAATTGAACCATCAGATTCAGCTGCAACTGCAATTGAACCATCAGATTAAACTACAACTGCAATTGAACCATTAGATTCAGCTGCAACTGCAATTTGAACCATCAGATTAAACTACAACTGGAATTGAACCATTAGATTCAGCTGCAACTGCAATTTGAACCATCAGATTAAACTACAACTGCAATTGAACCATCAGATTCAGCTGCAACTGCAATTTGAACCATTAGATTAAACTACAACTGCAGTTGAACCATCAGATTCAGCTACAACTGCAGTTGAACCATTAGATTCAGCTACAACTGCAATTTGAACCATCAGATTCAGCTACAACTGCAATTTGAACCATTAGATTCAGCTGCAACTGCAATTTGAACCATCAGATTAAACTACAACTGCAATTGAACCATTAGATTAAACTACAACTGCAATTGAACCATCAGATTAAACTACAACTTCAATTGAACCATCAGATTAAACTACAACTGCAATTGAACCATCAGATTCAGCTACAACTGCAGTTGAACCATTAGATTCAGCTACAACTGCAATTTGAACCATCAGATTAAACTACAACTGCAATTGAACCATCAGATTAAACTACAACTGCAATTGAATTATCAGATTAAACTACAACTGCAATTTGAACCATCAGATTCAGCTACAACTGCAATTTGAACCATCAGATTAAACTACAACTGCAATTGAACCATTAGATTCAGCTGCAACTTCAATTGAACCATCAGATTCAGCTACAACTGCAATTGAACCATCAGATTAAACTACAACTGCAATTGAACCATCAGATTAAACTACAACTGCAATTGAACCATCAGATTAAACTACAACTGCAATTGAACCATCAGATTCAGCTGCAACTGCAATTGAACCATCAGATTAAACTACAACTGCAATTGAACCATTAGATTCAGCTGCAACTGCAATTTGAACCATCAGATTAAACTACAACTGGAATTGAACCATTAGATTCAGCTGCAACTGCAATTTGAACCATTAGATTAAACTACAACTGCAATTGAACCATCAGATTAAACTACAACTGCAATTTGAACCATCAGATTCAGCTACAACTGCAATTTGAACCATTAGATTAAACTACAACTGCAATTGAACCATCAGATTAAACTACAACTTCAATTGAACCATTAGATTCAGCTACAACTGCAATTTGAACCATCAGATTCAGCTGCAACTGCAATTGAACCATCTGATTAAACTACAACTGCAGTTGAACCATTAGATTCAGCTACAACTGCAATTTGAACCATCAGATTCAGCTACAACTGCAATTTGAACCATCAGATTAAACTACAACTGCAATTTGAACCATCAGATTCAGCTACAACTGCAATTTGAACCATTAGATTCAGCTGTAACTGCAATTTGAACCATCAGATTCAGCTGCAACTGCAATTTGAATCATCAGATTAAACTACAACTGCAATTGAACCATCAGATTAAACTACAACTGCAGTTGAATCATCAGATTAAACTACAACTGCAGTTGAACCATTAGATTCAGCTACAACTGCAATTTGAACCATCAGATTCAGCTGCAACTGCAATTGAACCATCAGATTAAACTACAACTTCAATTGAACCATTAGATTCAGCTGCAACTGCAATTTGAACCATTAGATTAAGCTACAACTGAAATTGAACCATTAGATTAAACTACAACTGCAATTGAACCATCAGATTAAACTACAACTGCAATTGAACTATCAGATTAAACTACAACTGCAATTGAACCATCAGATTCAGCTGCAACTGCAATTTGAACCATCAGATTAAACTACAACTGCAATTTGAATCATCAGATTAAACTACAACTGCAATTTGAACCATCAGATTCAGCTGCAACTGCAATTGAACCATCAGATTAAACTACAACTTCAATTGAACCATTAGATTCAGCTGCAACTGCAATTTGAACCATTAGATTAAGCTACAACTGAAATTGAACCATTAGATTAAACTACAACTGCAATTGAACCATCAGATTAAACTACAACTGCAATTGAACTATCAGATTAAACTACAACTGCAATTGAACCATCAGATTCAGCTGCAACTGCAATTTGAACCATCAGATTAAACTACAACTGCAATTTGAACCATCAGATTAAACTACAACTGCAGTTGAACCATTAGATTCAGCTACAACTGCAATTTGAACCATCAGATTAAACTACAACTGCAATTGAACCATCAGATTAAACTACAACTGCAATTGAATTATCAGATTAAACTACAACTGCAATTTGAACCATCAGATTCAGCTACAACTGCAATTTGAACCATCAGATTAAACTACAACTGCAATTGAACCATTAGATTCAGCTGCAACTTCAATTGAACCATCAGATTCAGCTACAACTGCAATTGAACCATCAGATTAAACTACAACTGCAATTGAACCATCAGATTCAGCTGCAACTGCAATTGAACCATCAGATTAAACTACAACTGCAATTGAACCATTAGATTCAGCTGCAACTGCAATTTGAACCATCAGATTAAACTACAACTGGAATTGAACCATTAGATTCAGCTGTAACTGCAATTTGAACCATTAGATTAAACTACAACTGCAATTGAACCATCAGATTAAACTACAACTGCAATTGAATTATCAGATTAAACTACAACTGCAATTTGAACCATCAGATTCAGCTACAACTGCAATTTGAACCATCAGATTAAACTACAACTGCAATTGAACCATTAGATTCAGCTGCAACTGCAATTGAACCATCAGATTAAACTACAACTGCAATTGAATTATCAGATTCAGCTACAACTGCAATTTGAACCATCAGATTAAACTACAACTGCAATTGAACCATCAGATTAAACTACAACTGCAGTTGAACCATCAGATTCAGCTACAACTGCAATTTGAACCATCAGATTCAGCTACAACTGCAATTTGAACCATCAGATTAAACTACAACTGCAATTGAACCATCAGATTAAACTACAACTGCAATTGAACCATCAGATTAAACTACAACTGCAATTGAACCATCAGATTCAGCTGCAACTGCAATTTGAACCATTAGATTAAACTACAACTGCAGTTGAACCATCAGATTCAGCTACAACTGCAGTTGAACCATTAGATTCAGCTACAACTGCAATTTGAACCATCAGATTCAGCTACAACTGCAATTTGAACCATCAGATTAAACTACAACTGCAATTGAACCATCAGATTAAACTACAACTTCAATTGAACCATCAGATTCAGCTGCAACTGCAATTTGAACCATTAGATTAAACTACAACTGCAGTTGAACCATCAGATTCAGCTACAACTGCAATTTGAACCATCAGATTCAGCTACAACTGCAATTTGAACCATCAGATTAAACTACAACTGCAATTGAACCATCAGATTCAGCTACAACTGCAATTTGAACCATCAGATTCAGCTACAACTGCAATTTGAACCATCAGATTCAGCTACAACTGCAATTTGAACCATCAGATTAAACTACAACTGCAGTTGAACCATTAGATTCAGCTACAACTGCAATTTGAACCATCAGATTAAACTACAACTGCAATTGAACCATCAGATTAAACTACAACTGCAATTGAATTATCAGATTAAACTACAACTGCAATTTGAACCATCAGATTCAGCTACAACTGCAATTTGAACCATCAGATTAAACTACAACTGCAATTGAACCATTAGATTCAGCTGCAACTTCAATTGAACCATCAGATTCAGCTACAACTGCAATTGAACCATCAGATTAAACTACAACTGCAATTGAACCATCAGATTAAACTACAACTGCAATTGAACCATCAGATTAAACTACAACTGCAATTGAACCATCAGATTCAGCTGCAACTGCAATTGAACCATCAGATTAAACTACAACTGCAATTGAACCATTAGATTCAGCTGCAACTGCAATTTGAACCATCAGATTAAACTACAACTGGAATTGAACCATTAGATTCAGCTGCAACTGCAATTTGAACCATCAGATTAAACTACAACTGCAATTGAACCATCAGATTCAGCTGCAACTGCAATTTGAACCATTAGATTAAACTACAACTGCAGTTGAACCATCAGATTCAGCTACAACTGCAGTTGAACCATTAGATTCAGCTACAACTGCAATTTGAACCATCAGATTCAGCTACAACTGCAATTTGAACCATTAGATTCAGCTGCAACTGCAATTTGAACCATCAGATTAAACTACAACTGCAATTGAACCATTAGATTAAACTACAACTGCAATTGAACCATCAGATTAAACTACAACTTCAATTGAACCATCAGATTCAGCTGCAACTGCAATTTGAACCATTAGATTAAACTACAACTGCAGTTGAACCATCAGATTCAGCTACAACTGCAATTTGAACCATCAGATTCAGCTACAACTGCAATTTGAACCATCAGATTAAACTACAACTGCAATTGAACCATCAGATTCAGCTACAACTGCAATTTGAACCATCAGATTCAGCTACAACTGCAATTTGAACCATCAGATTCAGCTACAACTGCAATTTGAACCATCAGATTAAACTACAACTGCAGTTGAACCATTAGATTCAGCTACAACTGCAATTTGAACCATCAGATTAAACTACAACTGCAATTGAACCATCAGATTAAACTACAACTGCAATTGAATTATCAGATTAAACTACAACTGCAATTTGAACCATCAGATTCAGCTACAACTGCAATTTGAACCATCAGATTAAACTACAACTGCAATTGAACCATCAGATTCAGCTACAACTGCAATTGAACCATCAGATTAAACTACAACTGCAATTTGAACCATCAGATTCAGCTACAACTGCAATTGAACCATCAGATTAAACTACAACTGCAATTGAACCATCAGATTAAACTACAACTGCAATTGAATTATCAGATTAAACTACAACTGCAATTGAACCATCAGATTCAGCTACAACTGCAATTTGAACCATCAGATTAAACTACAACTGCAATTGAACCATCAGATTCAGCTACAACTGCAATTTGAACCATCAGATTCAGCTACAACTGCAATTTGAACCATCAGATTCAGCTACAACTGCAATTTGAACCATCAGATTAAACTACAACTGCAGTTGAACCATTAGATTCAGCTACAACTGCAATTTGAACCATCAGATTAAACTACAACTGCAATTGAACCATCAGATTAAACTACAACTGCAATTGAATTATCAGATTAAACTACAACTGCAATTTGAACCATCAGATTCAGCTACAACTGCAATTTGAACCATCAGATTAAACTACAACTGCAATTGAACCATTAGATTCAGCTGCAACTTCAATTGAACCATCAGATTCAGCTACAACTGCAATTGAACCATCAGATTAAACTACAACTGCAATTGAACCATCAGATTAAACTACAACTGCAATTGAACCATCAGATTAAACTACAACTGCAATTGAACCATCAGATTCAGCTGCAACTGCAATTGAACCATCAGATTAAACTACAACTGCAATTGAACCATTAGATTCAGCTGCAACTGCAATTTGAACCATCAGATTAAACTACAACTGGAATTGAACCATTAGATTCAGCTGCAACTGCAATTTGAACCATCAGATTAAACTACAACTGCAATTGAACCATCAGATTCAGCTGCAACTGCAATTTGAACCATTAGATTAAACTACAACTGCAGTTGAACCATCAGATTCAGCTACAACTGCAGTTGAACCATTAGATTCAGCTACAACTGCAATTTGAACCATCAGATTCAGCTACAACTGCAATTTGAACCATTAGATTCAGCTGCAACTGCAATTTGAACCATCAGATTAAACTACAACTGCAATTGAACCATTAGATTAAACTACAACTGCAATTGAACCATCAGATTAAACTACAACTTCAATTGAACCATCAGATTCAGCTGCAACTGCAATTTGAACCATTAGATTAAACTACAACTGCAGTTGAACCATCAGATTCAGCTACAACTGCAATTTGAACCATCAGATTCAGCTACAACTGCAATTTGAACCATCAGATTAAACTACAACTGCAATTGAACCATCAGATTCAGCTACAACTGCAATTTGAACCATCAGATTCAGCTACAACTGCAATTTGAACCATCAGATTCAGCTACAACTGCAATTTGAACCATCAGATTAAACTACAACTGCAGTTGAACCATTAGATTCAGCTACAACTGCAATTTGAACCATCAGATTAAACTACAACTGCAATTGAACCATCAGATTAAACTACAACTGCAATTGAATTATCAGATTAAACTACAACTGCAATTTGAACCATCAGATTCAGCTACAACTGCAATTTGAACCATCAGATTAAACTACAACTGCAATTGAACCATTAGATTCAGCTGCAACTTCAATTGAACCATCAGATTCAGCTACAACTGCAATTGAACCATCAGATTAAACTACAACTGCAATTGAACCATCAGATTAAACTACAACTGCAATTTGAACCATCAGATTCAGCTACAACTGCAATTTGAACCATCAGATTAAACTACAACTGCAGTTGAACCATTAGATTCAGCTACAACTGCAATTTGAACCATCAGATTCAGCTACAACTGCAATTTGAACCATCAGATTAAACTACAACTGCAATTTGAACCATTAGATTAAACTACAACTTCAATTGAACCATTAGATTCAGCTGTAACTGCAATTTGAACCATCAGATTCAGCTGCAACTGCAATTGAACCATCAGATTAAACTACAACTGCAATTGAACCATCAGATTAAACTACAACTGCAATTTGAACCATCAGATTCAGCTACAACTGCAATTTGAACCATTAGATTAAACTACAACTGCAATTTGAACCATCAAATTCAGCTACAACTGCAATTGAACCATCAGATTAAACTACAACTGCAGTTGAACCATTAGATTCAGCTACAACTGCAATTTGAACCATCAGATTCAGCTACAACTGCAATTTGAACCATCAGATTAAACTACAACTGCAATTTGAACCATTAGATTAAACTACAACTTCAATTGAACCATTAGATTCAGCTACAACTGCAATTTGAACCATCAGATTCAGCTGCAACTGCAATTGAACCATCTGATTAAACTACAACTGCAGTTGAACCATTAGATTCAGCTACAACTGCAATTTGAACCATCAGATTAACCATCAGATTAAACTACAACTGCAATTTGAACCATCAGATTCAGCTACAACTGCAATTTGAACCATTAGATTCAGCTGTAACTGCAATTTGAACCATCAGATTCAGCTGCAACTGCAATTTGAATCATCAGATTAAACTACAACTGCAATTGAACCATCAGATTAAACTACAACTGCAGTTGAATCATCAGATTAAACTACAACTGCAGTTGAACCATTAGATTCAGCTACAACTGCAATTTGAACCATCAGATTCAGCTGCAACTGCAATTGAACCATCAGATTAAACTACAACTTCAATTGAACCATTAGATTCAGCTGCAACTGCAATTTGAACCATTAGATTAAGCTACAACTGAAATTGAACCATTAGATTAAACTACAACTGCAATTGAACCATCAGATTAAACTACAACTGCAATTGAACTATCAGATTAAACTACAACTGCAATTGAACCATCAGATTCAGCTGCAACTGCAATTTGAACCATCAGATTAAACTACAACTGCAATTTGAATCATCAGATTAAACTACAACTGCAATTTGAACCATCAGATTCAGCTGCAACTGCAATTGAACCATCAGATTAAACTACAACTTCAATTGAACCATTAGATTCAGCTGCAACTGCAATTTGAACCATTAGATTAAGCTACAACTGAAATTGAACCATTAGATTAAACTACAACTGCAATTGAACCATCAGATTAAACTACAACTGCAATTGAACTATCAGATTAAACTACAACTGCAATTGAACCATCAGATTCAGCTGCAACTGCAATTTGAACCATCAGATTAAACTACAACTGCAATTTGAACCATCAGATTAAACTACAACTGCAGTTGAACCATTAGATTCAGCTACAACTGCAATTTGAACCATCAGATTAAACTACAACTGCAATTGAACCATCAGATTAAACTACAACTGCAATTGAATTATCAGATTAAACTACAACTGCAATTTGAACCATCAGATTCAGCTACAACTGCAATTTGAACCATCAGATTAAACTACAACTGCAATTGAACCATTAGATTCAGCTGCAACTTCAATTGAACCATCAGATTCAGCTACAACTGCAATTGAACCATCAGATTAAACTACAACTGCAATTGAACCATCAGATTCAGCTGCAACTGCAATTGAACCATCAGATTAAACTACAACTGCAATTGAACCATTAGATTCAGCTGCAACTGCAATTTGAACCATCAGATTAAACTACAACTGGAATTGAACCATTAGATTCAGCTGTAACTGCAATTTGAACCATTAGATTAAACTACAACTGCAATTGAACCATCAGATTAAACTACAACTGCAATTGAATTATCAGATTAAACTACAACTGCAATTTGAACCATCAGATTCAGCTACAACTGCAATTTGAACCATCAGATTAAACTACAACTGCAATTGAACCATTAGATTCAGCTGCAACTGCAATTGAACCATCAGATTAAACTACAACTGCAATTGAATTATCAGATTCAGCTACAACTGCAATTTGAACCATCAGATTAAACTACAACTGCAATTGAACCATCAGATTAAACTACAACTGCAGTTGAACCATCAGATTCAGCTACAACTGCAATTTGAACCATCAGATTCAGCTACAACTGCAATTTGAACCATCAGATTAAACTACAACTGCAATTGAACCATCAGATTAAACTACAACTGCAATTGAACCATCAGATTAAACTACAACTGCAATTGAACCATCAGATTCAGCTGCAACTGCAATTTGAACCATTAGATTAAACTACAACTGCAGTTGAACCATCAGATTCAGCTACAACTGCAGTTGAACCATTAGATTCAGCTACAACTGCAATTTGAACCATCAGATTCAGCTACAACTGCAATTTGAACCATCAGATTAAACTACAACTGCAATTGAACCATCAGATTAAACTACAACTTCAATTGAACCATCAGATTCAGCTGCAACTGCAATTTGAACCATTAGATTAAACTACAACTGCAGTTGAACCATCAGATTCAGCTACAACTGCAATTTGAACCATCAGATTCAGCTACAACTGCAATTTGAACCATCAGATTAAACTACAACTGCAATTGAACCATCAGATTCAGCTACAACTGCAATTTGAACCATCAGATTCAGCTACAACTGCAATTTGAACCATCAGATTCAGCTACAACTGCAATTTGAACCATCAGATTAAACTACAACTGCAGTTGAACCATTAGATTCAGCTACAACTGCAATTTGAACCATCAGATTAAACTACAACTGCAATTGAACCATCAGATTAAACTACAACTGCAATTGAATTATCAGATTAAACTACAACTGCAATTTGAACCATCAGATTCAGCTACAACTGCAATTTGAACCATCAGATTAAACTACAACTGCAATTGAACCATTAGATTCAGCTGCAACTTCAATTGAACCATCAGATTCAGCTACAACTGCAATTGAACCATCAGATTAAACTACAACTGCAATTGAACCATCAGATTAAACTACAACTGCAATTGAACCATCAGATTAAACTACAACTGCAATTGAACCATCAGATTCAGCTGCAACTGCAATTGAACCATCAGATTAAACTACAACTGCAATTGAACCATTAGATTCAGCTGCAACTGCAATTTGAACCATCAGATTAAACTACAACTGGAATTGAACCATTAGATTCAGCTGCAACTGCAATTTGAACCATCAGATTAAACTACAACTGCAATTGAACCATCAGATTCAGCTGCAACTGCAATTTGAACCATTAGATTAAACTACAACTGCAGTTGAACCATCAGATTCAGCTACAACTGCAGTTGAACCATTAGATTCAGCTACAACTGCAATTTGAACCATCAGATTCAGCTACAACTGCAATTTGAACCATTAGATTCAGCTGCAACTGCAATTTGAACCATCAGATTAAACTACAACTGCAATTGAACCATTAGATTAAACTACAACTGCAATTGAACCATCAGATTAAACTACAACTTCAATTGAACCATCAGATTCAGCTGCAACTGCAATTTGAACCATTAGATTAAACTACAACTGCAGTTGAACCATCAGATTCAGCTACAACTGCAATTTGAACCATCAGATTCAGCTACAACTGCAATTTGAACCATCAGATTAAACTACAACTGCAATTGAACCATCAGATTCAGCTACAACTGCAATTTGAACCATCAGATTCAGCTACAACTGCAATTTGAACCATCAGATTCAGCTACAACTGCAATTTGAACCATCAGATTAAACTACAACTGCAGTTGAACCATTAGATTCAGCTACAACTGCAATTTGAACCATCAGATTAAACTACAACTGCAATTGAACCATCAGATTAAACTACAACTGCAATTGAATTATCAGATTAAACTACAACTGCAATTTGAACCATCAGATTCAGCTACAACTGCAATTTGAACCATCAGATTAAACTACAACTGCAATTGAACCATTAGATTCAGCTGCAACTTCAATTGAACCATCAGATTCAGCTACAACTGCAATTGAACCATCAGATTAAACTACAACTGCAATTGAACCATCAGATTAAACTACAACTGCAATTGAACCATCAGATTAAACTACAACTGCAATTGAACCATCAGATTCAGCTGCAACTGCAATTGAACCATCAGATTAAACTACAACTGCAATTGAACCATTAGATTCAGCTGCAACTGCAATTTGAACCATCAGATTAAACTACAACTGGAATTGAACCATTAGATTCAGCTGCAACTGCAATTTGAACCATTAGATTAAACTACAACTGCAATTGAACCATCAGATTAAACTACAACTGCAATTTGAACCATCAGATTCAGCTACAACTGCAATTTGAACCATTAGATTAAACTACAACTGCAATTTGAACCATCAGATTCAGCTACAACTGCAATTGAACCATCAGATTAAACTACAACTGCAGTTGAACCATTAGATTCAGCTACAACTGCAATTTGAACCATCAGATTCAGCTACAACTGCAATTTGAACCATCAGATTAAACTACAACTGCAATTTGAACCATTAGATTAAACTACAACTTCAATTGAACCATTAGATTCAGCTGTAACTGCAATTTGAACCATCAGATTCAGCTGCAACTGCAATTGAACCATCAGATTAAACTACAACTGCAATTGAACCATCAGATTAAACTACAACTGCAATTTGAACCATCAGATTCAGCTACAACTGCAATTTGAACCATTAGATTAAACTACAACTGCAATTTGAACCATCAAATTCAGCTACAACTGCAATTGAACCATCAGATTAAACTACAACTGCAGTTGAACCATTAGATTCAGCTACAACTGCAATTTGAACCATCAGATTCAGCTACAACTGCAATTTGAACCATCAGATTAAACTACAACTGCAATTTGAACCATTAGATTAAACTACAACTTCAATTGAACCATTAGATTCAGCTACAACTGCAATTTGAACCATCAGATTCAGCTGCAACTGCAATTGAACCATCTGATTAAACTACAACTGCAGTTGAACCATTAGATTCAGCTACAACTGCAATTTGAACCATCAGATTCAGCTACAACTGCAATTTGAACCATCAGATTAAACTACAACTGCAATTTGAACCATCAGATTCAGCTACAACTGCAATTTGAACCATTAGATTCAGCTGTAACTGCAATTTGAACCATCAGATTCAGCTGCAACTGCAATTTGAATCATCAGATTAAACTACAACTGCAATTGAACCATCAGATTAAACTACAACTGCAGTTGAATCATCAGATTAAACTACAACTGCAGTTGAACCATTAGATTCAGCTACAACTGCAATTTGAACCATCAGATTCAGCTGCAACTGCAATTGAACCATCAGATTAAACTACAACTTCAATTGAACCATTAGATTCAGCTGCAACTGCAATTTGAACCATCAGATTAAACTACAACTGCAATTTGAATCATCAGATTAAACTACAACTGCAATTTGAACCATCAGATTAAACTACAACTGCAGTTGAATCATCAGATTAAACTACAACTGCAGTTGAACCATTAGATTCAGCTAAAACTGCAATTTGAACCATCAGATTAAACTACAACTGCAGTTGAACCATCAGATTAAACTACAACTGCAATTGAACCATCAGATTAAACTACAACTGCAATTTGAATCATCAGATTAAACTACAACTGCAATTTGAACCATCAGATTAAACTACAACTGCAATTGAACCATCAGATTAAACTACAACTGCAATTTGAACCATCAGATTCAGCTACAACTGCAATTTGAACCATTAGATTCAGCTGTAACTGCAATTTGAACCATCAGATTCAGCTGCAACTGCAATTTGAATCATCAGATTAAACTACAACTGCAATTTGAATCATCAGATTAAACTACAACTGCAGTTGAATCATCAGATTAAACTACAACTGCAGTTGAACCATTAGATTCAGCTACAACTGCAATTTGAACCATCAGATTCAGCTGCAACTGCAATTGAACCATCAGATTAAACTACAACTGCAATTTGAACCATCAGATTCAGCTACAACTGCAATTTGAACCATCAGATTAAACTACAACTGCAATTTGAACCATCAGATTAAACTACAACTGCAAATTGAACCATCAGATTAAACTACAACTGCAATTTGAATCATCAGATTAAACTACAACTGCAATTTGAATCATCAGATTAAACTACAACTGCAGTTGAATCATCAGATTAAACTACAACTGCAGTTGAACCATTAGATTCAGCTATAACTGCAATTTGAACCATCAGATTCAGCTGCAACTGCAATTGAACCATCAGATTAAACTACAACTGCAATTTGAACCATCAGATTCAGCTACAACTGCAGTTGAATCATCAGATTAAACTACAACTGCAGTTGAACCATTAGATTCAGCTACAACTGCAATTTGAACCATCAGATTCAGCTGCAACTGCAATTGAACCATCAGATTAAACTACAACTTCAATTGAACCATTAGATTCAGCTGCAACTGCAATTTGAACCATTAGATTAAGCTACAACTGAAATTGAACCATTAGATTAAACTACAACTGCAATTTGAACCATTAGATTAAGCTACAACTGCAATTTGAACCATCAGATTCAGCTGCAACTGCAATTGAACCATCAGATTAAACTACAACTGCAATTTGAACCATCAGATTAAACTACAACTGCAAATTGAACCATCAGATTAAACTACAACTGCAATTTGAATCATCAGATTAAACTACAACTGCAATTTGAATCATCAGATTAAACTACAACTGCAGTTGAATCATCAGATTAAACTACAACTGCAGTTGAACCATTAGATTCAGCTACAACTGCAATTTGAACCATCAGATTCAGCTGCAACTGCAATTGAACCATCAGATTAAACTACAACTGCAATTTGAACCATCAGATTCAGCTACAACTGCAGTTGAATCATCAGATTAAACTACAACTGCAGTTGAACCATTAGATTCAGCTACAACTGCAATTTGAACCATCAGATTCAGCTGCAACTGCAATTGAACCATCAGATTAAACTACAACTTCAATTGAACCATTAGATTCAGCTGCAACTGCAATTTGAACCATTAGATTAAGCTACAACTGAAATTGAACCATTAGATTAAACTACAACTGCAATTGAACCATCAGATTAAACTACAACTGCAATTGAACTATCAGATTAAACTACAACTGCAATTGAACCATCAGATTCAGCTGCAACTGCAATTTGAACCATCAGATTCAGCTGCAACTGCAATTGAACCATCAGATTAAACTACAACTTCAATTGAACCATTAGATTCAGCTGCAACTGCAATTTGAACCATTAGATTAAGCTACAACTGAAATTGAACCATCAGATTAAACTACAACTGCAATTGAACTATCAGATTAAACTACAACTGCAATTGAACCATCAGATTCAGCTACAACTGCAATTTGAACCATCAGATTAAACTACAACTGCAATTTGAATCATCAGATTAAACTACAACTGCAATTTGAACCATCAGATTAAACTACAACTGCAGTTGAATCATCAGATTAAACTACAACTGCAGTTGAACCATTAGATTCAGCTAAAACTGCAATTTGAACCATCAGATTAAACTACAACTGCAGTTGAACCATCAGATTAAACTACAACTGCAATTGAACCATCAGATTAAACTACAACTGCAATTTGAATCATCAGATTAAACTACAACTGCAATTTGAACCATCAGATTAAACTACAACTGCAATTGAACCATCAGATTAAACTACAACTGCAATTTGAACCATCAGATTCAGCTACAACTGCAATTTGAACCATTAGATTCAGCTGTAACTGCAATTTGAACCATCAGATTCAGCTGCAACTGCAATTTGAATCATCAGATTAAACTACAACTGCAATTTGAATCATCAGATTAAACTACAACTGCAGTTGAATCATCAGATTAAACTACAACTGCAGTTGAACCATTAGATTCAGCTACAACTGCAATTTGAACCATCAGATTCAGCTGCAACTGCAATTGAACCATCAGATTAAACTACAACTGCAATTTGAACCATCAGATTCAGCTACAACTGCAATTTGAACCATCAGATTAAACTACAACTGCAATTTGAACCATCAGATTAAACTACAACTGCAAATTGAACCATCAGATTAAACTACAACTGCAATTTGAATCATCAGATTAAACTACAACTGCAATTTGAATCATCAGATTAAACTACAACTGCAGTTGAATCATCAGATTAAACTACAACTGCAGTTGAACCATTAGATTCAGCTATAACTGCAATTTGAACCATCAGATTCAGCTGCAACTGCAATTGAACCATCAGATTAAACTACAACTGCAATTTGAACCATCAGATTCAGCTACAACTGCAGTTGAATCATCAGATTAAACTACAACTGCAGTTGAACCATTAGATTCAGCTACAACTGCAATTTGAACCATCAGATTCAGCTGCAACTGCAATTGAACCATCAGATTAAACTACAACTTCAATTGAACCATTAGATTCAGCTGCAACTGCAATTTGAACCATTAGATTAAGCTACAACTGAAATTGAACCATTAGATTAAACTACAACTGCAATTTGAACCATTAGATTAAGCTACAACTGCAATTTGAACCATCAGATTCAGCTGCAACTGCAATTGAACCATCAGATTAAACTACAACTGCAATTTGAACCATCAGATTAAACTACAACTGCAAATTGAACCATCAGATTAAACTACAACTGCAATTTGAATCATCAGATTAAACTACAACTGCAATTTGAATCATCAGATTAAACTACAACTGCAGTTGAATCATCAGATTAAACTACAACTGCAGTTGAACCATTAGATTCAGCTACAACTGCAATTTGAACCATCAGATTCAGCTGCAACTGCAATTGAACCATCAGATTAAACTACAACTGCAATTTGAACCATCAGATTCAGCTACAACTGCAGTTGAATCATCAGATTAAACTACAACTGCAGTTGAACCATTAGATTCAGCTACAACTGCAATTTGAACCATCAGATTCAGCTGCAACTGCAATTGAACCATCAGATTAAACTACAACTTCAATTGAACCATTAGATTCAGCTGCAACTGCAATTTGAACCATTAGATTAAGCTACAACTGAAATTGAACCATTAGATTAAACTACAACTGCAATTGAACCATCAGATTAAACTACAACTGCAATTGAACTATCAGATTAAACTACAACTGCAATTGAACCATCAGATTCAGCTGCAACTGCAATTTGAACCATCAGATTAAACTACAACTGCAATTTGAATCATCAGATTAAACTACAACTGCAATTTGAACCATCAGATTCAGCTGCAACTGCAATTGAACCATCAGATTAAACTACAACTTCAATTGAACCATTAGATTCAGCTGCAACTGCAATTTGAACCATTAGATTAAGCTACAACTGAAATTGAACCATTAGATTAAACTACAACTGCAATTGAACCATCAGATTAAACTACAACTGCAATTGAACTATCAGATTAAACTACAACTGCAATTGAACCATCAGATTCAGCTGCAACTGCAATTTGAACCATCAGATTAAACTACAACTGCAATTTGAATCATCAGATTAAACTACAACTGCAATTTGAACCATCAGATTAAACTACAACTGCAGTTGAATCATCAGATTAAACTACAACTGCAGTTGAACCATTAGATTCAGCTAAAACTGCAATTTGAACCATCAGATTAAACTACAACTGCAGTTGAACCATCAGATTAAACTACAACTGCAATTGAACCATCAGATTAAACTACAACTGCAATTTGAATCATCAGATTAAACTACAACTGCAATTTGAACCATCAGATTAAACTACAACTGCAATTGAACCATCAGATTAAACTACAACTGCAATTGAACCATCAGATTAAACTACAACTGCAATTGAATTATCAGATTAAACTACAACTGCAATTTGAACCATCAGATTCAGCTACAACTGCAATTTGAACCATCAGATTAAACTACAACTGCAATTGAACCATTAGATTCAGCTGCAACTTCAATTGAACCATCAGATTCAGCTACAACTGCAATTGAACCATCAGATTAAACTACAACTGCAATTGAACCATCAGATTAAACTACAACTGCAATTGAACCATCAGATTAAACTACAACTGCAATTGAACCATCAGATTCAGCTGCAACTGCAATTGAACCATCAGATTAAACTACAACTGCAATTGAACCATTAGATTCAGCTGCAACTGCAATTTGAACCATCAGATTAAACTACAACTGGAATTGAACCATTAGATTCAGCTGCAACTGCAATTTGAACCATTAGATTAAACTACAACTGCAATTGAACCATCAGATTAAACTACAACTGCAATTTGAACCATCAGATTCAGCTACAACTGCAATTTGAACCATTAGATTAAACTACAACTGCAATTTGAACCATCAGATTCAGCTACAACTGCAATTGAACCATCAGATTAAACTACAACTGCAGTTGAACCATTAGATTCAGCTACAACTGCAATTTGAACCATCAGATTCAGCTACAACTGCAATTTGATCCATCAGATTAAACTACAACTGCAATTTGAACCATTAGATTAAACTACAACTTCAATTGAACCATTAGATTCAGCTGTAACTGCAATTTGAACCATCAGATTCAGCTGCAACTGCAATTGAACCATCAGATTAAACTACAACTGCAATTGAACCATCAGATTAAACTACAACTGCAATTTGAACCATCAGATTCAGCTACAACTGCAATTTGAACCATCAGATTAAACTACAACTGCAATTTGAACCATCAAATTCAGCTACAACTGCAATTGAACCATCAGATTAAACTACAACTGCAGTTGAACCATTAGATTCAGCTACAACTGCAATTTGAACCATCAGATTCAGCTACAACTGCAATTTGAACCATCAGATTAAACTACAACTGCAATTTGAACCATTAGATTAAACTACAACTTCAATTGAACCATTAGATTCAGCTACAACTGCAATTTGAACCATCAGATTCAGCTGCAACTGCAATTGAACCATCTGATTAAACTACAACTGCAGTTGAACCATTAGATTCAGCTACAACTGCAATTTGAACCATCAGATTCAGCTACAACTGCAATTTGAACCATCAGATTAAACTACAACTGCAATTTGAACCATCAGATTCAGCTACAACTGCAATTTGAACCATTAGATTCAGCTGTAACTGCAATTTGAACCATCAGATTCAGCTGCAACTGCAATTTGAATCATCAGATTAAACTACAACTGCAATTGAACCATCAGATTAAACTACAACTGCAGTTGAATCATCAGATTAAACTACAACTGCAGTTGAACCATTAGATTCAGCTACAACTGCAATTTGAACCATCAGATTCAGCTGCAACTGCAATTGAACCATCAGATTAAACTACAACTTCAATTGAACCATTAGATTCAGCTGCAACTGCAATTTGAACCATCAGATTAAACTACAACTGCAATTTGAATCATCAGATTAAACTACAACTGCAATTTGAACCATCAGATTAAACTACAACTGCAGTTGAATCATCAGATTAAACTACAACTGCAGTTGAACCATTAGATTCAGCTAAAACTGCAATTTGAACCATCAGATTAAACTACAACTGCAGTTGAACCATCAGATTAAACTACAACTGCAATTGAACCATCAGATTAAACTACAACTGCAATTTGAATCATCAGATTAAACTACAACTGCAATTTGAACCATCAGATTAAACTACAACTGCAATTGAACCATCAGATTAAACTACAACTGCAATTTGAACCATCAGATTCAGCTACAACTGCAATTTGAACCATTAGATTCAGCTGTAACTGCAATTTGAACCATCAGATTCAGCTGCAACTGCAATTTGAATCATCAGATTAAACTACAACTGCAATTTGAATCATCAGATTAAACTACAACTGCAGTTGAATCATCAGATTAAACTACAACTGCAGTTGAACCATTAGATTCAGCTACAACTGCAATTTGAACCATCAGATTCAGCTGCAACTGCAATTGAACCATCAGATTAAACTACAACTGCAATTTGAACCATCAGATTCAGCTACAACTGCAATTTGAACCATCAGATTAAACTACAACTGCAATTTGAACCATCAGATTAAACTACAACTGCAAATTGAACCATCAGATTAAACTACAACTGCAATTTGAATCATCAGATTAAACTACAACTGCAATTTGAATCATCAGATTAAACTACAACTGCAGTTGAATCATCAGATTAAACTACAACTGCAGTTGAACCATTAGATTCAGCTATAACTGCAATTTGAACCATCAGATTCAGCTGCAACTGCAATTGAACCATCAGATTAAACTACAACTGCAATTTGAACCATCAGATTCAGCTACAACTGCAGTTGAATCATCAGATTAAACTACAACTGCAGTTGAACCATTAGATTCAGCTACAACTGCAATTTGAACCATCAGATTCAGCTGCAACTGCAATTGAACCATCAGATTAAACTACAACTTCAATTGAACCATTAGATTCAGCTGCAACTGCAATTTGAACCATTAGATTAAGCTACAACTGAAATTGAACCATTAGATTAAACTACAACTGCAATTTGAACCATTAGATTAAGCTACAACTGCAATTTGAACCATCAGATTCAGCTGCAACTGCAATTGAACCATCAGATTAAACTACAACTGCAATTTGAACCATCAGATTAAACTACAACTGCAAATTGAACCATCAGATTAAACTACAACTGCAATTTGAATCATCAGATTAAACTACAACTGCAATTTGAATCATCAGATTAAACTACAACTGCAGTTGAATCATCAGATTAAACTACAACTGCAGTTGAACCATTAGATTCAGCTACAACTGCAATTTGAACCATCAGATTCAGCTGCAACTGCAATTGAACCATCAGATTAAACTACAACTGCAATTTGAACCATCAGATTCAGCTACAACTGCAGTTGAATCATCAGATTAAACTACAACTGCAGTTGAACCATTAGATTCAGCTACAACTGCAATTTGAACCATCAGATTCAGCTGCAACTGCAATTGAACCATCAGATTAAACTACAACTTCAATTGAACCATTAGATTCAGCTGCAACTGCAATTTGAACCATTAGATTAAGCTACAACTGAAATTGAACCATTAGATTAAACTACAACTGCAATTGAACCATCAGATTAAACTACAACTGCAATTGAACTATCAGATTAAACTACAACTGCAATTGAACCATCAGATTCAGCTGCAACTGCAATTTGAACCATCAGATTCAGCTGCAACTGCAATTGAACCATCAGATTAAACTACAACTTCAATTGAACCATTAGATTCAGCTGCAACTGCAATTTGAACCATTAGATTAAGCTACAACTGAAATTGAACCATCAGATTAAACTACAACTGCAATTGAACTATCAGATTAAACTACAACTGCAATTGAACCATCAGATTCAGCTGCAACTGCAATTTGAACCATCAGATTAAACTACAACTGCAATTTGAATCATCAGATTAAACTACAACTGCAATTTGAACCATCAGATTAAACTACAACTGCAATTGAATCATCAGATTAAACTACAACTGCAGTTGAACCATTAGATTCAGCTAAAACTGCAATTTGAACCATCAGATTAAACTACAACTGCAGTTGAACCATCAGATTAAACTACAACTGCAATTGAACCATCAGATTAAACTACAACTGCAATTTGAATCATCAGATTAAACTACAACTGCAATTTGAACCATCAGATTAAACTACAACTGCAATTGAACCATCAGATTAAACTACAACTGCAATTTGAACCATCAGATTCAGCTACAACTGCAATTTGAACCATTAGATTCAGCTGTAACTGCAATTTGAACCATCAGATTCAGCTGCAACTGCAATTTGAATCATCAGATTAAACTACAACTGCAATTTGAATCATCAGATTAAACTACAACTGCAGTTGAATCATCAGATTAAACTACAACTGCAGTTGAACCATTAGATTCAGCTACAACTGCAATTTGAACCATCAGATTCAGCTGCAACTGCAATTGAACCATCAGATTAAACTACAACTGCAATTTGAACCATCAGATTCAGCTACAACTGCAATTTGAACCATCAGATTAAACTACAACTGCAATTTGAACCATCAGATTAAACTACAACTGCAAATTGAACCATCAGATTAAACTACAACTGCAATTTGAATCATCAGATTAAACTACAACTGCAATTTGAATCATCAGATTAAACTACAACTGCAGTTGAATCATCAGATTAAACTACAACTGCAGTTGAACCATTAGATTCAGCTATAACTGCAATTTGAACCATCAGATTCAGCTGCAACTGCAATTGAACCATCAGATTAAACTACAACTGCAATTTGAACCATCAGATTCAGCTACAACTGCAGTTGAATCATCAGATTAAACTACAACTGCAGTTGAACCATTAGATTCAGCTACAACTGCAATTTGAACCATCAGATTCAGCTGCAACTGCAATTGAACCATCAGATTAAACTACAACTTCAATTGAACCATTAGATTCAGCTGCAACTGCAATTTGAACCATTAGATTAAGCTACAACTGAAATTGAACCATTAGATTAAACTACAACTGCAATTTGAACCATTAGATTAAGCTACAACTGCAATTTGAACCATCAGATTCAGCTGCAACTGCAATTGAACCATCAGATTAAACTACAACTGCAATTTGAACCATCAGATTAAACTACAACTGCAAATTGAACCATCAGATTAAACTACAACTGCAATTTGAATCATCAGATTAAACTACAACTGCAATTTGAATCATCAGATTAAACTACAACTGCAGTTGAATCATCAGATTAAACTACAACTGCAGTTGAACCATTAGATTCAGCTACAACTGCAATTTGAACCATCAGATTCAGCTGCAACTGCAATTGAACCATCAGATTAAACTACAACTGCAATTTGAACCATCAGATTCAGCTACAACTGCAGTTGAATCATCAGATTAAACTACAACTGCAGTTGAACCATTAGATTCAGCTACAACTGCAATTTGAACCATCAGATTCAGCTGCAACTGCAATTGAACCATCAGATTAAACTACAACTTCAATTGAACCATTAGATTCAGCTGCAACTGCAATTTGAACCATTAGATTAAGCTACAACTGAAATTGAACCATTAGATTAAACTACAACTGCAATTGAACCATCAGATTAAACTACAACTGCAATTGAACTATCAGATTAAACTACAACTGCAATTGAACCATCAGATTCAGCTGCAACTGCAATTTGAACCATCAGATTAAACTACAACTGCAATTTGAATCATCAGATTAAACTACAACTGCAATTTGAACCATCAGATTCAGCTGCAACTGCAATTGAACCATCAGATTAAACTACAACTTCAATTGAACCATTAGATTCAGCTGCAACTGCAATTTGAACCATTAGATTAAGCTACAACTGAAATTGAACCATTAGATTAAACTACAACTGCAATTGAACCATCAGATTAAACTACAACTGCAATTGAACTATCAGATTAAACTACAACTGCAATTGAACCATCAGATTCAGCTGCAACTGCAATTTGAACCATCAGATTAAACTACAACTGCAATTTGAATCATCAGATTAAACTACAACTGCAATTTGAACCATCAGATTAAACTACAACTGCAGTTGAATCATCAGATTAAACTACAACTGCAGTTGAACCATTAGATTCAGCTAAAACTGCAATTTGAACCATCAGATTAAACTACAACTGCAGTTGAACCATCAGATTAAACTACAACTGCAATTGAACCATCAGATTAAACTACAACTGCAATTTGAATCATCAGATTAAACTACAACTGCAATTTGAACCATCAGATTAAACTACAACTGCAATTGAACCATCAGATTAAACTACAACTGCAATTTGAACCATCAGATTCAGCTACAACTGCAATTTGAACCATCAGATTCAGCTACAACTGCAATTTGAACCATCAGATTCAGCTGTAACTGCAATTTGAACCATCAGATTCAGCTGCAACTGCAATTTAAATCATCAGATTAAACTACAACTGCAGTTGAATCATCAGATTAAACTACAACTGCAGTTGAATCATCAGATTAAACTACAACTGCAGTTGAACCATTAGATTCAGCTACAACTGGAATTGAACCATCAGATTCAGCTGTAACTGCAATTTGAACCATCAGATTCAGCTGCAACTGCAATTTGAATCATCAGATTAAACTACAACTGCAATTTGAATCATCAGATTAAACTACAACTGCAGTTGAATCATCAGATTAAACTACAACTGCAGTTGAACCATTAGATTCAGCTACAACTGCAATTTGAACCATCAGATTCAGCTGCAACTGCAATTGAACCATCAACTGCAATTTGAACCATCAGATTCAGCTACAACTGCAATTTGAACCATCAGATTAAACTACAACTGCAGTTGAATCATCAGATTAAACTACAACTGCAATTTGAACCATCAGATTAAACTACAACTGCAGTTGAACCATCAGATTAAACTACAACTGCAATTTGAACCATCAGATTAAACTACAACTGCAGTTGAATCATCAGATTAAACTACAACTGCAATTGAACCATCAGATTAAACTACAACTGCAATTTGAACCATCAGATTCAGCTACAACTGCAATTGAACCATCAGATTAAACTACAACTGCAATTTGAATCATCAGATTAAACTACAACTGCAATTGAACCATCAGATTCAGCTGCAACTGCAATTTGAACCATTAGATTAAACTACAACTGCAATTGAACCATCAGATTAAACTACAACTGCAATTGAACCATCAGATTAAACTACAACTGCAATTTGAATCATCAGATTAAACTACAACTGCAATTGAACCATCAGATTCAGCTGCAACTGCAATTTGAACCATTAGATTAAACTACAACTGCAATTGAACCATCAGATTAAACTACAACTGCAATTGAACCATCAGATTAAACTACAACTGCAGTTGAATCATCAGATTAAACTACAACTGCAGTTGAACCATTAGATTCAGCTACAACTGCAATTTGAACCATCAGATTCAGCTGCAACTGCAATTGAACCATCAGATTAAACTACAACTGCAATTGAACCATCAGATTCAGCTGCAACTGCAATTTGAACCATTAGATTAAACTACAACTGCAATTGAACCATCAGATTAAACTACAACTGCAATTGAACCATCAGATTAAACTACAACTGCAGTTGAATCATCAGATTAAACTACAACTGCAATTGAACCATCAGATTCAGCTGCAACTGCAATTTGAACCATTAGATTCAACTACAACTGCAATTGAACCATTAGATTAAACTACAACTGCAATTGAACCATCAGATTCAACTACAACTGCAATTGAACCATCAGATTAAACTACAACTGCAATTGAACCATCAGATTAAACTACAACTGCAATTGAACCATCAGATTCAGCTGCAACTGCAATTTGAACCATTAGATTAAACTACAACTGCAATTGAACCATCAGATTAAACTACAACTGCAATTGAACCATCAGATTCAGCTGCAACTGCAATTGAACCATCAGATTAAACTACAACTGCAATTTGAACCATCAGATTAAACTACAACTGCAGTTGAATCATCAGATGCAACGAGAACTGCAGTTGAATCATCAGATTCAACGAGAACTGCAGTTGAATCATCAGATGCAACGAGAACTGCAGTTGAATCATCAGATTCAACGAGAACTGCAGTTTAATAATAAGATTCAACGAGAACTGCAGTTGAATCATCAGATGCAACGAGAACTGCAGTTGAATCATCAGATGAAACAAGAACTGCAGTTGAATCATCAGATTCAACGAGAACTGCAGTTGAATCATCAGATTCAACGAGAACTGCAGTTGAATCATCAGATTCAACGAGAACTGCAGTTGAATCATCAGATGCAACGAGAACTGCAGTTGAATCATCAGATGCAACGAGAACTGCAGTTGAATCATCAGATTCAACGAGAACTGCAGTTGAATCATCAGATTCAACGAGAACTGCAGTTGAATCATCAGATGCAACGAGAACTGCAGTTGAATCATCAGATGCAACAAGAACTGCAGTTGAATCATCAGATTCAACGAGAACTGCAGTTGAATCATCAGATTCAACGAGAACTGCAGTTGAATCATCAGATGCAACGACAACTGCAGTTGAATCATCAGATGCAACGAGAACTGCAGTTGAATCATCAGATGCAACGAGAACTGCAGTTGAATCATCAGATGCAACGAGAACTGCAGTTGAATCATCAGATGCAACGAGAACTGCAGTTGAATCATCAGATTCAACGAGAACTGCAGTTGAATCATCAGATGCAACGAGAACTGCAGTTTAATAATAAGATGAAACAAGAACTGCAGTTGAATCATCAGATGCAACGACAACTGCAGTTGAATCATCAGATGCAACGACAACTGCAGTTGAATCATCAGATGCAACGAGAACTGCAGTTGAATCATCAGATTCAACGAGAACTGCAGTTGAATCATCAGATGCAACGAGAACTGCAGTTGAATCATCAGATTCAACGAGAACTGCAGTTGAATCATCAGATTCAACGAGAACTGCAGTTGAATCATCAGATGCAACGACAACTGCAGTTGAATCATCAGATGCAACGAGAACTGCAGTTGAATCATCAGATGCAACGAGAACTGCAGTTGAATCATCAGATTAAACGACAACTGCAGTTGAATCATCAGATTAAACGAGAACTGCAGTTTGAATCATCAGATTAAACGAGAACTGCAGTTGAATCATCAGATTAAACGAGAACTGCAGTTGAATCATCAGATTAAACGACAACTGCAGTTGAATCATCAGATTCAACGAGAACTGCAGTTGAATCATCAGATTAAACGACAACTGCAGTTGAATCCATCAGATTAAACTACAACTGCAGTTGAATCATCAGATGCAACGAGAACTGCAGTTGAATCATCAGATTCAACGACAACTGCAGTTGAACCATCAGATTCAGCGAGAACTGCAGTTGAATCATCAGATTAAACGAGAACTGCAGTTGAATCATTAGATTCAACTGAACTGCAGTTGAATCATCAGATTAACGACAACTGCAGTTGAATCATCAGATTAAACGAGAACTGCAGTTGAATCATCAGATTAAACGAGAACTGCAGTTGAATCATCAGATTAAACGAGAACTGCAGTTGAATCATCAGATTCAACGAGAACTGCAGTTGAATCATCAGATGCAACTACAACTGCAGTTGAATCATCAGATTAAACGAGAACTGCAGTTGAACCATCAGATTAAACGAGAACTGCAGTTGAATCATCAGATGCAACGACAACTGCAGTTGAATCATCAGATGCAACGAGAACTGCAGTTTGAATAATCAGATTAAACTAGAACTGCAGTTGAATCATCAGATTAAACGAGAACTGCAGTTGAATCATCAGATTAAACGAGAACTGCAGTTGAATCATCAGATGCAACGAGAACTGCAGTTGAATCATCAGATTCAACGAGAACTGCAGTTGAATCATCAGATTAAACGAGAACTGCAGTTGAATCATCAGATGCAACTACAACTGCAGTTGAATCATCAGATGCAACGACAACTGCAGTTGAATCATCAGATTAAACGAGAACTGCAGTTGAATCATCAGATGCAACGACAACTGCAGTTGAATCATCAGATTAAACGAGAACTGCAGTTGAATCATCAGATTCAACGAGAACTGCAGTTGAATCATCAGATTCAGCGAGAACTGCAGTTGAATAATCAGATGAAACTAGAACTGCAGTTGAATCATCAGATTCAACGAGAACTGCAGTTTGAATCATTAGATGCAACTACAACTGCAGTTGAATCATCAGATTAAACGAGAACTGCAGTTGAATCATCAGATGCAACGAGAACTGCAGTTGAATCATCAGATTCAACGAGAACTGCAGTTGAATCATCAGATGCAACGACAACTGCAGTTTGAATCATCAGATTAAACGAGAACTGCAGTTGAATCATCAGATTCAACGAGAACTGCAGTTGAATCATCAGATGCAACGAGAACTGCAGTTGAATCATCAGATTCAACGAGAACTGCAGTTGAATCATCAGATTCAACGAGAACTGCAGTTGAATCATCAGATGCAACGAGAACTGCAGTTGAATCATCAGATGCAACGAGAACTGCAGTTGAATCATCAGATGCAACGAGAACTGCAGTTGAATCATCAGATGCAACGAGAACTGCAGTTGAATCATCAGATGCAACGAGAACTGCAGTTTAATAATAAGATTCAAAAAGAACTGCAGTTTAATCATAAGATTCAACGAGAACTGCAGTTTAATAATAAGATTCAACAAGAACTGCAGTTGAATCATCAGATTCAACGAGAACTGCAGTTGAATCATCAGATGCAACGAGAACTGCAGTTGAATCATCAGATTCAACGAGAACTGCAGTTGAATCATCAGATGCAACGAGAACTGCAGTTGAATCATCAGATGCAACGAGAACTGCAGTTGAATCATCAGATGCAACGAGAACTGCAGTTGAATCATCAGATGCAACGAGAACTGCAGTTGAATCATCAGATGCAACGAGAACTGCAGTTGAATCATCAGATTCAACGAGAACTGCAGTTGAATCATCAGATGCAACGAGAACTGCAGTTGAATCATCAGATGCAACGAGAACTGCAGTTGAATCATCAGATTCAACGAGAACTGCAGTTGAATCATCAGATGCAACAAGAACTGCAGTTGAATCATCAGATTCAACGAGAACTGCAGTTGAATCATCAGATGCAACGAGAACTGCAGTTGAATCATCAGATTCAACGAGAACTGCAGTTGAATCATCAGATTCAACGAGAACTGCAGTTGAATCATCAGATGCAACGAGAACTGCAGTTGAATCATCAGATGCAACGAGAACTGCAGTTTAATAATAAGATTCAACAAGAACTGCAGTTGAATCATCAGATGCAACGAGAACTGCAGTTGAATCATCAGATGCAACGAGAACTGCAGTTGAATCATCAGATGCAACGAGAACTGCAGTTGAATCATCAGATGCAACGAGAACTGCAGTTTAATAATAAGATTCAACAAGAACTGCAGTTTAATCATAAGATTCAACGAGAACTGCAGTTTAATCATAAGATTCAACGAGAACTGCAGTTTAATAATAAGATTCAACAAGAACTGCAGTTGAATCATCAGATGCAACGAGAACTGCAGTTGAATCATCAGATTCAACGAGAACTGCAGTTGAATCATCAGATTCAACGAGAACTGCAGTTGAATCATCAGATGCAACGAGAACTGCAGTTGAATCATCAGATGCAACGAGAACTGCAGTTGAATCATCAGATGCAACGAGAACTGCAGTTGAATCATCAGATGCAACGAGAACTGCAGTTTAATAATAAGATTCAACAAGAACTGCAGTTTAATCATAAGATTCAACGAGAACTGCAGTTTAATCATAAGATTCAACGAGAACTGCAGTTTAATAATAAGATTCAACAAGAACTGCAGTTGAATCATCAGATGCAACGAGAACTGCAGTTGAATCATCAGATTCAACGAGAACTGCAGTTGAATCATCAGATTCAACGAGAACTGCAGTTGAATCATCAGATGCAACGAGAACTGCAGTTGAATTTTCAAGTTTAAGAAGAACTGCAATTGAATCATCAGATTCAACAAGAACTAAAATTCAATTGTCAAGTTCAAAAACTTCTTCACTAAATCTTCAAAACTAAAACATATAATTTAATTTTACAATTTTTTATATTTTCTAAAAAATAAATAATTAATATTTTCTTTTATATTTATAAAACTTTTATTAAAATAAACTAAGCATATTTTTTTTGATATAAGCTTTTTTCCAAATTCGTATTTGCATCAATGTATAAAAATGATCAGGTGATCTTTCCTTTTCTTCCAATAGTTTTGGATCATTCAGCATTGATTCTTGAACCTGCATTGCAATCGCAGCTACTTCAACATAATCAATTGACATCACAGCTTTCAATTGATGTAAGCATTCATAAATTAACTGTGCATATTTTTCGTCGTATTTGTTTGGTTCGATTATATCGACTTTTTCAGAAATGCCATTTTCACCTGATGTCTCATTTTTTTCTTCTTCTTCAAAGTTGAGAACTTGATCAAGTTCTTTGACTGCCAATTCTGTTTGGATGTTATTCAAAACAATTTGCTTACCATCAAACCATCTGTGCCAGACTTTTGGTTGATTCCATTTATTATTGAAAATTTGATGGATGCAAGGAACATCATCCCCAAATAACAAAGAATAATACAAATAATTTGGGCAGCTACATGAAGAACAAGAAAATTTATCAGCATCTTCTGGATGTGCATGAACATGATCATTGGCTTTCTTTTTGAGATCTTTCACATAGTTTTTGAAATTTCTCAAAATTGATTCATTCACGTTTATCAAACGGTCTTTTATTCTCTGCGCGAGCAAAGCAATTCGTGTCATCATTTTTGTTGTAGTATGAGAGACACTCTCATTTAAGCAATGGTGAAAACTCTCGGAGTGATTAGTTGTCGTTGGAACTGAGTCATTCATCCTCATAAATAAAGGTGCATACTTGGGCTTGCAATTAATGATATTTTCAAACAATTTTTGGTGTCTCAGAGCAGATGATCGAGTATCTTTTGTCAATTCATTAAAAAGACTTTTCCATTTTTTTTTATTTTTTTTGAATTCTTCTTCTGACGTACAGAACAGCATTTCTCTTATAATTAATGATAATGCAGATTTGGCACCACAATTTCTTATTAAGTGGACATAACAATGATAAATGCTCAAATTATATTTTTTCCCTAGTTTCTTAAAGGATGGGTGCTGGTCTGTAAGATAGGATTTTTGAATAAATTCGCTGAAAATATCATTATTTAAATCTAGCACTTTTAATGATTCGAAAAATAATGAATAAAAATCGGATGATTCTGACGGCCCCACTATTAAAGCAAGAGGAAATCCCGTGTTACGATATATCAACTGAGGAATAGAAAATACAAAAGGTTTCAAAATTGTAAAAGTGGCATCTAATTCTATAGTCGAAGAAAGATTCATGATCAAATCGAAGTTATTATGGAACCACACAAAACCGATGCACGGAATTCCATTGTATGCGAAGCCTCCATAGCCTTTATATACACACAATGTTCCACCAACTTGTTCAAACACTCCTTCCAACGTGTTGTTAGGATTAATATGCTTTAAAAAATCATTCCTTTGCGCTTTCGGCGATTTAGGCGAAATTGAATAGAATATAGTAGCGATAACACTTGAAACATTTTCTTTTTTGAAGCGACCATTTAACACTGTTGAAATAAAGGACAAAAACTTATTGTTTTTAATTTTAAATTTATTTGTGGCCAAGTTTGATAGAATTGGCTGGTTTCCAAACATCTTACATTTGATGTTATTATGAAATTTCACAATTGTTGTTTCTTTATATATAACATATTGCGATGTACCTATTATTTTGATTGTAAAACATGTTCCTAATGAACTGTATCTTATATCAAATATTTTTTGGCTTGGATCTTCTTTTTCGAAAATAATCATTTGACGATCAAGAATTTCATTTCCCATTTTTTTATCTAAATTGCAATTATGAATTGATTCCAAACCAGTATCATCCAACGAGCTTAAGAAAAATATAAAAGGCATCACTTGAATCCTAATATCATAATAATTATCAGTCGCATCGTATAAATAAACCGGATGTCTTGTATCGAATGTTGTATTTTTTGAATTTAAATCTTTTCTAGTTGTAGTAATAAGTAGAAAATTTAGTTGGTTATTAGTTTTGTTCTGCATTTAAAAAGAAAAAGATAAAAAGGAACTATGGTCAATATAAGGTGAAATATAAAAAATAACTAAAATTTTTTTTTAATATATATAGAAGGTTTATTGAGCAAAATCTTGTTCATTAAAGATTTAATTATTAAGGATTTATTTTAATAAATGGCTAAAAAAAGGAAAATTTTTAAAATTAAATAATAAAGGATAATAGAATTTATTAGAATTCATTAAGAGAATTGGATTAGGTAATAAGTATTAGCTGAATGTTTTTTAAAAGTATTGCACAAAATCGAGGGTAATGGATAGATTCAAAGGAAGATGTTGTTGATTAATCAGAATCATTTGAATGTTTTGGTGATTCTAATGATTCAACAGTGGTTCTTGTTTTATCTGATAATTCAACTGCAGTTCTCGTTGAATCTGATGCTTCAACTGCAGTTCTTGTTGCATCTGATTGTTCAACTGCAGTTCTCGTTGAATCTTATGGTTCAACTTCAGTTTTCGTTGAATCTGATGATTCAACTGCAGTTCTTGTTGCATCTTATTATTACACTGCAGTTATCGTTGAATCTGATGGTTCAACTGCAGTTCTCGTTGAATCTTATGGTTCAACTGCAGTTCTTGTTGCATCTGATTGTTCAACTGCAGTTCTCGTTGAATCTTATGGTTCAACTTCAGTTCTCGTTGAATCTGATGGTTCAATTGCAGTTCTTGTTTCATCTTATTATTAAACTGCAGTTCTCGTTGAATCTGATGATTCAACTGCAGTTCTTGTTTCATCTTATTATTAAACTGCAGTTCTCGTTGAATCTGATGATTCAACTGCAGTTCTTGTTTCATCTTATTATTAAACTGCAGTTCTCGTTGAATCTGATGATTCAACTGCAGTTCTCGTTGCATCCTATTATTAAACTGCAGTTCTCGTTGAATCTGATGATTCAACTGCAGTTCTTGTTGCATCTTAATATTAAACGGCAGTTCTCGTTGCATCTGATGATTCAACTGCAGTTCTCGTTGAATCTGATGATTCAACTGCAGTTCTCGTTGAATCTGATGATTCAACTGCAGTTCTCGTTGAATCTGATGATTCAACTGCAGTTGTCGTTGCATCTGATGATTCAACTGCAGTTGTCGTTGCATCTGATGATTCAACTGCAGTTGTCGTTGCATCTGATGATTCAACGGCAGTTCTTGTTTCATCTTATTATTAAACTGCAGTTCTCGTTGAATCTTATTATTAAACTGCAGTTCTCGTTGAATCTTATTATTAAACTGCAGTTCTCGTTGCATCTGATGATTCAACTGCAGTTGTCGTTGCATCTGATGATTCAACTGCAGTTCTCGTTGCATCTGATGATTCAACTGCAGTTCTCGTTGAATCTGATGATTCAACTGCAGTTCTCGTTGAATCTGATGATTCAACTGCAGTTCTGGTTGAATCTTATTATTAAACTGCAGTTCTCGTTGAATCTTATTATTAAACTGCAGTTCTCGTTGAATCTGATGATTCAACTGCAGTTCTCGTTGAATCTGATGATTCAACTGCAGTTCTTGTTGCATCTTAATATTAAACGGCAGTTCTCGTTGCATCTGATGATTCAACTGCAGTTCTCGTTGAATCTGATGATTCAACTGCAGTTCTCGTTTCATCTGATGATTCAACTGCAGTTCTCGTTGAATCTGATGATTCAACTGCAGTTCTCGTTGAATCTGATGATTCAACTGCAGTTCTCGTTGAATCTGATGATTCAACTGCAGTTCTTGTTTCATCTGATGATTCAACTGCAGTTCTCGTTGCATCTGATGATTCAACTGCAGTTGTCGTTGAATCTGATGATTCAACTGCAGTTCTCGTTGAATCTGATGGTTCAATTGCAGTTCTTGTTTCATCTTATTATTAAACTGCAGTTCTCGTTGAATCTTATTATTAAACTGCAGTTCTCGTTGAATCTGATGATTCAACTGCAGTTCTCGTTGAATCTTATGGTTCAACTGCAGTTATCGTTGAATCTGATGGTTCAACTGCAGTTCTCGTTGAATCTGATGATTCAACTGCAGTTCTCGTTTCATCTGATGATTCAACTGCAGTTCTCGTTGAATCTGATGATTCAACTGCAGTTCTTGTTGAATCT
Organism: Tritrichomonas musculus; assembly: GCA_039105265.1. Classification (NCBI taxonomy): domain Eukaryota; phylum Parabasalia; order Tritrichomonadida; family Tritrichomonadidae; genus Tritrichomonas; species Tritrichomonas musculus. The sequence continues at coordinate 642,851 of JAPFFF010000059.1, read as the reverse complement.
TATTATTAAACTGCAGTTCTCGTTGAATCTGATGATTCAACTGCAGTTCTTGTTGAATCTTATTATTAAACTGCAGTTCTCGTTGAATCTGATGATTCAACTGCAGTTCTCGTTGAATCTGATGATTCAACTGCAGTTCTCGTTGAATCTGATGATTCAACTGCAGTTCTCGTTTCATCTGATGATTCAACTGCAGTTCTCGTTGAATCTGATGATTCAACTGCAGTTCTCGTTGAATCTGATGATTCAACTGCAGTTCTCGTTGAATCTGATGATTCAACTGCAGTTCTTGTTTCATCTGATGATTCAACTGCAGTTCTCGTTGCATCTGATGATTCAACTGCAGTTGTCGTTGAATCTGATGATTCAACTGCAGTTCTCGTTGAATCTGATGGTTCAATTGCAGTTCTTGTTTCATCTTATTATTAAACTGCAGTTCTCGTTGAATCTTATTATTAAACTGCAGTTCTCGTTGAATCTGATGATTCAACTGCAGTTCTCGTTGAATCTTATGGTTCAACTGCAGTTATCGTTGAATCTGATGGTTCAACTGCAGTTCTCGTTGAATCTTATGGTTCAACTGCAGTTATCGTTGAATCTGATGGTTCAACTGCAGTTCTCGTTGCATCTTATGGTTCAACTGCAGTTCTCGTTGAATCTTATGGTTCAACTGCAGTTCTCGTTGAATCTTAATATTAAACTGCAGTTATCGTTGAATCTGATGGTTCAACTGCAGTTCTTGTTGCATCTGATGATTCAACTGCAGTTCTCGTTGAATCTGATGATTCAACTGCAGTTCTTGTTGCATCTTATTATTAAACGGTAGTTCTCGTTGCATCTGATGATTCAACTGCAGTTCTCGTTGCATCTGATGATTCAACTGCAGTTCTTGTTGAATCTGATGATTCAACTGCAGTTCTTGTTGCATCTTAATATTAAACGGTAGTTCTCGTTGCATCTGATGATTCAACTGCAGTTCTCGTTGCATCTGATGGTTCAACTGCAGTTCTCGTTGAATCTTATGGTTCAACTTCAGTTCTCGTTGAATCTGATGGTTCAACTGCAGTTCTCGTTGAATCTTATGGTTCAACTGCAGTTCTTGTTGCATCTGATGATTCAACTGCAGTTCTCGTTGAATCTGATGATTCAACTGCAGTTCTTGTTGCATCTTAATATTAAACGGTAGTTCTCGTTGCATCTGATGATTCAACTGCAGTTCTCGTTGCATCTGATGATTCAACTGCAGTTCTCGTTGAATCTGATGATTCAACTGCAGTTCTTGTTGCATCTTAATATTAAACGGTAGTTCTCGTTGCATCTGATGATTCAACTGCAGTTCTCGTTGCATCTGATGATTCAACTGCAGTTCTTGTTGAATCTGATGATTCAACTGCAGTTCTCGTTGAATCTGATGGTTCAACTGCAGTTGTCGTTGCATCTGATGATTCAACTGCAGTTCTTGTTGCATCTTAATATTAAACGGCAGTTCTCGTTGAATCTGATGATTCAACTGCAGTTCTTGTTGAATCTGATGGTTCAACTGCAGTTCTCGTTGCATCTGATGATTCAACTGCAGTTCTCGTTGCATCTGATGATTCAACTGCAGTTCTCGTTGCATCTGATGATTCAACTGCAGTTCTCGTTGAATCTTATTATTAAACTGCAGTTCTCGTTGAATCTGATGATTCAACTGCAGTTCTTGTTTCATCTTATTATTAGACTGCAGTTCTCGTTGCATCTGATGATTCAACTGCAGTTCTTGTTTCATCTTATTATTAAACTGCAGTTCTCGTTGAATCTGATGATTCAACTGCAGTTCTTGTTGCATCTTAATATTAAACTGCAGTTCTCGTTGCATCTTAATATTAAACTGCAGTTCTCGTTGAATCTTATGGTTCAACTGCAGTTCTCGTTGAATCTGATGATTCAACTGCAGTTCTTGTTACATCTTATTATTAAACTGCAGTTCTCGTTGAATCTGATGATTCAACTGCAGTTCTTGTTACATCTTATTATTAAACTGCAGTTATCGTTGAATCTGATGGTTCAACTGTAGTTGTCGTTGAATCTGATGATTCAACTGCAGTTGTCGTTGAATCTGATGATTCAACTGCAGTTCTTGTTGCATCTGATTGTTCAACTGCAGTTCTCGTTGAATCTTATGGTTCAACTTCAGTTCTCGTTGAATCTGATGGTTCAACTGCAGTTGCAGCTGAATCTAATGGTTCAATTGCAGTTGTAGCTGAATCTGATGGTTCAAATTGTAGTTTTAGCTGAATCTAATGGTTCAATTGCAGTTGTAGCTGAATCTGATGGTTCAATTGCAGTTGTAGTTTAATCTAATGGTTCAATTGCAGTTGTAGTTTAATCTGATGGTTCAAATTGCAGTTGCAGCTGAATCTAATGGTTCAAATTGCAGTTGTAGCTGAATCTGATGGTTCAATTGCAGTTGCAGCTGAATCTAATGGTTCAAATTGCAGTTGTAGCTGAATCTGATGGTTCAATTGCAGTTGTAGCTGAATCTGATGGTTCAAATTGCAGTTGTAGCTGAATCTGATGGTTCAAATTGCAGTTGTAGCTGAATCTAATGGTTCAATTGCAGTTGTAGTTTATTCTGATGGTTCAAATTGCAGTTGTAGTTTAATCTAATGGTTCAATTGCAGTTGTAGTTTAATCTGATGGTTCAATTGCAGTTGCAGCTGAATCTGATGGTTCAAATTGCAGTTGTAGTTTAATCTGATGGTTCAATTGCAGTTGTAGTTTAATCTAATGGTTCAATTGCAGTTGTAGTTTAATCTGATGGTTCAATTGCAGTTGTAGCTGAATCTGATGGTTCAATTGCAGTTGTAGTTTAATCTAATGGTTCAATTGCAGTTGTAGTTTAATCTGATGGTTCAAATTGCAGTTGCAGCTGAATCTAATGGTTCAAATTGCAGTTGTAGTTTAATCTGATGGTTCAATTGCAGTTGTAGCTGAATCTGATGGTTCAATTGCAGTTGTAGTTTAATCTGATGGTTCAAATTGCAGTTGTAGCTGAATCTGATGGTTCAAATTGCAGTTGTAGCTGAATCTAATGGTTCAATTGCAGTTGTAGTTTATTCTGATGGTTCAAATTGCAGTTGTAGTTTAATCTAATGGTTCAATTGCAGTTGTAGTTTAATCTGATGGTTCAATTGCAGTTGCAGCTGAATCTGATGGTTCAAATTGCAGTTGTAGCTGAATCTGATGGTTCAATTGCAGTTGTAGTTTAATCTAATGGTTCAATTGCAGTTGTAGTTTAATCTGATGGTTCAATTGCAGTTGTAGTTTAATCTGATGGTTCAAATTGCAGTTGTAGTTTAATCTGATGGTTCAAATTGCAGTTGTAGTTTAATCTGATGGTTCAATTGCAGTTGTAGTTTAATCTGATGGTTCAAATTGCAGTTGTAGCTGAATCTAATGGTTCAACTGCAGTTGTAGTTTAATCTGATGGTTCAATTGCAGTTGTAGCTGAATCTGATGGTTCAAATTGCAGTTGTAGTTTAATCTAATGGTTCAAATTGCAGTTGTAGCTGAATCTGATGGTTCAATTGCAGTTGTAGTTTAATCTGATGGTTCAAATTGCAGTTGTAGTTTAATCTGATGATTCAATTGCAGTTGTAGTTTAATCTGATGGTTCAAATTGCAGTTGCAGCTGAATCTAATGGTTCAATTGCAGTTGTAGCTGAATCTGATGGTTCAAATTGTAGTTGTAGCTGAATCTAATGGTTCAATTGCAGTTGTAGCTGAATCTGATGGTTCAATTGCAGTTGTAGCTGAATCTGATGGTTCAATTGCAGTTGTAGTTTAATCTGATGGTTCAATTGCAGTTGTAGCTGAATCTGATGATTCAATTGCAGTTGTAGTTTAATCTGATGGTTCAAATTGCAGTTGTAGTTTAATCTGATGATTCAATTGCAGTTGTAGTTTAATCTGATGGTTCAAATTGCAGTTGCAGCTGAATCTGATGGTTCAAATTGCAGTTGTAGCTGAATCTGATGGTTCAAATTGCAGTTGTAGTTTAATCTGATGGTTCAATTGCAGTTGTAGTTTAATCTGATGGTTCAAATTGCAGTTGTAGCTGAATCTAATGGTTCAACTGCAGTTGTAGTTTAATCTGATGGTTCAATTGCAGTTGTAGCTGAATCTAATGGTTCAATTGCAGTTGTAGCTGAATCTGATGGTTCAAATTGTAGTTGTAGCTGAATCTAATGGTTCAATTGCAGTTGTAGCTGAATCTGATGGTTCAATTGCAGTTGTAGCTGAATCTGATGGTTCAATTGCAGTTGTAGTTTAATCTGATGGTTCAATTGCAGTTGTAGCTGAATCTGATGATTCAATTGCAGTTGTAGTTTAATCTGATGGTTCAAATTGCAGTTGCAGCTGAATCTAATGGTTCAATTGCAGTTGTAGCTGAATCTGATGGTTCAAATTGTAGTTGTAGCTGAATCTAATGGTTCAATTGCAGTTGTAGCTGAATCTGATGGTTCAATTGCAGTTGTAGCTGAATCTGATGGTTCAATTGCAGTTGTAGTTTAATCTGATGGTTCAATTGCAGTTGTAGCTGAATCTGATGATTCAATTGCAGTTGTAGTTTAATCTGATGGTTCAAATTGCAGTTGTAGTTTAATCTGATGATTCAATTGCAGTTGTAGTTTAATCTGATGGTTCAAATTGCAGTTGCAGCTGAATCTGATGGTTCAAATTGCAGTTGTAGCTGAATCTGATGGTTCAAATTGCAGTTGTAGTTTAATCTGATGGTTCAATTGCAGTTGTAGTTTAATCTGATGGTTCAAATTGCAGTTGCAGCTGAATCTAATGGTTCAACTGCAGTTGTAGTTTAATCTGATGGTTCAATTGCAGTTGTAGCTGAATCTAATGGTTCAATTGCAGTTGTAGTTTAATCTGATGGTTCAAATTGCAGTTGCAGCTGAATCTAATGGTTCAATTGCAGTTGTAGTTTAATCTGATGGTTCAATTGCAGTTGCAGCTGAATCTGATGGTTCAATTGCAGTTGTAGTTTAATCTGATGGTTCAATTGCAGTTGTAGTTTAATCTGATGGTTCAATTGAAGTTGCAGCTGAATCTAATGGTTCAATTGCAGTTGTAGTTTAATCTGATGGTTCAAATTGCAGTTGTAGCTGAATCTGATGGTTCAAATTGCAGTTGTAGTTTAATCTGATAATTCAATTGCAGTTGTAGTTTAATCTGATGGTTCAATTGCAGTTGTAGTTTAATCTGATGGTTCAATTGCAGTTGTAGCTGAATCTGATGGTTCAAATTGCAGTTGTAGTTTAATCTGATGGTTCAATTGCAGTTGTAGCTGAATCTGATGGTTCAATTGCAGTTGTAGTTTAATCTGATGGTTCAAATTGCAGTTGTAGCTGAATCTGATGGTTCAAATTGCAGTTGTAGCTGAATCTGATGGTTCAAATTGCAGTTGTAGCTGAATCTGATGGTTCAATTGCAGTTGTAGTTTAATCTGATGGTTCAAATTGCAGTTGTAGTTTAATCTGATGGTTCAAATTGCAGTTGTAGCTGAATCTGATGGTTCAACTGCAGTTGTAGTTTAATCTAATGGTTCAAATTGCAGTTGCAGCTGAATCTGATGGTTCAATTGCAGTTGTAGTTTAATCTGATGGTTCAATTGCAGTTGTAGTTTAATCTGATGGTTCAAATTGCAGTTGTAGCTGAATCTGATAATTCAATTGCAGTTGTAGTTTAATCTGATGGTTCAATTGCAGTTGTAGTTTAATCTGATGATTCAATTGCAGTTGTAGCTGAATCTGATGGTTCAAATTGCAGTTGTAGTTTAATCTAATGGTTCAAATTGCAGTTGTAGCTGAATCTGATGGTTCAAATTGCAGTTGTAGTTTAATCTGATGGTTCAATTGCAGTTGTAGTTTAATCTAATGGTTCAAATTGCAGTTGCAGCTGAATCTGATGGTTCAATTCCAGTTGTAGTTTAATCTGATGGTTCAAATTGCAGTTGCAGCTGAATCTGATGGTTCAATTGCAGTTGTAGTTTAATCTGATGGTTCAAATTGCAGTTGTAGCTGAATCTGATGGTTCAATTGAAGTTGCAGCTGAATCTAATGGTTCAATTGCAGTTGTAGTTTAATCTGATGGTTCAAATTGCAGTTGTAGCTGAATCTGATGGTTCAAATTGCAGTTGTAGTTTAATCTGATAATTCAATTGCAGTTGTAGTTTAATCTGATGGTTCAATTGCAGTTGTAGTTTAATCTGATGGTTCAATTGCAGTTGTAGCTGAATCTGATGGTTCAATTGCAGTTGTAGTTTAATCTGATGGTTCAATTGAAGTTGCAGCTGAATCTGATGGTTCAATTGCAGTTGTAGTTTAATCTGATGGTTCAAATTGCAGTTGTAGCTGAATCTGATGGTTCAAATTGCAGTTGTAGCTGAATCTGATGGTTCAAATTGCAGTTGTAGCTGAATCTGATGGTTCAATTGAAGTTGTAGTTTAATCTGATGGTTCAAATTGCAGTTGCAGCTGAATCTAATGGTTCAAATTGCAGTTGTAGTTTAATCTAATGGTTCAATTGCAGTTGTAGTTTAATCTGATGATTCAAATTGCAGTTGTAGTTTAATCTGATAATTCAATTGCAGTTCTCGTGGAATCTGTTTCGGCTCAAAATTTGATTTGAAGATTGGATTCGGCTTAGAATTTGGTATTAAGAACTTTTTGAATAGCTACGAAATAAACCTTTCAAAAAAAAAGTGGGGGATTCCCTAGATAGATTTCTTCAACCTATTATTTGCATATGAATTTGTATTCAAATTTTTGAATACTTTTATACGAAAATATCTCAGAATATTTTGGACCAAAGAAAAAAGATTTTTTGGACCATGTAAACTTATTAAAATAGCATGTAAAGCATTCAAAAACTGGTAAATCGGTTTTTTTGGACCAAAATGTAAAACTATTTAGACCAGGCGAATTTTATTTTGACCAAGGCGAAATTTTGACGAAAAAAATGTAAATTTTCTATCAATTTTTTGAGAATTTTTAGCTTGGTAGCTTTGAAAAAATAGTTCAAAAAGTTATTCAAAAAAATAAAATTTTAGAGGAAAAAAAATTTTTATTTTAAAGGAAAAAAAAAGATAAAAAATATATGATTTCATTTCATTTTTTTTGGGTAAAAATTTACAAAATTTTAATAAGGTCCAATGGACCAAAAAAATTGTCCGTCCAAAGGTCCAAAAATTAAGCCATAAAATTTATTATTTTAAAACTAATAATTTTCTTTAATATCATTTTTTTTTAAGATATTAAAATCAAAATCTCTTTAATTCAATTTTAAATATTATCAACTCAATTCAATTTAAAAAATCATTATATCTCAAAAAATAATAAACAAATTAAAAATGTTTAAGATTTTATAAAAAATTTATAGTTTATATAATATTTACAATCATAAAAAAATATCATAATGCTATATATAAGTTTTTTTATCGGGACTGTTTAGTTGACCTACTCTTGATATTTATCAAAAGTAAAAATTTGGTTTTCAAAAATAAAGAATAATAAAACATAAATATATCATAAAATAAATATTTAAAAATTTATTAACAATGTATATAGATTATATTATTATCTTTAAGGGACCACTATCATATTTTTTTGTAAAGATTTCAATATTGAAAAAACTCATAGAAAATAAAATTCAATGGTTATTATTTCGGAAAAAGTTTAAAACTTTAAAATTTCACCATTCCGATCATTTTTGTAAAATTTTTACTCCTTTCAACTTTTAAATTTTTATTGAAAAAAGGGAATAGGCTTAAAAGAAGAATAGAAATAAATAATATATAATTTATATAATTTATGTATACCAAAATATTGCAAAAATACTCAAGAAATAATTTTTTTTTAAGTCAATTAATTTTGTGATAACTCATAGAATTTTTAACATAGAATTTGATAGTGGTCCCTTAATTATTGACAATATTAATAAATACCAATATTTTAATTATTAAATAATATAATCATATATTTAGTTTTTTGAGAAATTGTGAAAAAGGTATGGAAACTCTTTTTCAATTCAATTTTATTTTATGCAGAAAAAGCTTGAATATTGATCATTTTTTATTAAAAATCAATCCATCGTCATGTATATAATATTTGTAGAATAAATATAAAATCAAAAAAATATAATTTAAATTTTATTACTGAAAAACAAAGAAAAAATGAATTTCAAAAATTTGCAATTTTTGATCAACGGAAAAAACCTCATCAAAGTTTAATATATGTCTAATATTGTTTTATCATATTATTAACATATTTAAAAATAGCATGAAAGTGCTTATTTCAAATCTTATAAAATGCATAATGAGAAAAAAATGTTTTTTTAAGAAAAAATCAATTTAAAGATGAATGAGTCGACAAAAGTTTTTAGTTTTTTTATATGTTCTTAATTTTTTTATTTATTAGAAAATAAAATAAAAAAAAGGCCATGTTTTTCGAGTGGATTTGGAGATCTTATATGATGCTATCAATTTTTTGTATAGTTCATATCATTGATGATATGAATTTTATAATTGACCAATAAAGATGAAATTTTTTTGACCAAAAAGGTTAATTTATTTTTTTATAGTATTTCTTCCAAAGACACAAATAAACTCAACAAAATAACTAAATAAGAGTAGTTTACAAAACAATTCTTAGGTATATCCCAGCGCAACGTGGAAAAGTAAACCATGCAAAGATAATTATTTTAGAATGTCTTTTCCTAAAGCTCAAGCAAATTCAAAAAACTCACTAAATTAAAGCGATTTACAAAATAATTCTTTTATTAATTCCAGTATGTTTTATTTTTCTTATAAATAAATAAATTATCGATAGTTTTTTCATCATGTCATATATATGCTGGAATTTGTACGATAGTTATTTTGTAAATCGCTTTTATTTAGTAAATTTGGCGAATTTGCTTGAGTTTTAGGAAAAAATATTAAAAATGAATAATCTTTGCTTGGTTTGCTTATCCACGATGCTTTATAATAAACAATAAAAGAGGAAAAAGTGATTTGAACGAATTGAGAATAGAATTTTTAATATAAATATGAAGAAAATTAGAAAACAATTTCTTTCATAAACTAATAATTTTCAAAATTTTGAAATTCGCCTTTTAGGTAAAAAAAAAATCGCCTTTTAGGTTAAAATAATTCATATCATTTGTGATATGAATATAAAAAAAGAAAAACTTCGAGTTCTTCCTCATGAAATATAAATTACTTATATAATTATATTTAAAAATAATATAATTAAAAAAATAATAAAAAATAGTTTTTTGAATTAAGATAACCAGATTAGAATTCAATTTTTAACAAAAAAATAATTTATTTTTATCTTAAATTCCTCTCGAAAAATATGTCTTTTTTATATTATATTTATCATTAATACCATCATTAAAAAATTATATTTTGAAAGAAAAATGATCTGTCGAGTGGATAGAAGTTTCCATACCTTTATTGTGAAAACAGGTATGCCTTTCGGGAGTCCCGGGTAAACTCGGATAATTAAACGGTCTTCCTCGAAATTATTCCTCGAACTTTTTTCGAGAAAAAGATTTTACTCTAACGTTTATTTTTTTTAGTTCACATTTTTTTACTCGGGTAAATTTTCACTTTTTTACCCGAAAAACTTGAGTTTTAAATCAACAGAAAAATAATAAAAAAATAAGCTTTATACATTTTCAAAATGAATCATTTTGCTGGAAATAGTGGTTTATTATATGATTTTTTTAAATAAATGTTAGATATAGCTTTATAATCAATGACAAAAAATCTTTAATACTAAAATAAAGTATTCAAAAGTGTAAGAAAAATAATAAAAAAAAATGAGAATTTTTTTTCGAACTTGAAACCTCGGGTATCCTCGAGATTTCCTCGGAAATTGAATACTTCGAGCAAATCGGGATCGAGGATGGCCGAGTAAAACGGTTATTTTACTCGGGTTTACTCGGGTAAACCGAGTACGGGAGTCTCCTCGATCCCGAAATTATTTTCGGGGAGACTACTCTTACCCGTCCTCGAAAAGCATACCTGTGTGAAAAAAAGATTTGAATAATTATTTTTATAACTTGTATATAAATATATATTGATAAAATAACTTTAATTTCAAAAGATATTGTTGTAATTAAGTTATAGAATTTTTGACTATGCTATATAATTATGCTTTTTTGTATTAATAGAAAAAATAGTAATAAAATTTCAGATTTGAAATTTTATACTATCTTTATATAAAGAATTCATATCATAATGACAAAATAGTTGATAATATCTTGAGATTGGCAATTCGAACACCTTTAATGGCTAGAATTGATTTAAAAAAATGTAAATTTTATTTACTCATTTCATATAACATATCACAAAATTGAATAAAATTATAAAAGGCCAATGTTGCATATGTTTCGCATCGAATACTGGATTCATAGCTTCTTGATACTTTGCTGTATCACCAACAAGACGTTCTTCATCTGTGAAGACAACATAAAATGGTTTTATAGGATTACTCATATGCAAAAATTTTGTGAATTTTACAATTTAAAATTATTTCCTAATTCTTAATTTTCTTTAATTATAAAAATGTTTTTTGCGTCTCATTTATGATGATGAGAAATATTTTCCACACGACATAAACAATGCAATTCAATAACAATCAATTACTGCTAATTAAAATTTCACCGAAACACAATACAAATTGGATGTCATTTATTATTAAGGTAAATATATTCAAAAAGTGTCTAAAAAGGTCAATATATTCTAATATTCTTTGCTTTTGGATGTCTAACATCTTTTTCAAAAAAATTATTTTGATTACATATAGGTGAATAATAATTTTTCTTTTATTGATAAATATATTTATATTTAATATGAATATTATTTTAAAAATCATTGTAAATATTAATATTTTGTGATATATACTTAAATTAATATTTTCGCAAAATTGAATGCAAACAAAAACCATTCAAATAAAAATTCAAAAATTGAATGCCGACGAAAAAATTCAATTCTAAATTTTACAATTTTCAAAAATGGAATTCGATACCAATATCAAATATCAAGTTGATATTAATGATTTTAAAGTCATTGAACAACTTAGTTTTGGAGCTTTTGGTACAGTTTATTCTGTCCAAAACAAAAAAACAAAAGAATATCTTGCTGCCAAAGTAATGAAAATCAACGGAAAGCAAGATATACTTTTTATTAATCGAGAAATACGAACAATGATTCACTTCAATCACCCAACGATTATTAAATTTAGAGGTTATTCGTTAAAAGATTTTTGGGGACAAAAAAATGTGACCATATTCATGGAGTTAGCCAAAAACCGCTCATTAAGAGATGTACTTAAAAAATGTTCCAATGGATTATCACCAGAACAATACGATAATACGGCCAAACAAATAATTCTTATTGGAATTGCACGAGGAATGATGGAACTCCATAAAGGCCATTTAATTCATCGTGATTTGAAACCAGAAAATGTTTTACTTGATGAAAATTTTCATCCAATAATTACAGATTTTGGATTATCAAAATTTTACGAAGCAGGCCATTCGATGAACCAATCAGGTAGTCGAGGTACAGCTATTTACATGGCACCAGAAGCTTTTTCAGATAATTACAACATTAAGGCTGATGTTTATGCATTTGGAATACTGATGTACGAAGTTGTAACTGATCAGACTCCATATCCAGACATACTTAACAACAAAATCAAAATCCACCAGATTCCCCAAGTTGATAAAAGGAAATATGAGACCAAAATTTGATTTTCCTATTAAAAAATCTATAAAAAAATTAATTGAAAGTTGTTGGGCTCAAAATCCAAACGATAGACCTACATTTGAGCAAATTTTCAACAAATTGGCATATAATTTTGATGATTTTGTCGATAATGACGATATCGATGATGATGATGATTATGATGAAAATTTAGATGAAAAATATTTTCTCGAAAATGTTGATAATGATTTGATTTATGACTATTTGGATGAAATCGCAAATGATGAAAGCAAAAAATTTACAGATAATGATTTTGTTAAAAGAATCGAAGCCATTGAAAACAAAATAAAATGGCTTCAAAACGACAATGAGTTATTAAAATTAGAAAATAAAAATTTAAAAGAAGAGAATGAAAAAATGAATGGTAAGATTTTGTTGATTGAAAATAAATGTAATAAAAATGTGGAAGAATTGAATAGGATCAAAACTATAAAGAATAGTGAAAGCGTTATTATTAATGATATAAAATTGATCAAATCCGAAATCAATAAACTCAATAAAAAAGAGCAATTCGTCATTCCAGATGAAATCTATGAAAATATCCAAAATGCTCAAGACTCTGCAAATAAAGCCAACTCTAAATGCGATATGTTGAGATCAGAGAATGATAATATTCGTGAAGCTCTCAGATGTCTCAAGTACGAGGCCAAGAAGCTCAAAAATACAATGAATTCAGGAGAATTAATTCCAGATGACATCTACGATAATATTCAACAGGCTCAAGACTCTGCAAATAAAGCCAACTCTAAATGCGATATGTTGAGATCAGAGAATGATAATATTCGTGAAGCTCTCAAATGTCTCAAGTATGAGGCCAAGAAACTCAAAGAACGCCCAATTATGCAAAATACAATGAATTCAGGAGAATTAATTCCAGACGACATCTACGAAAATATTCGAAATGCTCAAAACTCTGCAAATAAAGCCAACACTAAATGCGATATATTGAGGTCAGAGAATGATAATATTCGTGAAGCTCTCAAATGTCTCAAATACGAAGTTAAGAAGATTAAAGTGCCTGAGACAAATTTCAATAGTCCATCGTGATAATGAATGCGTTTGGCCTCCAAATAAGTAATTATTTGATGCAATGAATAATTCTTGATATATAAACAAAAGTGTAAAAAAATATTAATATATTTGCTTTTATTATTGTTATAATTTTTTCGGTTTCTAATTGATCTAAAGTTTTCTTTGATGATATATTCCTATATATATAATTATTAATATGATTCATGTAAAAAAGAAATTTTTTTTTTTGATTTGCTGCTTAATAAAATTACGGAAACATTTGTAAATTCATATCCTGTGAATATTTTTTGCATCAGTCAACAAGATATGAATAATTATTATGTATCATATTTGGAATGCGAATTAATATTTTCGTAAATATTTGGATATAGAATCGGATTTACTAGATTGAAAGCGATTTCCGATTGGGAATTATGTGATTTCCGAATAAAAACTTGATTCCATTCATGAAAATTTGATTTTAAGAATTTTTCATAGAAGATATCTATTTTTTTGTGAGAAAAAAATGAAAAAATTTCGAAATTGTGAGAAAATATTTAAGTTTATAATGAAAGAGACTTTTAAATTTGTGAAATTTTACGTTATTGAAAAAAAAATTGAATGAGATTAAATGAGTGATACTATATTCAATTTTTTGTCAGTATTTTCGAATGCTGATTGTTCTATTAATGTTACAGGATAATTCTCAATAGTTTCTGGAATAATAACTTTTCCTCCCAGTCCATTATATTTTTTTAATTGAAACCTTATTTTGATCTATTTCAATATTCACAGGAGGTTATTCTATCGGAGAAAACTTTACGGTAAAAACATCATCACTCATAGGAAATTAAATTTAATTTCAGGTCCCATATATGAATCTAATGTTTCAGAATCAATATAATAACTTTTTTTTTGGATAAACGAAAAAATTCGAATTTCCTAATTATTCATATCTTTAAATTGATGCTTAGAATTTCAAAAATAATAATTTTATTCCCAAATACAAAATATCAACTCATTCCATGGATTTTTTAATTTTTCTGACACTTCACTTCTCGATCACCATACCTAAAAAATTTTATCTATATTTTGTCACTAGATTATATCATGATGTGATATCATTTATTAGATAGTAACATATGATTATTTTCAAAAACAGAAAAGAAATAATTGTAAAGATTCTCAAATATTGATTTTTTAAAGGAATTAAATTTTTAAAATTTTCATTGAAAAAATTATATAACTCATCAGAAAATTGAATATAAAGTGGCGAGAAAAAGTTGCCAACGGCGGGAAATAGTTGCCAACGATGACCTTTTTAAGGATATATTTAAATGAAAGTTATAATTAATTATATTTAAATTATATTAAATATTATTAATATGTAATAAAAAGTAATAATTAAAAAAATATGAAGATATATATATATCTTATATTCAATGCTCAATTGAAATGCTAAGAAAAAGTTAACATAAAAATTTTTAAAAAAATTAACAAAATTTGTTTAAAAAAATGAAACATAAACATTTTTTTATAATTTAAAATGTAACAAATAATGAAACAATGATTTCTTTTTTATATCGCATTGTTTAAATGCTGAAAAAATGCTTTTAAGGCCCCTGTTGGCAACTTTTTCCTGTCGTTGGCAACTTTTTCAGGCATCTATATCTAATTTAGTTGGCATGTGGAAAATTTTTGGAAAAATTTATAAAATTTATAAAATTTGTTAAAGACATCACATAAATTCATGCAGGATTATATCAATAAATTAAAAGATTTATATCAGACTCTTCTTGAATTTCTTGAAAATGATGATGATTATAATGATGATATCAAAACAATTACAAGCTTTGTTGAAAATCAAAAAATATTATTTAATCGAATGGAATTTATGGAGTTTCTCTATTTAATATCCAAAATATCAAAATACCATAATGATAATAAAGGATCATTTAATAACAAAATACAAGAAATTCTTCTTTTTTACAAAGATGATTTGAAAAAAAATTTTTCAAATAAAGAAATATTCAATTTTTTCAAAAACAACAAGCGAATTCTACTTTTTTTAATCAAAAAGGAAATAATTACAGTTGATGAAACTATTGCAAATCTTTTGTGCATAAAATATGAATTTAAATCTGATCATTTTTTTTATCCTGAGATCAAACCATTTATTTGTAAAACTTTCCAAGACAGAATTGAAGAAAACGCCATAATTCATGATGATAATTTTGAATTCAAACGTCAAAGTGGAGTAAATGATTCATATATTTGTTCTTTAATTCATCAAGATTTAGTTGAAGAATTTATCAAATATTCAAATCAAACAAACATGCAATTATCGGTACCAATAAAGCAATCAACATTTGAAACAAATTATTTTTTGATTAAAAATCAACCAAATTTAATTAATTATGCAATATATTATGATTCAATTCAAATTGTACAATATTTACTTTACAATAATGTTAAATTGACAGAATCATCATGGATTTATGCAATCCATTCTAATAGTGCCCAAATGATTCATCTACTTGAAGAAAACCATGTTGAAATGAGAAAAGATTTTGTAAAAAAAATCTATTTTGAAGCTATTAAATGCAATCATAATAATATAGCTCGATATCTAATGGATAATCACTTAAATTTAGACAATATATACTATAATTTTAAAAATAATATTATAAGATATTCAATTAAATATCGCAATTATGAAAACTTTCCTGATGAATTCAATGATGAAAGCTTGTTTGTTGATATTTATGAGAATGGATATAATATGCTCGCTATCCATTTTATGAAAAAAATGAAAGAAATTTATCCTTATTCATCTATTGAAAATGATATAAAATTAATTCGTCCTGTTTTTTTAAGTAGTGTTGATATCTTTTATTATTTATTAAAGAATAAAAAATCAATTGATTCCAAATTTATCCGTCAAATTAGCTTTAATGATATTGCAATTCCTCCAACTATTAAATCAATTGATATCAGTGCTTTTGAGAAGTGTTCTTGTTTGACACATATTTTCATTCCAAATTCTATAACTTCAATAGGTAAAAGTGCTTTTGCTAGATGCTCTAAACTGACACAAATCAAAATTCCTTATTCAGTAACATCAATTGAAGAGAATGCTTTTTACGAATGCGAAAACTTATCAAAAGTAATTATTCCTTATTCAGTTACAATAATCAAAAATAATGCATTCAAAAGATGCAAGTCTTTGAAATCAATTTTGATTCCTTCTTCTGTTACAAAGATCAGAGAGAGTTCTTTTGCTTATTGTGGATTAGAAGAAATAACAATTCCTGAATCAGTGACAACAATTGGTTATTTTGCTTTTCAAGGTTGTTCGTCCTTGAAAAAAATCACAATTATATCTCGACAAACAACATTTGTTGACAATACATTTACCGATTGCGGCATGATCAATGAAATTGAATGTGATATTTTACAAGTTATTAATATTGTAAATAATAGTAAATATTACTTTAAATTATATAGTGCTTCTAAAATGTCAATTACTTTCCCAGATAATTACAATTGGCATTCTTTCAATTTTACACAATTATACAAAATCAAGCAAATAGCTATCGTTTCTCCATTGAAATTTATTTCTAATTTCGGTCAATGTAATTCTCTCAGGGAAATAAATCTTCCTTCCTCTCTTGTTGAAATTGGCCATCACACATTCCAAAAATGCAGCTCATTACAACAAATAATCATTCCTCCTTCTGTAAAAGTAATTGGAGAATATGCCTTTGATTCATGTGAATCATTGACTGATATTACATTTTCAATAGAATCTTCTCTTGAAAAAATTGAAAACAATACTTTCTATCAATGCACTTCTTTGAGACAAATTGTAATTCCATCTTCTGTAAAATTAATAGGAGAAATGAGTTTTTATGAATGCAGATCACTTGAACAAATAACATTTGAAAAGCCTTCTTCTTTATCTACAATTGGCAAATCAACATTTGAAGAATGCACATCACTAAAACAAATTGAAATTCCATCTTCTGTAAAATCAATAGGAGAAAAGAGTTTTTACAAATGCAAATCACTTGAACAAATAGCATTTGAAAGGCCTTCTTATTTATCTACAATTGGCAAATCAGCATTTGAAGAATGCACATCACTAAAACAAATTGAAATGCCATCATCATTAACATCAATTGAGAAAGCAGCATTCCGATGTTGCAGTAGCTTGAATAATATTTCCTTTGAAAAGAATTCTTCATTGAAAACTATTGATGATATTGCATTCTTGAGATGTTCATCACTAAAACAAATTGAAATTCCATATTCTGTTACTTCAATTGGTTCATCATGTTTTTATGAATGTATATCGTTAGAAAATGTTTTTCTTCCTCCAACTGTTACTGAAATTGGATGGTCTGCTTTCGATGGATGCAAATCATTAGAAAAAATATCAATTCCAGAATCAGTAGGAACGATTCATGTTAGCACTTTCTTAGATTGTTCATCATTGAAGCAGGTAACTGTTCATTCTTCTGAAATATATGTTGCTTCAAATGCATTTAAAGACTGTTCTTCATTAGAACAAATTGAATTTCTTTCAACAATTAAATATATTGGATATGACGCATTTAAAGGTTGTTCATCATTAGCACAAATAGTAATTCATTCTGACTACAAATTTGAAAATATTAGCGATAACCCTAAAATCGAAATCATGAAGATTTTAAATAATTAATATCTTTGTGTTTTATCAAATTTCTGACAATAGTGAAAAGTAAATATGTCAATAAAATTGAGAGAAAAGTGCAGGTCCTGGCAGGTCTTAAAGTCCTGGACTTTTAACAAGCCTATCTATACAAAGAAAATTTTCCTAATATTAAACCAATTTCTTGCCACAGATTTCCTCACTACCAAAAAAAATACAGTTATGTATAATAAATATAAGCAGAAAAAAGTTAAAGCAGAGCTTATTAAGGTAAAGTATTCAATTTTAATTCATTCAAAAAGTGAATGAAAGAATGAGTGTTTTATAACTAATATCATGATTAAAAAAAATCTTGATTGAAGCAATGTTGATAAAAAACAATAAGTTATAATATTTCGTGTTTGCTTGCTCTTAAATATTTCCAAGAATGAAGATATGATAAGGAACATTCATTTGATCAATAGGCACAAGTTGGAAAAAAAGGCTGATCAACTAGTTTTATTTTGAAATCGTATTATGAAATAAATAAAAAAATCTGGAATCGTGACGTTGGATTTTTTTTTATTGCTAATTTAATTTTTTGAGTACTTTATTTTTTATACTCCTCAGAAATCTCTTTTTTTCTCACAATTTTTTTCAATTAAAAATATTTTACAACTATCAAACAACTCAGAAAATCATTATCAATTTTCTTAGACTTCAATTTTTTTCAAAGGATTTTAATTCAATTTTATATCATTGATTGATAATTTTATTTGAAATAAACTTATCAATTTTTTTTTTCTTTTTCAAAAAATTAAAATATATTTTTTTTTATATTGAACGTCAATTTAATCTTTATATTTAGGGAATATATTTATTTCCTTATATTTTATATTATATAATAATATTTCAAGTCATCCTGCATTTTTCATACCTAACTATGCTCTGTTAAAGCACTTTTTTTTTTTTTTTTTTTTTTTTTTTTCAAAATATTTTTAAGGGCGTACGTCCAATTCAATGATCAGAATTCAATGAGATTTCTCAAATATTTTAATCTTTTTTGGAGTTAAAAAAGCTGAAGAATAAATTGTATTTTGGACAAAATAAAATGTTTATTATTTTTAGATTGATGATATATTAAAAAAAAAATATTTTTATGCATTATTTTTACGAGACTTGTGCAAAGTCCTGGACAAAAGGTAGGCCTTATTTTTTTTACATCACAAATACTATAAACGTCTTTTTAACGTATTTTTTCATAAAATAACGATTTTTTGATTTGTAGTATCAATGAAACTTTTTGAATACGAATAAATTTTTTAAATTTTATGAAGAATCAAAAATAATATTATTTAATTTGAAAAAAATTTTACTATTTTATCTTTTTATTTTTAAATTATTTAAAACATTTTTAATATAAAAAAATAATTGTAGATCAAGATAAAAATAAAAAACTAATATCGAGAAAATAACGTATTTACAATTGTAATTACAATTGTAATTTTTAAACGGACAAGTTGTATACAATTGTAAATACAAAAACCAAGGCTTAACAAAAGGACTAAACAAACTTAGTTAATTTAAAAAACATTTTTATCTTTGACTTAATGGCACATATTTGATATTTTTATTATATTTTTGTTTTAAAAAAATGCGTTAATATAATTTTTGATATTTTTTGTTTAAAATATGCTTTTATTAAAATACTAAAATAATTATGTGTTGATCATTTAATTCTGCCCGAAAGTTTTTAATTCTCATTAAAACGGATAACTTCATATATAAGTTATAAAATCAGTAAAATATTAAGTGAACAATCTTTTTTTATTTATATATTTATAGATTTTTAAAAAAATCCATATTAAAAGGAAAAGTTGAATATATAGTTTTTTTCAATAAAATTTAATATGTCATTTTTTTTCTTAAAAAAAAAAATGGTCCTGACAAAGTCCTAAGTCCTGCGGTTGTCCTTGAAAAGTTTTATTGTCCTGGACTTTGCACAAGTCTAATTTTTACATTTTAATTCAAAATTATTTTTTAAAAATTTTATTGGTCTAAAAAAATAATTGTTTTATGATCGTTTAGGACAAATATTATCATTTTTGACCTAAACTTTTTCATAATTTGGAAGTTT
The DNA here is from genome assembly GCA_039105265.1 of Tritrichomonas musculus. NCBI lineage: Eukaryota > Parabasalia > Tritrichomonadida > Tritrichomonadidae > Tritrichomonas > Tritrichomonas musculus. The sequence continues at coordinate 623,204 of JAPFFF010000059.1, read as the reverse complement.
TGAAAGATATATTCTATGAGTTTATTCAATATTGGCAAGTTTACAACATTTTTGGGACTGATGCCCTTAAAATTAATTTTTTTCTCATTATATATTAGAGTTATCCAAAAGTAAAATATAATAAAATGTTTAGCATTTAATATTTTATATAAAAGGGGTTTTTCGGGGAAAAAAAAGTTTTTTTCGAAAAAAATACAATTTTTCAGAAAAAAGTTGATTTTTGAGAAACATTTTTGCGAATTTCTTTGTCTGGATGATCAAAAATCATTCAAAACGTTTTCCGAAAAAAATAGTTTTTTTCCGAAAAACTTTATTTTTTTAGCAAAAAGCATTTTTTTTTTTTTTTTTTGAAAACCCCCTAAAAAACTATGACATCTTTTTTTAGACTAAAGTCAGAAAATTTTTCAAATAAAGGAGATGAGAAAATATATTGTATTTTATTAGTAGCATTGCGCATTACTTCAAAATTAAATTGGATATATTGATTCTATGTATGTTACTACATAATAAATAAAAATAAAACTATAGTCATTATTATTAACATTTATGATAAAAATCTAATTTTTTTTAAGGCAGTTTAAAATTTATAAAAAATATAAATATTTTTGAAATTTGCTAATAAGCATAATTGCAAATCGAAACATGTGAATGAATCGTTATATTTGGCAACGAAATGCAATATTCAAATGCACTATTTTTAATAGTTCTTAACAAAGATGTAAGAGAAATATAAAGTATGGCTTTCAATGAATTTTCCACAAAAAGGAATTGATATCTTTTTAAATGATTCACATCTACTAAAAGCTCCACTGCCAATAAAAGAAGCATTTGAAGGGATTTCAGATAATGAAGAGCATCCAGTAAAAGAATTCGATTCAATAGATTTGGTAGAAACTGAGGTGAGATTGAGTTGCGATTTTCAAAAGTATCAATTAAATTGTTGATATAATCTTGATGAATCGTTGGTTTCCAAATTAAGAATAACGCTTCTTCCAACTCTTCCTGATTTGTTGGTTGCTTTTCAAATGATAATATGTTCTTCATATAAGCTCAAACCATTTCAATGGGCGACAAATCAGGAGAGCTGGCAAATCATCCATATAGAATCAAAGCATGTTTTTCTAGGTATTTATATGTGCTGTTGGTGGTGTGAGTAGTAGCTCCGTCTTGTTGGAAAACATATTTTAATTTCCCAAGCTTCTGAATGGTATCGTCAAAAAAATCTGCTTTCTTGGAAAATTTACATATTCTTTAGAGAATACAAGTAGAGATCGGTAATTCTTTCCAATAGCTCCCCAAACCATTGTACCGGAATTGTATAATTTATACCTCGCACAGTCATCTTCATGGAAATCATTCGATCTGATATATTTAGTGTTATATTTTTATTTTTATATTTATTTATTTATTCATTAGTTTTTTTTCAATAATTCAGCTGATTAAGATTATTTAATCATATAAAATATGTGGATTTCAATGTGTTTGTTGCAATACACATGACATCAATGCATACCTGAATAATTCTAAATTGATACCCTTTTTTTCCTTGCTTTGCAGATTCACCCAAATAAAAAAAATTAATTAATTTCAAATATATTCAATAATTCAAATAAAATAAATATTTTATTGAATGACTTTTATCTTATTCTATCAATTATCTCAATTAAATAAAAATGGTTATATTTTTTATACGTTTAAATACGTTAAAAAAATGAAAATCAAAGTTTTTCTCGATCAGTAAAACGTATTCTTATAAAAATCACTTGTTATTTTCTTAGTGGCTTTGAATAGCATGTATTAAAAGCATCAAACTAGAAACTATGCTTTTTTGGAACTTCTCCATATCTTCCTTTTTACAATAATATTAGCTATTCTTTTGGAAAAATAATTACTAAGCAATACCAAATCTTTCTGCATGATTCAATTTCCAAAAAATAGATCTCTTCGATCCACATATAAAATAATCTAATATTTATCGATCACTATTAAATCTTAGTTATCCTTAGTATTATTATAAAAAAGATATAATTTTGATCAGTTTCATTTTTGTTAATCAATTAAAATATCATACAAAAGAAATAAAAGAATCATAAATATTAATATTGTTTTTCTATTTGTTTGGCTAATATCTATAATTATTATGAATATGATGCGTTCAATTCCATAAAACTTAAAAATATAAAATGAAATAACATTATAATTAACCATGAAATCAAAATAATAGAGAATTTTAGTTGATATAGATAACAGAAACATTAATTATTCGATGTAAAAAGAAATTGAAGCTTTTTTATTTAATAATTAATATGATTTTTTTTAAAATTTTATAATATTTTGCATATATTAATGGTTTTGTTATAAAAACTAAATCATAATAAAATATTTTCATTAGGAATTGAGTTTTATTGACTAAATTAAAAAAAAGTTTCAATTTCAGTTCGTCGTTAGTTAAAGAATGTGTTTGTTGCTAATTAAAGTAAGTCTTTGTTGCAGATTAAAGTAAGTCTTTGTTGTAGATTAAAGGAAGTCTTTGTTGCAGATTAAAGGAAGTCTTTGTTGTTAATTAAAGGTTGTCTATGTTATTAATCTTCTGTTATTAATCTTCTGTTACTGATCTTCTGTTATTAATCTTCTGTTACTGATCTTCTGTTATTAATCTTCTTTGATAAGAAATAGATAAATTAAAATATGATGCTATTCAATATTCGATATACTCATAGAAATATTTCTTTTGATTGAAATTTCAAATAATTATTTACTTTGAAAATCATACAATTTTTTGAATTGATTATTTGGGTGAATCTGCAAAGCAAGGGGAAAAAAGGGCAGTAGTAAGATATGGCTATTGATTAAAGAACTCTCTTTTTAATTTAATTGAATTTCTTAAGGGTAAAATATTTTTATTTATTTAATTATAAATAGATAGCTAAGTTTCAAATTTAAAGATATATTGTATAAAGATACATAAGTTATTGTTTTTATTATTACTTTTTTTGATAACTTAGATAAAAAACTCATCTTAGAAAAACAGACTTATTCGGAAACTAAAACCTCATTTTTTAATTTGTTTTTTCAAACTTTCAAACTTGTAAATCAACATTAGATAGGTGAACAATCTTTTTATTACTTTTTACCATTCAACTCGCACTTGAGGTTAAAAATTTGAAATGTTATTGCTAATTTTTTTTATACATATATATACATATATTATATGTATTATTAATGCTGCTTATATTATGAAATACATATATTATATGTATACCTGTTTGTGGACCTTACTTTTTGAACGAAGCTCAAAATGTATGTTATAAGAACTATAATTAATTTGAATTAAAACAGTTTGAATAACTTTTTTCTTATAAAGAATTATTGTTAATTTTATTTCATAATAAGCTTCGTCATTATACCATCAGCAGTTGCACTTATTAATGCTGCTTTATCTAACTCTTTGATTATCTCAATAAATTCAATATGTTGTAGTAACATATGTGCTACATCAATCACTAGAAAGTAATCTAATCGTTGTTCATTCATATAGTATTGTTCGATTAAGTCACCTAAACTCTTAGGAGAAGTGATGTGAGTAGTAATAACCGTATTAACTTCGTTATGTACAGCTTCGTGGAAATTTTTAAACCTATTATATTTGACTCTTAATCTAATGGACATAACATTCATATCACTCATTTTAGTATCGAACTCTTCAGCAATATTCGCTGTTGGAACTATTTGAAAAAAAAAAAAAGCAGGCTGAATACAATTGAGCACTTCTTAGGTAATCACCTTGAGTGCATACTTCATAAAAAAAGCTGGCTGAATACAGTTGGGGGAAATTTTCCAGAGGCCGCATTTCAAATATTTTTTATTTTATAGCAGAAATCAGCTGATTTTGACTTTTGATTTTTGGGCTGATACTCAGGAAAAGGAGTCTTTTCATATGTGTTACAAGCTTAAGAACATCCGTTTTCCACGGTCGAGAGCAATTAGAGACAATTTAGCTACACTAATATATAATGAAAGTTTTTTTCAATTGGCTGTACTTTGACGTCAAAAAAAAAAAAAAAAAAAAAAAAAGTATATTGGATTCGACCATAAAAAAAGGATACAGCCTTTTAAAGTGTAAACAAATACACAGGATTTTGACAATGAGGGACGACCTTTCTCTGATTCTCTTTAATACAGAAAATCATATTTTCATTTTACAATTTATAGTGGTTTTATTATTAACATCAATTCAGACAACAAGCTCACAGTTTCCTCTAGGTTTCAAATATTTAAAAAAACAATGGAGACTGGCAAAGACTGACAATAAATTCGCAAAATGTTGTGAATTTTATAGATAATAATTATTACAAAAGAATAATTATTTATTTGATTATGCTTTTGCATTCTTAAGAAATCTTGGAAAGAATCCGAATCCAGTGGAGTGGTGGTGGGGAAGATGTTATTTAGCAGGCAGCAAAACATCGGATGGATGGGATTTATATTTCCCAGATACATTTGCATTTGATGCAATTCCAAAAGAATTAATTGGCCTCTGCAACAATGAAATATCACCTGCTGATTTCTTTTATACGAATACATGAAATTTCACAACAATTTTTGCATTTAAAAAAACTTACTATTATTCAGCCGTAATCATAATTATGAAAGAAAATAATTGGCTCATACTTTTTTATATAAAATAATAATCATTTATGAATTATTCGATGCGGCAAATCTTATTTAATATATTCTGAGTAGAGAATTAACTCATATCACTAACTTCAGAAATAGCCCTTCGGCGGTTTTGTAAAATACGGCTATTTGGTCGTTCATTGAATAGTTTATTTTCAAAATTTCTACGGCACACGGCAAAAGTGCAACTTTTTGAATACTTTACATAAAAAAATCTTCAATTACGGCATACGGCCGAAAGGGATACTTCAGAAAAAAACAAATCACTAAAAAGAGGTATATAAAAGAGTTAGAATCATTATATTATAGATACGCATAGATAAAATGATCATTTGATAAAAAGATTATTATTATGATAAAAAATATTTATTTTATATTTAGATATTAGTTTTTTTTTTTTTTTTTTTTCAATAATCAAAAAATTCTATGAATATTAAAAATTTCTATTCAATTTTATTTTTGTATTATTTTTAATATATCATTGAATAAAGTAAGAATATTTATGAATAAAATGATTAAATAATATTATATCTATCTATTAAAAATAATAATATCTGAAAAATCATCATTAATAATAATAATTTATTAAAACAAGGGAGTTTCCACACACATGTGCGAACACTGTTTATTAGTAAATATTAATATTAATATTGAGGATATCCTTGCTGTGGTGGATATCCTTGCTGTTGTGGTGGATATCCTTGCTGTTGTGGTGGATATCCTTGCTGTTGTGGTGGATATCCTTGTTGTTGTGGAGGATATCCTTGTTGTGAAGGTGGATATCCTTGTTGTGAAGGTGGATATCCTTGTTGTGAAGGTGGATATCCTTGTTGTGAAGGTGGATATCCTTGTTGTGAAGGTGGATATCCTTGTTGTGAAGGTGGATATCCTTGTTGCGAAGGCGGATATCCTTGCTGAGAAGGCGGATATTGTTGTGAAGGTGGGTATTGTTGTGAAGGTGGGTATTGTTGTTGAGGAGGGTATCCCTGCTGAGAAGATGGATATCCTTGTTGTTGAGGAGGAGATTGTTGCTGCTGAGGAGAAGATTGCTGTTGCTGAGATGGAGTTTGCTGTTGAGGAGGATATCCTTGCTGTTGAGGAGGATATCCTTGTGGTGGGTAGGCTTGTTGCTGTTGCGGATATCCCTGCTGAGGTGGATATGGCTGCTGTTGAGGAGGATATCCTTGCGGTGGATATCCATACCCTGATTGAGGAGGTGTTGGGTATCCCTGTGGTGGATAAGATGGTGGTGGAGCCGTGAATCCAGGTTGTGGAGCAGCTGGATATCCTTGTGGTGGGTAAGGTGCCATTGGAGCTCCATATGCTGGTTGCTGCTGATAACCTGTTGGATCTAGAGCAGCGACAGCAGCTCTGATATTTTCATCTGGAACAAATGGAGGAGATGTAGCTAGTGCCATATGTAAAATAAGATGGAGCTTTCCACCTTTCTTGACTCTCTTACATGGAACCATATCGTACCATTGATCGATAAGTTTACCAACAGGAAGAGATGAATATAGAATTTCTATAGTAGATATATCGTCGTCTTTATATTTGTCTTTATCGCGCATTTTTATACGTAGCTCACCTGATGTTGGGGTTGATACAGTAAAATGAAAGTCTTGCCCCCACTTTGGATGCATAGTGTTAAGAATTGCAAACGTAGAACGTGTTTCGCTGCTTGTTGATAGAACACAGTAAGCATCTGTGGCATTGGCATCCATCTTTGGGATATTATCAGCTTCAACAACTTTGACATGAAGCTGATAAGACACTGGACCTCCATAAGCTGCTGCATCAAGAGCAGCAGCGGCGGCTCTCAAATTTGCATCTGGAATAAACGGAGGAAATATAGCTCGTGCCATATGTAAAATAAGATGGAGCTTTCCACCTTTCTTGACTCTCTTACATGGAACCATATCGTACCATTGATCGATAAGTTGCCCAACAGGAAGAGAGGAATATAGAATTTCTATAGTAGATATATCGTCGTCTTTAAATTTGTCTTTATCGCGCATTTTTATACGTAGCTCACCTGATGTTGGGGATGAAACATTGAAATGAAAGTCTTGCCCCCACTTTGGATGCATGGTGTTCATAATTGCAAACGTAGTGCACGTTTCGCCGCCTGCTGATAGAACGCAATAAGCATCTGTGGCATTGGCATCCATCTTTGGGATATTATCAGCTTCAACAACTTTGACGTGTAGTCTATATTGCATCTAAATTGAAAACTAAAAAATAAGTGATTTGAGTATTCATTGTGAGCTTTTTATAATAAACCGCTTTTATATATCTCAAATATTTCATATATACCTTTTATGATGGTATTCAATATTCAAAAGTATAAAAATAAAATACTATCAAAAAGCTAATTCTTTTTTTTTTTTATGAATTAATAATTATTAAATTTCTTATCTTTTAGCAGGAATATTTATCAATCCTGAAAAATTGTATATATAACTTTTTGTTTAAAAATTTTAACGATTTAATTCAAAAAGATCAGATTTTACATTTTCATAAACTGGAGGTTTTATCGATACAATTTTATCGGATCATTAAACATCCCTGCCTTTTAGATGAAATAGCATTATATATAAATATTTATCAAATCATAAAAGCAACTATTAATAATATGATCGATTTTATAGAACACCAAATTGGATATCTGACCTGTGGTCAAAAAGAAATAATAAATAATTTACAGTAGTTCAAATAAAAAAAAATTTTTATTTGATTATAAGATCTAAAATGGAATATCCTAGAGTTCAATTTTAAATAATTAACATATATCTTGTCAATGAGAAGTCATAAAATAAATATAAAGTTATATTATGATTTTTTTCTACTTCAAAACAAAAATGTATAAAGATAAAATCATTTGATTTTCAAAATTTTCAAAAATATTTGCCATAAAAAATAAGATATCTTATTTTTTATCAATGAAGCCCTTGAAAGATATTCCAGTCCTATCAGAACTCAAAAAATATCAAGAACTATTTCAAGATAATACCAAATACAGTATGATTTCTCAATTCTTGCCCACTAATGAAGATGCTAACAATTTATTTACATCTTTTAAGTCAAGATTAAAAGAATATTATGAAGATTTCGAAGCTTTTCAAAATAAAACTCTTAAAACAGGCTTTTTTAAAATAAAGTCAGCATTTATGAAGATGAATGAAAAAAATTATTATTATTTATATGATGATTTTTCTTATTCTACAGACTTTTTTAAGAAAGAAACTGACGCTATAAATTCGATTATATATTCCCCCTTTTCAATTAACTTCTTCAGTAAAGTATTTAAAAATCTATTAAATGATTATTTCACAGGAAAAGAACCAGTACCTGAAGATGAAGAACAATTACTCACAAAATTTTCCCGAATTGGAGAGCTTTTACTAGAAAACATGAAATACTGTCCATCTTTCTTAAAGCAACTTTTTACAGACGGCTACACTTCTGGCAAAAAAAATGTCACTCCAACTGAAATTTATGAGAAAATTGTAGTTGAGCAGATGTTCGAGAATCCTCACCTATTCGGTATACTTAATTTTGGACAATCTATGAAGACCGATCAAAAAGGCCTCAATATATTGAAACAGGCAATCAAAAATTTCAAAATTGAAGGACTTTTTGTAGAACAGCCGTTAACTTTTTTACCAGGTAATAAAAGGGAATCAAAGTTTCCATTAGGGCAACTCAAAGGTTCTTTTTCACCTTTATTATTAATCAACTTTAGAGACTTGCTTAAAAAAGGGAAAAAAATACCAGACCAAATATCCTCAGAAATTTGTAAAAAAACATTTGAAAAGCAAATTGAATGTTTATTATTAGATTCTGAAGATCCAAACTATTCCCAGCAAATAGAACTATTTAAGAAGCTCAAAGGTTTCCTTTCTCAGCAGAAAAAAATTGATTTCTTGCTAAATGGATTAAGTCTAATTAGCAATGTTCTCAAATTGAATGAACTTCGTTCGATCATTAATGAAACATTGTTCAATTTCAAAGGTTTTATCACTATTTTCCAGAACTCCAAGATCCAAGTGAACAATTACAAAAATTACATTAATAATCCTCGACTTTTCATGAATGACATGGAGGAAGTTCTTGGAAAAAAAAGAAAAGCTGAAAATGATGATGATAATGAAAGTGGAAATCAACTTATGATTTCAACGATCGCGGCAGATAGCGGTGACCCTTTCTTTTTGAACATTTTAATGCTTAACGGAATGACAATGACTGAATTTCTGAAAAAACGTCCAGCACTTCGAATTGCTGATCATACTTTTAAGAACAAGAATGAGTATCTTGATATTAGGGAGGACTTTGTGTTCGAGCCATTGATAAAAATGAAGAAAAATGACTTTTCACTTTTTGCCGATATTTCAAATGATTTTGTTGACTCGTTTTCTATGGAAATGGATCCGTTCAACTTGGCGAGGTCGATATCAAAAGCTTATACAAGATGCATGATTGCAACAAAGGCTTATATGAGTGCTGATTCTGGAGATGATAATTTTAATAATAATACTGATTTTACTGAAGATGAAAAAAATAAGTTCATTGTTACGCTATTTTGGTTGACAAAACCGAGCCATGTTGTTTCAACTTATGTTTATTTGTACGAATTTTTATTATCTCCAGAATATCTTTATGGAGTATTCTCAGGAAAGAAAAATGACCATTTGGATGTAACAGGAAAAATATTTTCAACTTGTATATTCGCCTTTTCATCTAGCAATTTGGATGCTTTCTATATTGCCGAATTTTGTAAAATTTGTAAAATGAATGTTAATTTGGTCATAGAAAATAAAGCTGAAAATTTGGATAAATTAGCCGATATAGTGTCATTAAATGATGATGAAAAGAGAAATTATTCACAGATGTTCACTAAATTAGTTGAGGATCCTATATTGACAGGCCAAAATAATAAAAAGAATCCATTGTTCACATTCAGAATCTACCAGAGTAGTGGTGATGACCCTACTATTTGGATCTGTAATGTGGTTGGCTTTGATAATAAAGGTTTTGATGATATTCCACTAGATAGTGAAAGTGATTTAGCAGAATATTTATATGATAAGTATGGCCAATAAAAATATTAGACCTATCGACAAATCAAAAATCGTTTGTTGAACGTTTACTGAAAATTTGTGGGCAATAAACTTTTTGTGAATATTTTTATGTTATTGAATATTTAATTATTTAGAGGTGGGGGAGCAAAATTTTTTTTTAAATCAGTTCAAAATTATAATATAAATTCTTATATATATATGGTAAATTAAATCACAAAATTTCAAGATGTTTGGACTGGCGCATTCCAAAATAATAAAATAAAAAAAATTCTGGTGCTATATGGTCAGAAAAACAATTATCATAGTTAATTTGTTCTCAGTTTGGAATTGGCCAGCGTTTTATTTTTTATATTTTAATATTATTGTATTTAAATATTACTATTTTCATTTGATTCGTAAAAACTAGATTTTATTTTATCTTTGAGAAGAATTTCGTAAATCATTACACATGCAATATTTATTTATAATTTTTTTCATTTAAAAATTATTAATAATAGTATTTGAAGAAAAAATAATTTTAAAAATTGTTTTTATATAATAAATATATTATAATTTTAATTTTAACTTATTTTTATATCGAGATAAATATATTTTTATGATAAATAAAAACTTCATATTTAGTCAAGTTAGGCATAAGATATACGGATTAAATAAAATAAAATAAGTTTTCATACTAATTCTTCCAATAACAAGAAATAAATCTTTTTTTATACTGTTAAAATTGGTATTTTTTGGATAATCGTTTTTTTCTACGCCACTTTTTGAATGGTTTTTCTATCCATGAGTAGATACTCATGGAAAGTAAAAAACCGCCATCTTAAGGTGAAATTTGAGTTGCTATGTTAAGAAATTTAACCAAAAAAATCGTAAAATTTAAATTTTACCTTAAAATTATAACTATTTACTTTTTTTGATATAAATTTGTATATTTTTACATAATTTCCCGGGGATATACGCACCAGTGATCACCACGGTGCTGCACGAAGCCGAATCTGGTTCTTTGAATTGCTGGATGAATCGGGAAGCTATTTGAACTATATAATATTGCATTATTTAGTAAAAATTGAATTAAAAAAAATATTCAAAAAGTTTAAAAGTTTTCAAAAAGAGGCGTAGAAAAATACGATTCACTGAATTTTTTTTAAATAAAAAATACGTTATTTTTGGCTCCCCCACCTCTCATTATTTCTAAATATCCCATTCTTTCCAAATAAGTGGTATTGTCCGTAATTATTTAAGTATTTTGGTAAACGTTTTGTTCAAAAACAAAATATAAAGTGGTAGCAAAATAGATACTTCACTTTTCAACGTATTTTAATTGAATTTCTCTCAAAAAGTGGAACAAAATGACGAATCTTTTTTAAAAAACGAATAAAAATAAAATCATTAATTTAAAAATGATTTTTATTTAGTATTTTGTAGGATAGCCATTGTTTTGGATAACTTGTTGCATTCTTAATGTCATTGAATTAATTAAATTATGAATTAATGTGATTTCTACATTTTCCCATGTATCGAATATTGTATTGATCAAGTCATCTTCGCTTTGTGGATTTATTTCATCAACACGGCTCTTGAGGATACTCCATAGTTTTTCTATGGGATTTAAATCAGGTGAATTGCTTGGCCAATTCTGTAGTACATTACAATAATCAGTTAGATAATCCATGGTCAATTGTGATGTATGAGGAGTTGGGCCATCTTGCATCTATGTCCAATTGAATTGTCCATAAGTTTCATTCATCCCAACTATTAAGCCTGATCCATCGATGCATTCATCTATATAGATTTCTGAATCAATTGATCCTTTGATTGCAATTAGCGGTGTTGTATAATTCTTTGAGATCCCGCCGAACACCATCACCTTCTTTGGGTATTTGTTTGTAGCTCTGAAAATATCTGGAGTAACTTCTCCTTTGCGCCTCCAAATCCATCTATGCGAGGGACTTAATTCAAATGAGCATTCGTCAGTAAAAAGTACGCTGTCCCAATCGTTTTGTTGCTGAAGGTGATACTCGCAAAATGATATTCGATTTTGCCTTTGATTGTCAGTGACAGCGAAAGTATAAATTGGAGGAAGACAATGAAAAAGATGTTTGTGTTTCACTGTATAAACTAATGATGGTGAAATAGATGTATTGAAATTTTGAGATACAATTGATGCTATTGTTTGGCCCGACATTCTTCTGTTTTGCATATATGTGTGGGTAGACGATCAAAACACGTTATTTTTGGAAATAAAATTTTTTTTGAAGATTAGTTATTTTCCATTTAAATGGTTATATAATACAATATGAAATGATAAGTAATTAAAATTAGAGTCTATTTCTCTTTTTAATTATTTTCATTGAATTTGAAAAAATTGAGAAAAGGTAATACTATTTACTTATCTTTTTATTTTTCACATTTTTTATAGTAAACAAATAAATATTAAATATTTTAAAAATAGCATAAATATTTATTTAATGTTGGAATGTCTTTTTATCCAGTCATTTTTATATTAAAGATCATTTAAGTATTTTGTTTTTTAATAATTCAATATTTCTTGAGAAGATGGAAAAAACGATAGTGATATAATCGATTATATCTTATTATTTTTCCCCTTTTTTATAGTAAACAAATAAATATTAAATATTTTAAAAATAATTTAAGGGACCACTATCAAATTCTATGTTAAAAATTCTATGAGTTATCACAAAATTAATTGACTTAAAAAAAATTATTTCTTGAGTATTTTTGCTATATTTTGGTATATATAAATTATATAAATTACATATCATTTATTTCTATTCTTCTTTTAAGCCTATTCCCTTTTTTCAATAAAAATTTAAAAGTTGAAAGGAGTAAAAATTTTACAAAAATGATCGGAATGGTGAAATTTTAAAGTTTTAAACTTTTTCCGAGATAACAACTATTGAATTTTCTTTTCTATGAGTTTTCTCAATATTGAAATGTTTACAAAAAAATATGATAGTGGTCCCTTAAATATTTATTTAATGTTGGAATAAAGATCATTAAAGTTTGTCATTGTTTTCCAATCTATTTGCCAAACTATAAAAAAAAAAAATAAATGGAGACAAATCTTACAGACTTATAATATATATAATGTCACCAACTAATTGAACCTTCTCTTATATGTTACATTGAATATCAGAATGATATGGAAGAAAGCTATCAAAATTTGATTCAATTTTTCGACGATTATAAAAAATCAGAAAAAACAGATGATTTAAAAGAGAATTTCAGATGATTTAAATAATAATGCATTATTATTTCAAATTCAAAGCATTTCCATCGAAATCATGATTTTTGGGAAAAATAATAAAATTCTTTTGAGATCAAATTATAAAATTTTGGTCAAATATCTAAAAATTTCACATATTTAAGAAGAATAAGCCATTTATTTTTATTCAATGAATAAAATTGTGATTCTTGATCTTCAAATTATATAAATTTTCTTTGATCCTAAGTTTATGAATAATAATAATATTCTTTATTTTTATCCTGAAATAAACGCAATGTTAAAAAATAAAATAGATATTGAAGATGCTATTTATCATGAAAAAGATATTTTTTTGGAAAAAAGTAAAAATGGAGAAAATGATCCTTTAGCCTGTAAAATCATTCAAGTAGACTTATTTGATGAGTTTATTTTAAAATTACATTATTTACATAGATATTTGCTTATATTTTCAGTAAAGCTAACTTCTTTCAAACCCCACAATTATTTCTATAAGACTTTACAATTAAAATATTTAACGATTATTTTAAATTCAAAAACATAAAATGATATTATCTAACCTAATGTTCATTATTTCCTCATAATATTTATATTTATTTCTTAGCATATAGTAATAAAAAATATATCATAATATTTTAGATTTTTATGGAACAGAATCTAGTACCCACACATATTTTTTCATTATTAAATTGATAATCTCGTTTTGAACATCATCAGTTGCTTTGATTGGTGCGCCTATTTTGTGTTTTAATTCGAAAATATTCTCATCTAATTGAAGTGAATTTCTAACTGAACGTATTAAACCACGACTGAATCCGGTTTCCCGAGAAATTGCACTAATATTATTTGTTTTTTGTAACCATTTGATTATTTCGACTCGAGAATTTATCATCGACAATGGCATTTGTCCAAACATTTATGACTGTGATTTGAATTTAAAAACTCAAAAATTTGAATGTAAATTTTTCAAAAAAATTCTGAAAAAAAAATTTTTCAAACAATTCAAAAAGTTAACGATAGTTTATAATTTCTGAGAAAAAATTTGATATCAAAATTTCGACCAATAAGGCCAATCAAAGTGACGTATCGTTTATGTATCCACTTTATTTTAAACTTAATTAAATAAAGTTCGCATATAAAATAATTCAAAATTGAATATTGCATTTAAAAATTCAATGTATAAATTTATTTATATAATAATCTCATCAATTTCTTTTAAAATTTGACGATAAAAAAAAAGACCAAAGTATTCAATTTTAAAATGATTTACGAATGCTTAACAAATGACCAAAAGGCCCATTTGATTAGACTTTACGATGATTATGGACCAAAATGGACGTGTTTATCTCGTATAACAGGTATTAAAATATCAACGATCCGAAGCTTTATTTTAAGATATAACACAGATGGAACTTTAAGTCCTAAACGAGGTGCTCCAAAAAAAATAACAGAAGAAATTGAAAATAATGTCATTGACTATTTTGAGAACTTGCCTGAAACAAGTTTAGCCGTCGCAGCAAATAATTTTGGACTTTCAAATCCTTCCATCAAAACAATTCTCAATTCTGATGGAATTAAATACTTCAAAAAGGTCCCGATACCTAATTTAACAAACTATCATAAAATCAAACGAATGGACTTTTCAACCAAAATTTCCAATTATTCTCAAGAAAATATTCCAAACTTTATAATAACAGATGAGTCAACTGTCGAAGAAAATCTAGAAAAAGGTGGAATATGGCGCCGACGAGGTCACTTCCCTCCTGGAACGTTCTACACCAAAGAAGGTCACCCTATATCTGTGATGGTGTGGGGAGGGATAGGCCCCGGCGGCTATCGTACAAAATTGTTACGAGTTCATGGGAAGATGAATTCAATAAAGTATGTAGACCTCTTTTTATCAAATGATGTTTTTATAGATATAGAAAAAAATTTTGGAAAAAATTACATCTTCCAACAGGATAATGCGCCCCCGCATAAATCAAGATATGCAATGGAGGCGTCCTCTCTGATATAGTTCCTGAAGTTCTTGATTGGCCAGCAAAATCGCCGGACTTAAGTCCAATAGAACAACTTTGGCACTTTTTGAAGGGAAAATTGGCCTGTGTTAAATTCAAAGATCAAGATGAACTTTTTGATAGATTAGTTAAAGAATGGAATGATATTCCAACTTCAGTAATAAATAATATTTATTCTTCATTTCAAGCCAGATGCATTGTATGCATGAACCACAATGGAGAATGTTTAAACGGCTTGTGGAAAGAAGTTAAAAAAATTCATGATTCTTATCGATTATTATAAATAAATTTTTTTTTTTAAACTTTTTGAGAGATATAGTAACTTTTTAAAAAATAAAGTTCGCATATAAAATTTCGGTTTCTTTGAAATTAATTGAATTTTTATTAAGTTTATTTTTTATATGCGAACTTTATTTAACGGAGTTTATTTTTTTTTTTTTTTTTTAGAGGTATTCATGTATCATTATTTCTTTATTTTGAAACTAAGATTGTACTTTTATGAATAAGAATTTTATACTCCTATTTTTGAGATATATCTATTTTTATTTTTCTGAATAAAAATGGTTTTATAATTGAGAAGCAATATATTTTTTTTTTTTTATATAAAAATTGATGTAATATAGATATATATTTAATTTTGTTTTATTAATTATTATTGTATATTTAAATAATATATTAATACTTATATGTTTAAAAAACATTTATTTTCTAGAGATATACTTGTTTATATTTCATTTTATTTTAAATAAATTTATAACTTTTTCAGTTATTATATTTTTTTATTGAAATAATAAACTCTTTATATCCTAGTAATAATTTTATTAAAACATTATTTTAATTTATATATATGATAAATAATACTATTAATATACAATAAGTATTTTATATTTAAGTTTTATATAATATATTAAATAGATAAATTAACAAAAAAAAAAAAAAAAAAATGAAAAATTCAATTAAACGATGATTTTAAATTGAATTTCTAAAAATATTAGTTGGTTTGTATTGTGATTGTTTTTTGGTTTTCAATATATTAAATATTAAAATTAATTTTCTAAATAATATTTACAAAATAGATTAATTGATTTTTTAAGTAAAAGTAAATTATCAACTAACTCACATGAATTAAAATAACTGATGAATTGAACGTTTCTAAATTCATACAAAAAGATATCAGATTGGATGATCAAAAATAAAAGACAATTAAAACAATTAATTTTATGATTTGCGTGTTTAAAACAGATTAATTTAACAATATTCGGTATTTTTGGAACATCCTAAATCGTTGGCGATGAGATTATAAAAAAAATATTCAAATGATTTTGGCCTTCAAGGTCAAATAAACCCAAAATTTTGGCTTCAAACAATAAAAAATGATATCAATCCCATGTAATAACAGAATTAAGCTTGAAGCGCCATTAAAATGCGATATTCATCTTGTATTCAAAGTTGACGAGAAAAAATGCGTTCAACAAATAATATCGAGTTTGACAAAAAAAGTTCTTGGCCTTCACTTGAAGTTAAGTCATGATAGTAGCACGCTTCATTATATAAACGAAAATCCACCAATTTATAAAATGCAAAATTTTAAAGATCTTGAAAAAGCTTCCATTTTCTATTCAAAAAAGCATAAAAATGATCCGTACACGCGTTTTGGCTCAATTGGATATAATGATAATATGGTTCTTTTAAGTGTTTCACATAGTTTTGGGGATGGAGGATATTTGAAATATATTGCAGATAATATCCTTGATGATAGCAATATCTACATTCCAAGCCATTTTCCATACGAAATGCAAGATATTTTTAAAGAAAGATTTGAAAAAGCTCCGAATAATATCCCATTTTGGGCAAATAATGATAAAGTGATCCGAATAGAAACTAATGATCAATCAAAATTACATCCGGCAACTGATGTTTGCTATTCAACAGTTAAAATTCCATCAAAAAATTTGCAATGCTATGATTCAAAAACCAAAAAACTTCATTCATTTACAGATTCATTATGGACATCATATTTGATTTCCTCTATTGCTCATAATAAAAATAGAAATTCGCTTGAAATTCCAAAATGCTTTAGTATTCCAACCTGTGTAGATTTTAGGCGATATTTACCAAATCAAAATTATTCAACATGCTCTATGTTTTCCGCTGTTTTCCCCGAAGCTCCAATATCACCTAAAATGTCATTACAAGAAATAGGAAAGGCAATGAAAATCGACCTCAAAAAGCGAATGGAAAAAGGTGAAGATTTTGGAATTTTGAAATCAAGTGGAAGCATTGAAAATCTAAAGAAAAAAGTTTTCCTTCAATTATCTTATATGGGCTCTATACATATAGAACGTCCAATTACTGATGTTTTTGTAGGTTTGAGCATGGATGCTGTTCAAGCTGAATCAATGCTATTATTGATGGGATTCTCTTCCATAATGAAGCCGTCTTTGCCAAATGAAGAAGAGAAGAATGATGTGTTTTTGCGTCTCAGATATTCGCCAACTACATTATACAAAGACGAAGTTGATCAAATGATGAAAAATATTGAATACGTTCTTACGAAAATTCCAATAGAAACTTCAATTGAGGAAGCTGTTAAAGCAGTTTCATCATTTAATTATAATTAAATTAATAAAACATTAATAATTTTATTTTTTAATGTCAATTAAGGTATTCATGTTAAGTGATTTAACGTCTTTTTGGATTTTTCTAATCTCATTATTTCCATCAATATTAAGTTATATGCATTCAAATCAATAATTGTTAATTAGTTGCTTGATATAATCATTTTAAGAACGTCCAACACTGTTAATTTTATAAAAATTATAATCTGATATATCTTTAATATTTCATTCAATCTTTATGATTTTTGAAAATTCCAAATATATTCATATTAATACACATAAGATTAATTAATTTATTAGATTTTTCAAATTTAATTAGATTTATAAACAGAAATAAAAAGAAATTACAATTTTTATAATATATAAACTTATCATATCTTTTTTCTCAACCTAGAATTTTATATAATACTTTTCCATATGAATTTTTATTATCTGTGTTAATGTGTATGTTGGTGCTTAAGATATTCATACGCTTAATTTTGAGAAATAATGATTTTGATTTTAATGGCTTATTTTAATGGTGTAAAATGTCTTAAAAAGACTTTAAAAATATATATTGAAAGAAATAAGAAAGTATTCAAGTATATATATCACTAAACATATTTAATGAATTTTAAATATTATTGTTTTTTATTTTTTATTGTAAAAATAGAATGATTAATCAAGATTTTTGAATTGATTAATTTAATATTTATTAATTCAATATTTATTTTATTTCATTCAATATATAAACTAATCATGTATTCAAAAAAATGAAATAAATATTGTATTTCAAAGGATTATTATAAAATTTAAATAATTTAATTTTTTATAGAATATTAAGATAAATTCATACTATATTTATTTTATTTCATGTATTCAATAGTTATACATTTTCATTGAAATATTTTCGTTCAAATCAAAAAACTTTTGTTAATGATATTCAAAATTGAGAATTTAATATCTCTAACAAAAGTTCTCCATATCCTTTTATTCATAGAAATATAATATCTATTAATATCTCGAAATCAAACGTATAAAACATTATATACTTTATAGCATAAATATAAAATATATAAAATAATATTTAATTATTATTCGAATTTCTAGGCCAGATCTCTATCAATTAAGATTTCCTACCTCTCTGTTTATATCACATTTCTATTGAAATTTAAACAATCAAATTTACGAAATTTTATTAATAACTTTTTGAGAGCGAGCTCTCAAAAAGTGAGGAGAAAATTCGTAAATCTCAGAATTGATTTCACTTTTTGAGTTTTTCTCCCTCAAAAAGTGAATCATTCAAGGTTTTTTATATAAAAATTCAATGAATTTTATATTCAGTCAATCTGAAATAAAAATCAATTTCTTTTATAGACATATTTTTCGTTTAATTATCTACTTATTGGCTAATTTTTTTTTTTTTTTTTTTTTTTTTTGTTTCAAAAAAAGAAATTTTCTGATAATTATTTTATATCATTGAAAAAACGATTAACATTTATTTCTAAGTAAATGCATTTATTTTGAAAAAGAAGAAATAAAATTGGTTTTAATTTATTTTTATTTTATATAATATATATATATCATATTTTAATTTTTATTCTCATTATATTCTACTCATATCGAATAATGGATGATTCAAAAAATATTTATATAAATTTTAGCGTTTTTTTTTTTTTTTTATAAAAATTATTATGGAACCTAGGCTTATTGATGAAGTTCCCAATCACCTATTTTCCGATTTAGAACAAATTGGCACTGGGTCATACTCTGATATTTTCACCGCAATTCATATTAAAACAAATTCCAAAGTCGTTTTAAAAATTATTCCCAAATCCAAGAATTTAGATTATATAGACAAGGAAATCAGCATTCATAAAACTCTTAATCACCCATTTATATGCAAATACTTTACAAGCTTTAACACAGAACATTTAACAATTATTGTTATGGAATTTATTGAAGGTATTAATTCTCTTGAATACGTAAATAAATACAAAGGGATACCAACCAAAGAAGCACAAAACATTTTTGCCCAATTAGTTATTGCTCTTGAGTATTTACATGATCAAAGTATATCTCACCGCGATTTAAAATTGGAGAACATAATGATTGACAATTTTGGACATATTCGATTAATTGATTTTGGTTTTAGTTCATTAAAAACAGTTATGAGTACATGTTGCGGCTCTGTTCCATATTCAGCCCCAGAAATTTTATCAGGTGATAAATATACTAACAAATCTGATATTTGGAGCCTTGGGGTTATTTTGTATGCTTTGTTATGTGGTCATTTACCATTTTATCACACAAATATTCAATTAATGGCAATGATAATATGTTCAAATGAAGCATATATACCTCCAACATTAGATCCTTCAGCTCGCGATTTAATTAAAAAAATGTTAATCAAAGATCCTTACCAAAGAATTTCCCTTGATGGAATTAAGAATCACCAATTTGTTAAGCAAACCCAACTTTTCAGAATAAATTACAAACAGTTATTTTCTCCAGCCCAAAAAACAACTGAAATCGAAAATATAAACAGATCCTCATCAAAAGTGGTCTTTGTATCAAACGATCAACCCAAAGAAGAACTTTCAAAAAATTCAAATTGCATGACATTTAATATTTCTTTAAATAAGCCTCATCTTAATTGCTATCGTGTGAGAAATAGACGAATATCTATGACAGATCTTAAACCAAAGGCACCAGAAATTGTTCTTCGTGAAAAAATTACATCAAACACAAATAGTGTAGACGAAAGTATTCTGAGTCGAAAGGATTTTGCCCTTAATCTAAATAAATTAATTGAAATGTCCATTATCAAATTGTAAATTGTTCTTCTTATTAAATAAATAGTTTTCGAAAGTACTTCCTTTTGCCTTATTGTTTTAATAATATATAAATCAAACCTATATATTATTCAAAGTTTGATTTATAACTTTTTTTCTATTTCATAAAATTGTATAGTTTATTCTTAACGTACTAAATTACAATTCAATTTGTATAAAATCTTACAATAAAACAAATTGACCAATTGGTCTCTTGGTGTATTGAAAAAAACCTTTTAAATCTTACTTTATAAGCACCTTTATAAAAAAAACCTCCCATTTAAAATGAACCAATTTAAATCTTTTATTAAAAATTAACAAAATCAATTAATCAAAAACTTGTTTCACTTTTGTAACGGAAAATTTCACTTTTGTAATGGAAGTTTTCACTTTTGTTACCGAAATTTTCACTTTTGTAAAATTAAATTTTTAATTTAAAAAATCTTAAAGATTTATATTTTATTAACTTAGCTTATCAATTAAATTCTTAAAATATGCACTTCTTGATTTTGACGTGTTTTTTCTATTTTTACAGAAGAAGGAACTGATATTTGTTCTAACGATGAACATCCACAAAAAGCATTATTTCCAATGATAGTTACAGAAGAAGGAATTGGTATTTGCGTTAATGATGAACATCCTTCAAATAAGCCTTCATAATTTACATTATCAATTCTACTCATAATTGGAACAATATCAACAGGACTACCTTTAATTGATGCATCTTTTAAATCAGCCGCCACTCTTTTTGCATCTTCAGGATCATGAAAACAAATAAAACCATATCCACGTGACACATACTTTTTTCGATATCAAGATCAAAATATCTTATAACAATGTTGAAAAATAATGCAGTCTATCCAATAACTAATGCTCCAGAATCAATCAAAAAATTATGTATCAAATGCCTTAAATATTATCCAAATGATCGACCAAGATTAATAGAAATAAATGAAGTATTATGCAAGCAAATAAAAACACTTTCTTTTTTTGATTCATCAATTTACCAAAACAAACATACAATTATCAATCCTTTTGAAATAATCATTCTTTTCATATCAGAAATAATTACTTTTGTTTCTCAAAAATTGAACAGTTCTTTTTTTGATGGAAATTTTAAAGGATGTTTAAAATTTATTGTCTCACAAAAACGTATTTCATGCTTTTTATTTTCATTAGGCTATTATTTTTATGAACAAAAAGATTATTCAAAAGCTCGATATTTCTATAAACAATCTGGCAAACTAGGTAATTCTGAAGCATTTATTCGTTTAGGTAAGATTTTTTATTTCGGTAATGGTGTTGAACAAAGTTATGAAAAAGCCAAAAAATATTATGAAAAATCATCAGAAAAAAATAATCCAATTGGTTTAGTTCTTTTAGGTAATCTTTATAAGAATGGATTGGGTGTTGATAAAGATTATAAAAAAGCTATAGAATTATATGAAAAATCTGCGAAATTAAGTTTCCCAGAAGCATTTACCGCATTAGCATTAATGTATTTACATGGATATGGTGTTGATCAAGATGTTTCTCAAACTGTTTATTATTTAGAAAAAGCAATTCAAAAAAGAAATGCATATGCAATGATTTACTTGGCAAATCTTTATTTAAATGGCTATTTTATTGAACAAGATTATCAAAAAGCAAAACATTATTATGAAGAAGCTGCAAAACTAAATGAAACAGAAGCTTTGATAGGACTTGGAAAAATATATCTCAATGGTTTTGGTGTCATAAAAAATGTTTCAAAAGCAATTGAATATTTTGAAAGAGCAGCCTCTCAAAAAAATTCAAATGGATTTCATTTCTTAGGTGTTATTTATTATCTTGGTGATCATGTAGAAGCATATTATATAAAAGCAAAAGATTATTTTGAAAAAGCAGCAAATTTGAATAATCCAAATTCAGACATATATTTAGGAATACTTTATTTCAACGCACTCGGAGTTAAAAGAGATTATAATTTAGCAAAAAAACACTTTGAAAGATCAATTACATTAAGTAATTCAAATGGATATATCCATATTGGGAATATGTATTTCAATGGAAATGGTGTTGAACGTGATTTTCAAAAAGCAAAAGAATATTATGAATTATCTATCAGTAAGAATAATGCAAATGGATATAACGGTTTAGGATTCTTGTATTTAAGAGGATATGGTGTAAATCAAGATTATTCAAAAGCTGAAGAATGTTTTACTTTGGCAGCAAAGAATGGAAATAGAGATGCAAATGTATACTTAGGGAACTTATATTACGTTAAAGGATTTGGCTTAAATAAAAACAAACAAGGCTATAATACTGCAAAACGTTATTATCAAGAAGCAAATAAAACGCCTAATCAAAAATCATTATATAGAATAGGTTTAATATATGAAGAAGGAATAGATGAAGTCCAAGATTATCTTCTTGCAATAACAAATTATGAATTATCAGTAAAAAAAGGTAACTCATATGCATTAATTCGTTTAGGCAATTTATATTTAAATGGGCATGGAGTAGAGAAAAATTGTCAAAAAGCAATTGAATATTATGAAATGTCTGCACAAAGAGACAATTCAGAAGCCCATAATTTGTTAGGTAAAATATATTGCAAAGGTTTAATTGTACCAAAAATTATGCAAAAGCAAAAGGATATTTTGAAAAATCAGTCGAAAAAAATGATTCTGATGGATATTTTTATTTAGGAAAGTTATATTTCAGAGGATATGGAGTTGAAAATAATTATAATGAAGCAATTAAAAATTTTGAAA